>KB672602.1:4881579-4894779 GCA_000349145.1 Anopheles dirus | reverse complement strand
ATAACCAATACAAATAACAAAACCCTCAACCAATAATTATTTGATCATACACTAAATTACACCATAGCTATAAATAACAATACAATAAATAACAAATAACACTCACACACCCACTACACTTCCCCACAAGGGGTTAATACGGCCTGGCCGTGATAAAAAAACTAAACAAACAAACAAACAATAAAATAATTTAATTTAAAACTAATCCTTTTATGTACGGCAATGGAAACAGTGCTATTTCTATGTATTTTCCTTACTTTTTATTCACACAAACAACAATTTTATTATTCATCAGACAAAGTTATGCACAACTTTTAAATTGACTGTTTTTTAAACTTGAATATGAATTTAGTAGTGTGGAGCCAATTTCACAACCAAAAATCAAAGCAAAATAAACTTGGCAAATAAGATATTTTACATGACCGGTTCTATGTTCCTTGTGCCATTTGGAGATTCAAGATGCCGAATGGAGGGTTTACGGTGACAAATTTACATTTTACGAAAACATTCAGTGATTTTACGACGACCAATTGGCTGTGCAAGCCCGGTATATTACTAAATATCTTACATTTTTCATGAAAATCACAATCCAAATAATTAGAAATAATACATAATAGACCAAAAATTCAGCTATTTTATATTGGAAAATAGATATCTAGTTATGCCCGCCACTGTCGCCACGATGTAATCACTTTACTGCACTACAAATTCAATACTACTACAGTTTAAGCACAAAGCAACGATTCAATCAATCTCTACTTACATTTCGCAACGATTGCGTCGTGGCTGCGGCGGCATTCATCTGTGCGGCAGCGGCTGCTGCGGCCGCTGCGGCAACGGCTGCATTGTGCTGCGTGAGATGCTCCTGCTGCTGCTTCAGCGTGCTGAGCGAGTGCTGGTCCAACCCGACGCTTCCGCCACCACCACCACCGCCGCCGCCGCCGCTGCCACCACCGCCGGCGCTGCCCCCACCACCCGCACCCGTCGCGCCCTTAACCACCTGCACCGACAGGCTGTCTGTGCTGACGGTCTGTGCTGCGCCCGGCGGGAAACCGGGTGTGCCCGGAAACGGTCCCATCCCCTGGACCATCTGCTGCGAGAGGAGAAGAGAAAAAAACAGAGGAAAAGCACATATAACAGATTAAAATGCGATAGAAATGGTTTTTTGGTGGCAGCAACACTCTCACCCGGTTCATCTTGCACCTCGTCAAGGGTCAGGGCGGATTCCCTAAAAGGCTATGGAGCCAACCAGGATCCTTTGAAATACTTGAGCGTGAATGCTGCCGTACGCAATCGGCTGATGCCATGTGAAACGGGATTTTGCATACCATTTTCATAGTAATGCCCAACGAAAAGCTTCGCCTGAATGTCGGAAGTGACCGGTTGCCAACGAGAGGAATAAAAAGAAAAACAAAAACTGTCCCCAGAAGAACAAAAGCTTTATGTTGATGAACTTTCGCCCGCACGATGTCTCGCTCAAAATGTTGACCTCGGTGAAGTTTGTGGGCCGAAAACTTCAGCAGGCTTCCCTGGGGATACCACCGGGTAGCTTTGATTTCCGTTGCCCAGCCGAGCGTAGCGGGGGCGTTTAAAAACAAAACCAGTGTCGCCCACCCACCGTACGCCCCTTATTTTGGAGCAATACACTTGTGGCCAGCCACTGATTCGCTCCCGTTCCGAGGGGAGCTCACCGATGACAACCCGAACGGAGTGTCCCTGCTGTCCAGGGTGTTCCCGGAAAACCCTTACGGAAGAAAATGTGAACCGAGAACGCAACCCCACGGGGTGGTGGTTATGCAAACATTATTGCATGCCGGGCAACCCCATGCGGCTGACAAACGTCGGAAGTAGAGCTTTTCGGTGTGGGTGCCGAAAACTGTGCGAACCCCGGAAGTGACTGTTTGTTTGGTTTGTTTCTCTCCCAAAAACGGGGCGCGCATAAACTACGTACGTAACTACTTTGTGCCCGGTGGTGGTTGGCGCTCCATAACCTTTTAGCAGAACAGGCTGCTGTGCACGTGCGCGCACCATCCGCCGTTCGGCAACTGTCCCTTCTCGGAGGTGTAGTTTTCAAACCTTCTCCAAGGGCGAAGTCTGCTGCCTTCCACTGAATCCGAACATTCAGCAGTATTAGTCAGTTGCTGCCACCTCCGGAGGGACGAAGGATGTTCGTTTTGATTATTTTTTCGAGCAAAGCAAGTTTTACCCCGGCAACAGACCCACGGGGAGCTTTTCAGCTTCCGCTGCATCTCCGGGCATCTACGAACTTCCGTACTGGGTAGGGTAGGAGGCCACTGATAAAAAGATAGATTTACCGTTGATTGTGGTGGGAAGAGATCAGTTTCAAAGGACGGGTAAATTGGTTGCACGGAGAGAGGGACAGTCGGACGCGGGAAGGAGGAGCGGATGAGCTGAAATAATAGTCGAATTGTGGTGAGTTCATGGCTGGTCAGGCAGAACTATGTTTCATACGACCACAATTGCTTTTGTGGCACCCTGGTACTTTGGTGGTTCGTAGCAGAATTCGGTGCAACATAGTGTATGAGTGTGTGAGTGTTGCTAAAAGTTTTCAATGCAAACATTGGGAGGGAATGTTTCGGAACACTGAACACCGGACCACCGGGCTCTGTATACAGTGCAATGAAGTTGCGAACTATACTTTCAGATATAGTTATTTCACGTTATTATTGAAAAGCATCAATGCCAAGCATTCATAGTATTGAATCAAAAAGACGATATAACGTTGAAAGAAATCTCTACAGAATTTCAATTATTTTCACAGCTCTGCGACAGAACGTTCCATTACTTTCACTCAAACAAAAAATATGCTCAAAAGTTGACGTTTTTGAAAACATGTATTACAACTTCTAAAAATAAACAAAACAAAAAAGAAACTCCTAAAAAATCGAAAGACTCCGAAAAGAATGAAAAGAATCAACTTACATACGAAGGCTATAAAGAACCAATTCTCAAATAAGTCGAAGAGATCACAAAACTCACGAAAAGCTTCGAATGTCACGGAAATGCATGACTATCGGATTGAGTAAAAAATAGAAATAGTTTTAAATTTATAAACAATTTGCATGCATGAATAGTTTGCAAACAATTCGCATGAATGGCACCTAATTCTTCTTGAGAAATCATTCTGCGATGCGACTCCTCTGGCTCATAACCTCTTTCAAGCAATACTTGTAACATATTTCCTCTTGCAAAGAAGACACATTGAGTTTTTGATCCTTTTCGAACGCAATAGATGATTAAAATTAAATTGCTACTGCAAATCTGTCTTGTCGTATGACCAATTACAAATCTCCATGAAATGGCTCTAATTTTATTTGAATTAAAAATAAACAACGAAATAAGCAGCTGGAACACACTCCAGCGGGTCAGCAAACGAGCAAACGAGAGAATGGTGCTCGGCATTAGGGCTGCTTAAACTCCATCGTAATCCTTTAGAAGGCGTAAAATCCCCGATCAAAGAGTAAACCAACCGGAATATTGCCGGCAATCGCGTCCCTCCACCAATGGCATCGCTTTGCACAGCGCGAACCTTAATCACTCTCCCGAAGGCTTTTTGTCTCTCTACTACTATATGCGAAAGAGGCAGGACAGCTTCCCGGTTCAAGCCAGAGTTGGGCAAATCCTGTTCAACTAAAAACAAACCCTGTCACTTTTCTGCGTTGGCCCCCACATCCCTGTAAGCCACTGAAGACAGTTTTAATCTCTTTGCCAAGCTTTGTCCAAGGCTAGAACTCCCTCATCCCAGCCGTGTTCCTGCAACCGATGCTGAACCGTACGCCGTTCGTGTGGCTGCTGCAAACGTTCAGCAGCTTCTTCTCTTCGACAACGCCCCGCAAAAATTACTTCGTTCATCGCTTTTAGCCACGGGGTCATTTATTTCTTCATCACACCGGTGGCCCACCCTGGAAAAGGAGTGGGTAAAGGGGAGATATTGAAGTTTTGTAACAGCGGGAACATAGAACGGAACGGCTAAATGATGGCAACCCTTTTTTTTGTTTGTTGATACTACGCATTCGACGGACGCTTTACTCAGAACAGACCTGCTTTACGCTCGAGCGATGCCGAAAGAAGTTGGTGATTACGGCAAATAGGAAATTAGTTCATTAGTGTGCAGCGCATCGAATCTGGAACGCTTTCGTAGAAATTATGGCTGGAAAGGTTAAAAGGTGAGGGCAATAAAATTACTACCCACAAACCAGTGCCAAACTACTTGCCCAGTGTCGGTTTGTAAGTTGTCTTTGTACGCGGAGGAAAACTGTCGAAAGGAATTTATCCAACGATTGTTGCCCAACGAAAATGGTGCGGTCCAATGTGGGCAGTAAATGAGTCTTTGTCTTTGCGTTGAAAAGAGGTTATTAAGCGAGAATCTATATAGGGATTGCTACTTCCTCTACATCGCTGCTGCAGTTTACAAGAGCAGTTGCAACACCGTACCACGACTGGTAGCAGTTTATTTGAACGCAATTTAGCTACACCACAGGGCGAAACAATTTTAATCGACACACAAATACCCGATTACTCTCTCTCTCTAGCGCTCTCTTGTTCCCCGAGGGATGGCCGGATAACTGGATGACAATGCAATGGTCCGAAAGTAATTAATCGTGTAGCTTGGTGGCACAATTGCAATAACACCGGCTGCCGTCGCTTCATTTTCACAGCGCGAACGGAACAAGAAACGGATGCATAGTACAAGGTGTTGGATTCTCGAGTTACCGACGACGGCTTCCGACGACGATTCAGCACGGTGACAAGAATACTCGTAATCCGTTTCGTGCTAGCACCATAACATCACCGGAAACAGAATGGTTCATCATCCAAGCGCTTGCGTAGCATGGTGGTCCTGTTTCGCAATAGCCAAGCCAACAACGAGGCCACTAATCTACCTCAACTCTAGCCCGTGCTCTACTTGAGCGTCCTTAACCGGATATGCCCGGTGAATGCACACCGTCGTCCAACGCTTCCTACTTGCGCTTATTGTCTACAGTCCGTAACAGAAGTGTTACATTACTAGGTGTTTAACATCTAGCATCCCAACGGTACCGAGGTAAGTTCCGAGAAGCAGGTTCGGACCAAAATTCTCTACATACCTACATATTCGACATGCTGTTGTTATATACCAATAGCAAATATAGAGCAAACTGCGACGAATTTCCGCGGTTTCATATTTTTTTGCAACATAAACGGAAAAGGACACTTTGAAAAGGATCCCATAAGAAGGACTTCGAGGAATTTGTAGAAATTTGAAGCATAGTGAATATGCAGGACGTAATATTTAGAAAGGTTTAGATGCACACAATCTGAACAAAAAATAAATTTTCTCAACGTCGCCATACATGAAGCGATTGTCTGAAGCTGTGCGTATTTGTGACTACTTGCGCTTTGCACCTGCATCCTGTGGCTCATGATGCTGAACTGTGTGCTTTCGATAAACAACTTTGAAATGAGATCGAAACATAAATAATGCAATGCCCGTATTATGCAACGGGCCTCTCCGTCGGACATGACGCATTCGGGGCAGGTGATGAACAGAGAAGCTCGATCGGGTTACCAGTTGTTGGTTTCGGTGCTACACTCAGGCCAGCACAGAGCATACGAGTTGTGTTCGGAGCCTGAATCAGGGCGGTGCGAGGAAGAGGCGAAACAAAAGCAACCCTGCAGTGAGTACTTTTCATCCTTTTACCGAGAACTCGCGCGCACACGCGGGTCACATTGCGAGACACCACCTCCATGATAGAGCAATCGAGAATCCACGCAACGAGGCGTTCAGTTAGCGACTCCATTGTCCTGTGCGGGACACTGGAGCGTAGTTTACATACAGCATCACGAAACCGGTGCACTTATGCTGATGACTCAAAACCAGGACAGGCGCTCTCTCTCTCTCTCTCTCGAGGGCATGCCTTGGTTGCGTGGCGTGATGATAAATTTGGCGAACCTTTTGCGTTGTTGAAGCCTACGAACGTTTCGAATGCTTTTCAACAGGTCTCCTTCTACTGATAGGGACACTGCTGTGCCGTGTGATGAGTTTGATCTCGTGGAAAACGGAGAGGGGAAAAAAGACACATGGCCATGTATCGATCGTACACAAAGAATGCTGGATAGTGGGGACAGTCTTTTAGTTACCTCCGTACGCGACTAAACCTGATGAATGACATAACAGAAGCGCGTGGTGTTTGGATTTGCTCGCACAACCGGTGCCAAACGGCAAGGTTCGAAAACGTGGCAGCTGTTTGTCTAGGTGACATGTCGACACCGAACGTACCAGTGGCGGTGATCGAAAAATATTTCTGACCAGCAGCAGTGTTCGGCCCTATACGTGCGGCGGAAAGCGGTCATCACTTCCTCCGCAAATCATTTCGAAAGAGCGAAAGGTACAGGGTGTCTCCAAGGGAAAACCAACACATGCTGCAAGGAAGATTACGATGACACCGAAGATCATTCACGTCAAATGCGGTGTGTGCTAGAGTGAAACATAGAACGTCAATGTATTTTCAGCAGCTTTCATCATCGGAGTTCTAAAAACCTGACGACGAAAAACGGTTTTCTCCCCTTCCCAGCATAGTTCGTACCAGCCAGCGCGTAACACCTAACTAGAATGACCTACACAAAAACATCGCACAGCACTCCCTCGTCCCGGTAGCTGCTGCTTGATTAATTGATGTTCAGGTTCAAGTTTCGGATACGGTCCGGGGTAGACTACGGCCGCGAATCCAGCATCGGTGTTTGGTCGCGGGATACACCGGAGCAGGGCAAAACATAATGTTCAACGTCCGGCAGGCAACGACGCAACAAGGCGATGTTTTCATACCGCCAACGCAATATCCGAGGGATATACCAATGAAACACGGATGATTTGCAACAAGATTCATTAGCCCGCGTGAGGGACCGGGTAGGAAGGCGCCGCTAAAGCAGCAGTTGTCACCGGGCTTTCGAAACATTCGCAAATACGGAAATGGGTCGTTGAATAGTTTCTGCCGGTGGCTTCCAAGCCTTTGGTGACACCCCGACATGCTGACAAAACGACAAAAGTTCCCACTCCGCTCGGCAACTCAGAAACATTTACTAAAATGAAGAGGAACAAGTTAGCAGATCCCAAAACATCCCCGAACCGAGGGCAGAGAGAACAATAAATTAGCTCCAGCAAACTTTAACCGGGCAAGTTTTCGGAGCGAGCGAGCGCGGGCGCGCGCGCGCGCGCTCTCGCACGCTGAGACAAGTCAACCAAATTTTAAAACAGAAACTTTCATTCCGACGGACGTGGCGAAAAGATTGATCGCTGCAAACGGGACGACCGGAAATTCGCAACCCCTCCTCCAAACCACCAAACCGAGGCGGATGAAAGTTTCCGGCAACTTCGACGTCAAAAGTTTTGTGCTGTGTCTTGCTTTTTTTTAAGGCAAAGCCTGAGTCTTGGAAAGCGTGGAACAATTTTGGAGCGATTTTTTGCTGTTGCTGTTGTTGTTGCCTGGATTCGTTTTCCCTGGGTACTGACGAGCGTATGTATTTTTAATTGTGACGTGCTATGTTTAGCGGGGCAAGTTTGAAACTCCAGTTTTCACGAACAGAGCGAACGCGGAAGACGGTGGCAAATCAAAGGGAAGCTGTACGTTTCCATTCACAGCTCACTATTAATCACGGGTGTTGGTTGGCCAGGCACAGCCGGGCAAAACGCTGGAAAGTTTCGTAGCCTGGAATTGATGTATGGTGCCGTGATTAATTAAGAACGAGCAGCCATACAAATCGAGTTTTCCGTTGCGGGTAATAAGTGAGCGATTACCCAGCACTCGAGCGCACACCCGGTGCAAGATTTTGCGTAAGCTTCTGATGGCGGTGGCTAGTTGTACATTTTTTGCTTTCATTCGAACGGCAAAACAATTTTTCGCACAATCACCAAGATATTAAAAAGAAAGTGTTGCGGAAATCTGGAACGTCATGAAGAAAACTGTAATTATTTTCCGCACTTCACTCACCAGCCGTTATGCAAGAGTACTGATTAGGAAATTTTATCCGTTCATTCGTTTGCCCCGATTTAATGAAGTTGAACATGATCCATTTAGATTGTTGTGACCTGAGCTGTCTTTAGCATGTCTAAGGTTCTTTAATTTGGGTGAAGCTTCAATCACGTCCATTACCAGTGCTGTCAGGACATGTTGACGTCAATAGTGGCATCCGTCAACACCGTGCTTAAATTAGTATCGTGCTGTCACGTACACATCACGTACATGTGACCTCACGGGAATATAGGCTGACGAGCCGGTTTCTTGCCGGTTACGCATAAGAAAGTGCTAAGCAAGTAATTTCCCTACGTTCCAAAATGCCTGTCGTAACATGTTCCCTTCAACCCACCGGGGATTTCAACATTACATGGTTTTCCGATTTCTGGAGATGTTTTGTTTATTTATAATTTATGGTGCCGTTCGTTGGGGGATGAAGGAAGAAGGACAAGAAACAAAAGTGAGAAACAAAGAGTATAATGATTTGAAATGTATTGGTTCCGTTGAGATTTACAATATTAATCGGATTCGTTTAAATCAATTCAAATGAATTCAGGATAATTATAACACATTCAGTGAAGCAAAATTTGATAACAAATAAGTTTTGATAAATATTGTTATACCCATTTATAAGTATGTGTTTCTCCTAGCAAATGAATTATATCGTACGCATTGAAACCTCTGCAATAGGTTGACCTTTTTATCAGCATTTAAATGCTCTTATTTTTTATTAAAACTATACGCAACGATTATTAAAACGAGGACCCGTTTCGTTGCTGCACAGGAAAGAAACAGTATCAAAAATAAAGGATTGTGAAACAAGAATAATCGAATCGTACTATTCAAACTCAGCTTGATTTAATCCGGTTCCGGATGAGCAATTGTTTCAAGTTGCTTTAAAGTTAGTTTTTTCCCGACTACATCCAATCCTTCTGTCGGTGCTGCAGTAAAAGTGAACGACCGTACAGCACAGTACGAGTTTTCCGACAGGAAAGTGATAGAATATCAAAGATACTACTAGTTCCTAGACATAATACCAAACTGTTACAGCCAGTTCCATTGAGCAGAGATAATTTCAAAGGGAGCAGAAAAATCTCTGCGAAAGTAAAAAATCATACATACAAGATATAGAGTGGGAGAACGAGACCTAAAGTATCACGTTACAATTGGAAAAAAATAATTAATAGTGATACTAATATTACAGCAATAAATGTAGCAACCAGCTTCATTCAATCTAATCAACCTGTACGCTCCACAGTGCTGCTACTTTTATGCTGATAAATAGGTTCAATGCACTTCAAATTAAGCGACGTTCAGGCGTGTACCCACAATCTAATAACGGTCGTGGTTTTCAACAGAAAACCACTATCAACGATGTCCTTCAACAAGTCCGCATTCTTCCTTTCTGAAAATGCTTGTTATAACAACTACAGTGTAGTTAGAGCACCACGTCCACCAAAGCAGCAATATTCGCATTGTTACATAACTTTCATCACAGTTTACCAACTTTTACTCTTTTAGAAAATATTTTTTTCTTAGAACACGACAAAACAAGAGCCATACTATCTCTTTACGACATGAATTATTCCTGTCGTAACAGCGAGCGATTCGAGTTTATTTCGTAGGATTTCATGCTTCGCATAGCGTTGAACGTATCAAGCGATGCAGCAAACGTACATAGCCAAACGGAACATACCTTTCATGCTTTCAAAAACAAAGCACAAAAAGCATCACCCTTCGCTTCGAAATGATGAGTGATTTATGGTTGCTCGGGTTTTTTGCTCCGTACGGGACGTAGCACAGACACAGATCAAACACATGCATACATCGTGTGTCTTATGTGTGACCGAGAAAACGAGAACCCGATAGAAAGCATGGCTGCATACCGCAAACGAATTTATTTGATTTTATCAAGCAACTCTCACCGCGCCCCGCACCCAATCGGAAGAGTTTTTGCATTGCGATGAAGATTTATTGCCCGGCAACGAGCATGTAGGCTGCGCTGTTAGGGATTAGTGCAGATCAGCTGCCAGGCGCATGTGGCAGAGTTTTGCTAAGTCTATGTGAATTTATGAATAAGAATACACGTGATCGAGAGTGGGCCTTCTTTGTGTGGCATACACAACACATAGGCAATGTAAAATTTAACTCAATAAATAAAACATGGAATAAATATGATGAGGTGAAAATTTTAAACTCGAATAAAGACAAAAAACACATTGGGTATAACAGTTATGTTACATATTTTAAAATATTTGATTTTTTTAAAGACGATGGGAAACAAGATTATTATGGATTTACATGTTTTTCATTATTGCAGCATTTTTTTATTTGTCTGGTTTGTTTCTTGTTTCTCTATTTAGGGCGAAACTACAGGAATTGTTTCTCTCTCCCAAACGAATGTGTTAGCTGCACACTAACGAACACAGATTAATTATTATCTGCCCAATTCATCGAGACCTCACGGTTCGTAGCACAACTGTACGGCATGATTTTTCACGACACACGTCCCTTGTGAAAGTTAGTCAGAAAGAACACCTACTAATCTACCGAAACAGGGACTCCTGAGACCTCATCTGGTGCGCTACAACTCATCATCGCCTAAGTCAACGGTGACAAATCGCTTCGAAGGTTTGTTGTGTCGCAGCGCAGCACTGTCTTACGACTAACCCACAACAAAGGGTGTGACACAACAGATAAAAGACGATTGACGAAAGCACATTGATTTTCCGCGCCGAGGACGGCTACAGCGAAGAAGTGTGAACAGTTGACACTAACTCCGGAAGGCCACGCGTGGGATTTTTGTGCTGTAGTATAGATGAGCGTTTTAAATGAGCCGACACATCATCGCGCATCCGTGGCCGGGTGTCGTAGTAGTGGACGGTCGTCCTCCGACAACGGCTGACGCAGAGAATTCGTAATGCAACGCGACAGTTAACGACCCATTTGATGGCCGCAAATTTGGCACCGTCCGCGCAGAAGGACGATTGATGACGCGTCTTGGGGCGAGATAGATTAGCAGAAGTTGGAGATGTCGTTACGGAGGGGAAACTAGAAGGTAGTTAGCTGCAACTGTTGTGTCTTGTGTTTCTTGCAGTGCTGTCCAATATTGTTATGAAACCTTGAAGGTACGAGTTGAATAACATAGCATGCCTTCTATAAAGGTTAAGTTAGAAACCAGCTTGACTAATATGCTTCATTAGCACGAATACTCACTGGTGATTTATATGATACTGCACATGCAATCAATCGTTTAGAAAGGTTGATGGATGTATCGTCATGATGCGGTTTAACACCTAACCCAAGAGTTGGAACGAGTACGTCCATCAAACCTAAATAGCGCGTAAATCAGTCAGTCGCACAATCGTGGCGAAAGAATTATTATCGCTAGACAGCAAAGCATTGCTCCGATAAGACTGTACGACAGTATGATTTGCTGTGCTTGTGGTTAAAGGGCACGGCAAAGGAGTGACACACATAACAGAGAACAACGACCCTAGCGCCACGTGAACGCGCGAAGTTAACGCTGCGGAACTTGCCAAATGCTCAGGTGGAAATAGAGGCAATAAAAAAACAAACTCTTTAGCATAAATACACACCGAAACGCCGTCGGGCATTCGGTCTGTCATCAGCAAACGTACGAGCGAGGATGTGGCCAGTGTATTTAACACATCACAACGAAATATTTTATAAAGTTAAAAATAAACCAAAATTCGTTCTGCGAACCATTTTAGAGAGAAAGAGAGAGAAATAAAAAGAAAGAGAGAGAGAGATAGGAGAAAACACTTTTCCAACGATGAGGTTTTAGCTGCAGATAAATATTTGCCCGTCAAGTTTAAGTCCGCCGAGCTAATCGCATTGGGAACGCATAAATAAAGCACCAACTGCTAAGCAGCAGATAAACAGGGGGCTTGCAATATTGAACGACAGCCCCTCTCGCAAAATTTAAATGTCACGCCAAAACGAAAAACGATGGGCACGTGTTGCAAGTAATTAACATTTCTTTATGGGCCTGCATCATTTAGAAAAGTGTCACTGCCGATGGCGCTGGCGAAGATCGGCTAGACCGGCCTGCATCTTCGATCGCATACACGCGCAGTTCAACGCGGTTAAACAAAATGGAAGCGAAAAACGCAGCTGGTGTTTTGCAGACATTTGCACGGGATTGCTTAGCGTATGCTCCCGGTTGCGTGTTTTGTCGTGTTCTCACGTCAGAGCGAACGATTTTATTTACGAGCGTCAGGCGATGAATTTTACTGTCAAAGGGCCATTTCGTATTCTTTTGTTGTGCGCTTTTTTAACCTGACTGCGCTAAATTACCAACGCAAGCGGCGTGGGGTGATGAACTTTTTTTGTATTATTTATAGCTCTATTTGTAAATGTATCCACCTGTATCAAAGCAAGCAAATAAAAAAATCGTAGTAATTGATATGTAACGCATTTTAAGAGAATAAAAAACCTATTTCGAATAATATGATATATTAATAACTCTTCCGCATTGATGGATACACATTGATTAGACATTGTATGCATGTTGAGAATACAGTTAAGAGCCAAGCTATCCAGGCTTAGTCAAACTGTTAAAGCTGGGTGTATTGAATACTTTGATAAATTGTATATTTAAGTATTCAATCATTTGGCCAATACCTTTTTTTAAGCCAAATTTTAATTCCCCTCCTCAAATCGAATCCTATCTCCTAATCATATCTCCTTATCTCAACGCTCTTTAATAAGTATGTTGCTGATTATTTGCCCTTATTTACCATATTCACAGGTTCATGGCATTTTTGGTATAAAATGCGCCCACATGCGCGTACAGGAGACTATATTGAATTTTCAAACCGAACAGTGATGGTAATCGCACAACGGATACATTTTCACTGACCCATGTCGAGTCGATTATTGATGCGAAATTCGACATATCCGCGTATAAAATATCGCGCAAATACATTAATGTATGCATGAAATTCTCATTTGCATTCTGGCCAGTCTGGTGTATCGAATTGCTGATTATTTATTGCTCAGTCATGAAAGATTCGTATTCACTGTACGGACTAAAATTACGCTTCCGCATGAGCGGTGTATGCTTTTGCACGTAAAGAATAAATAAACAATACATTAAATTAATAATGATACCATATATATATATATATATATATATATATATATATATATATATATATATATA
>KB672602.1:4765848-4881484 GCA_000349145.1 Anopheles dirus | reverse complement strand
TATATATATATATATATATATATATATATATATGACACTTTTAGCGACTATATTGACACGTGTAAAAGCACGTTGACTATACATGATTAAATAACTCTCAAATTTAACCTCAACAATACATACTAAAATACAATCTCGATTAAAGTAAACTTTTGATTGTTACTTTAAACAAATAGGTGAAAACTATTCGCTTCAACGGCAGCAGAGGACGAGGATTTGTGATTTGTTTGAGGAATTCGAGCAATGCTGTACTTGAATTCTTGCAAGACGCTCAAACAGTCTAGGATATCGTTCATGTTGATCCCCGAAACAATTCGGTTATTTTTCCTAGGTGTTAGAAGGATAGAGCCAATGTTCGCACCGAACAGGAGAAAAGCAAATTCTTTGCACAATTGCCAAATACCACGTCTCGTTTGAACACTAGTCTGGGTCGGGTGGAATGCGAGAAGAGCCAAATTTTAGGGCACATGCCTTCGCAGAATGTTTTACAAGATACATTTTTCGAATTCTGTCCAATGCCAAAGTCAACGACAGTCGCAACTGAATACTGAGCGTATTAGATTTTACGGCTGGCATGAAGGATTTTATCGTAGAGGTAGCAATGCAAGATAAATTAGCTCAAATATGCTAATCAATCCAACGAAAACAATATGATTGTTTATTCGAAACAATATTCTACTTTTATTGCTATCCAGCTCAACGATATTTTTTTTCTTTTTTGTTTGTTAAGAAAAAAATACAGTGTTTTCCAATTTATTTCCTGCAACAAAATCCGTCACATTCATCATTCCATACAACACAATTCCGATGAATGAATGTTCCGTTGCCAAAATGTTGATGCTGTTGTTACCGGTGGTGGATAATAATCGACTTTTGCGGCATCCGTTGCGGCTCCGATTGCTGGGAAAAATGCATTGATATGCCTGCAGAAAAAAACAGGTTTCGGATAGCATCGTGCATGATCATCCGCCCTCGAGGCTCTCTTCCTTTGATGTAGGTGCTTATTATCCCAAACCACATTTGGAAGCCTGAGAACCGCAAGTTTTTTTTTACTTTTTTTTGCTCCACTTTTTGCTCTGACCTATCGCTTGTTTGGCAGTTGAAAAACGCTGGTCATAACAAAATTCTTAAGTCGGTTGCGTGTTTCTGGGCTAAGCAAAAGGGCTGCCAATTTGAAGGATTTTGATGGTCAGACGAGATGAAGCAAAACTGGTGTAATAATTAAGCCGGAAGGGTATTAAAGCATACCTTTTTGTACATAAATGCCTCCACATACCGATTCATCAACAGAATGTCTCAACTATGAAATACAGTTTAAAATTACCACAAAAAACGATTGGCAAGCATGTGATTGAATAAAAAGTTCTTTTCAAATCAACGGATCTAAAACTACAATAAATGTTAATACTTTATTTTTTACATCAAAATGTAACAGTGAACTTTCCGCACTGAACGGACACTGAAGGCAAATGAAGGCAATTCATCGAAGGCATTGTCCATTCTATTCCACGAAGGATCTTCAGCGCCTTCAAACAGAGCACACGCTTCTTGTTGGTAGCGGCCACTTTGATGAGCCTTGTTCAAAACAAATAACAAACATTGGAAGGCATTACTTTTAGTTTTCCGCGAATCGGTCACGAGCTGTTGTGAGGATCATATCGATCGGCGGGAAGGTTCATTCTTCGCATAAAGTCAACAAGATGAAAAAGCACATCTTTGGAATACAATCCGGAGTGTGGTGATGACATGATGAAATTTATCATATTTCCTTTCTTTAATTCGCAAACACATTACTGCAGCTTTCGGTTGTATATTGATTAAGCTGCTAGGAGTAAACAGCGATACCAAACAGAAATGTGTGGCATCCATTGCAGCCAATCTCGTTTGAGAACGAGAATATGCTGTATTCTGCCACAGAACACCACTTTGGACGCTCAATGGTTAGCAGTTTTGAAGACAACTAGAGACGCTAACGGAATATTAAGATGACTTACTAAGCATTTTACACGACTCAATATTAACTGCATTTCTAGTAAAGGGGATTTGCCGTTCTATTACTTTATGCTGCGTTGCATATTCACTGCTAATTATATTTGGTAACTTAATTCAAATCCATGCTTTGATAACAGCCACTAGAGGCAAAAGCTATATTTATTCAAAACGTAAATCGTTATACTCTTTTCAAATTGTTAAATAAAACTCAATGTTGAGATGAATGCATTACTCGCCGGAACGTCCTTCTAGCTAGAATATGCCAATAAAGCTTACCTGTAATGAAACAAGAGAAAAGAAAAAAATAGTTAACATCAGAATAATACTTGATAATTCAAAATTAGGAAGTTTTTTATTCACTTCCCTCCAGATGATGAGAGAAGCAACCAACAACAATCATATTCCAACAAGATTTCCTCGTCCCACAAAATTCTTCGATTTTAGTAACGAGCCTGCAATAATATTTTCCAATTTAATATGGGTTTTGACAAAAAAATAAAGTCTACGATATGACCATCCTGATCGGATGGAATATTCAAATTTGTAGCGTATTAAATAGCACTTAGAGTGCTACATATCCCTCCACAGAACCGGTGTTGAAATCCAAGAAAGCTGAAACCTCTTGTCACCACGCAGAATGGTTTGTCGAGTTCTCGTTTATTCGAAACCTTTCAGCGGAAAAGGCTGGGAGAAGCAGCAGAATTTTATCCTGATTTATCACCACTTACTAGTCGCTGTGCCCGTCCGTGGTTCCGTTTTCGGCATACACGAACACTCGACGAACAACCAGGCAATACGAGTACGGCTTCGGATCGAGGATCTCTTCTGTAGTGTTGTCCCGGAAGTACTTTATAGAGCTAAAGTCTATCGAGCGTGCAGCAGCAGCACCCGCAGCTCAACTTTCCGGTCCTTTCATAGAACCGGCTGACATTAAACATGGTAAGAACAAAATTTTAACAACGTTATGCGATAAATTTGTAGATTTCATCACTAAAAGCTCGCTGCTCGCACCATACCAACGACCCTCAGAAACGCGTCGTCGAGCGGTGTTGTTGGACACGCTCAATTTCGGACCGGTTTGCTCAAGCAAACTGAGCTTTTCTGTCCGATAAATCCTTCTGCTCGTGAAACATGATAGTGCACAGCGTTTTGTGAGTTTACCCCGAGCAGGAAGTCTGAGGACATTAGCCAGTAGGAAAACACCAGCAACACCGTTCACCATTCATCATTTTCTTTCATCTCCGGTCGGTGCGGGCAGTGTTTTTGGCCGATCGAAACTCTGGGGATCTTATTTTGGGCTTGTGGTTCCGGTATAGACTTTACTCGCTATTAGAGTTTGGTTCTAAAGTATTTCTTACGAGGATATCTGCACAGAGTGGAACACTAACGCGAAACGGTGGCTATGGACACAACCACGGATGAACGTTAGCAGAAGTAATTTCCTTCCAACTTTATCTACAACACAATAAAATCCACTCAATGTTGAAATAATTAAACCACTCGCAGAGGAAATGAGTTCTCATCAATCAAAAACGTTTGTACAAATGGGCTTTATATTGCGATTTTGGTACAGCGGTATTGGGATGGTAATGATTCGAGATGATTTATTCATTTCGACTTCTTATAACGGCAAAAGGAAATTACTTTTGCAAGGAACCGTGCAAAATCGATAATATCCGAGAGCGATACGAAGATGGAATACAGAAAAAATGGATCACTTGTGTATCTGCGGCAAAAAGAAACAACAACGCATCACAGATAGATCGCTACGCATATTTCATAGACTTGTGACGCTGATCGGACAGATTAAACCACAAGGCTTTTCATTAACGTCAACAATGTGTTAAAGATGATTGTATGCTTCATTTGCGTTTGCACGTTGCTTAGACAGAATGTGGTTCACGTACATACCCTGTTCGTTTTTAATGGCAACCGAAACATGGAGAAAAAAGTACCTGATTTACCTTTTGTTTGTAGGAACACGTGTAGCTTTCGCGAAAAGGAATCCTTACGCGTGACACACACCAATAAAGACCCAGAAGGATCAGTAAAATGGTACATTACGGTCGAAGTAAAAAAAAACCCGACGACCCAGCTTTCCAGAGCCAGAGCTTTGCTGGCTGCCGTTCCGTATTCTTCAAAACGAACACGTTCTCGCATCAGAGTCGTTCACCCGTGCACCCAATCCTTCAATCCGACTCACACGTCAGGCAAATGTGTGGCCTTGAAGTGCCTCAAAAAAATTTGCGGGGCCGGTACCGTCGGGTGAACATTTCGCTCCCCCGAACGGGATGGCTTGCGTGCGGAATTCAATTTATTCTTATTCGACGGAATCCGACCCTCGGGGCACCGTCGGGTACGGTTCGGGAACGGAAGGCTTCAACGGAAAGGATGATCCTTTGTGCTCATCAAAGCGGCTACGCTCTTCTCATTTGAGCCAGCCCCAACCATCGCCCGGGTGGAGCGGGAAGTAATGGCGGTGATGAGCGATTTCGCTCCGAATGCGAATGATGTACCGAAACATGCCCCCGTTTTCTGGATTATGCCCCGGAGGTGGCAGAATATATTTTTCCACCTTTCTCACAAGCCACGAATTCAGCAGCACACGGATGGGTAAAGTTGTCGCGCTTGGCGGTTTTGGCAGTTGTTTGTGAAATATAAGGTTAACCAGATCTCTTCCGATGCCAGGTTTTGAAATGTGAGGCAAAATTAACAGAACTAAAGAAATCTATATTCTGCTTGGCACCGCCTGCAGAAGAAGTTCAGACTTAAGAATAACTAAATAGTTAAACAGATCAATACAGTCTTAAAATTCTCTGTGAGAAGACACTGTCTTAACATCCATTACAAACCTTTACAAATCCCCAAAATTTACCTTCTGTTCTGTCAACGCTACCCAAGATCGGACGAGGATTGTGCGACTACTCATGTCAGGAACATTCGTGATTTGTCATGATTTCGGTTCTGGCCGCACAACACGATGACTTTTTACTTTGCTGGAGTTGTCCGTTTTCACTAAATCTTCCACCCACAGATGAAAAACTTATCTGAAAGATCGGCAAAAAATACATCAAAGATACATAAACGCAAAGGCTCCGGGGGCAGATGGATCATGTTCGCATTGAGTCAGGAGAGGCAAGAAAAACCACAGACACACATTCACGAATGGATGGCAAACCCCCTTCAGAACAGGTGTTTCATCAAAAAGGGATTTTGCCGCTTAACGGGGACATATTTCAATCCTCCGAAAGAATGACCCGGTGAGCCGAACGTTACCGGTAGCGGTTGGCAACACGGATCCGTTGGCGTGTGTGCTGGTGTTGAGAAACATATTTATTAGTATGAGAAAGGTATTTCCAACCCAAGCTATGCGAGACACAAACGGATAGTCTGCCATTCGGGCCCAGGTTCGGTTGTTTTTCGTCATGTTCCACTCGGTAAATTCTAACAAATCGATAGCAAGGGTATCCGAAGACAGAACAGAAGGAGCTGTCGTGACGAATGCGTAATTTTTTAAGTTTTCCTTCTGTTTTCGGGCCGAACTGACAGTTTTACGATTGGATGAACATAAACACCAGTCAAATCAAGTAATCAGTAGCACGAGGTAGCCATGGACAACGTGCTAGGACGGGGTGAGGAGCCTTGGGGCTAACGAGAAGGATACCCGTGCGGCAAAAGGTCTGAGCAGACCCAATGGTGAGCTGGTGAGACAATCAGGCGTTTTGATTTACGGTAACAAGACCTATTTTTGCCCTGAGAACCCCACTTGACGTGTGAGAAGTTGTGGAACTGCAAACGGAAAATTTACATAATAAAGCAATCACAATTATGGTGGAGGGATAGTCCATTTCCGGTAGCGTGAAGTTTTGATCCAAATAAAGGTATGTTTGAAGGTTGTGGCGAATACATTCATTCTACTTTGTTGTTGAGATTCTTTGTTTGGGGACTCGATATAGAGAAAAAGGCTAAATGATTGTACCGAGACGAAGAGACTGCCAACTCAGGAAGTTTTTTAATCTAAAAGAATTCGAAAGCCGCTCACGAATTCATAACAATATTAATTTCTCGTCAACGTCTCGTTAAGGATATTTAGGATATTTACAAGGCTTCTTGTCCTGCCTCATTATAATGTGAAACACGAGTAAAACGCTAATTATTTTCTTATTATTATCACTATAAGTTTCAATAAGTTAGCCCTTACCGATCGTGACATTTTGGTCGACTTCAATATACTTGCCACATAATTAGTCAAAAGTCAAAATAACTCAAAAGTTATTGGATACATATTGTAAATGTACCTAAAAGTAGCTATCATACAATAATGTCTATGCAATAATTAGTTAAGGAACCAAATGGGTTAGTTTAGGCTACATTATATTCTGAAATCAACGCAAACACCAATTTTTATCACAACGGAACTCAGACAATTTGTTAAACAACGAATTTAAACAGCCTTGAAGAACGCTCTTTCACAAACACAAATTGCATAACTCAGTTCATAAATTACGAATCTAATTACAATTAACCTAATCCGTATAAGACCCAAAGAGAAATTCTTGCAATCCACCCAAGGCAATTAGAGTGAAACGAATTCCTTAAGGATGTTAATTTTTGCACCATAAAAGCACCGAGGAATCGAGAATCTCAAAGAAAATGGCAAGGATGGCCGTTTCTTTCTGCTGATCGTTTCTTGAATCTCATTTCACAAGTCCCAGCCAGCAAAAATCACACCGAAAATGGTACTCCTCCCCACCGTTCCTCCCCTCCCACTACCCTCCACAGGAGGCTTGGCACGCATTGGGTACGGCATTCCTTCACGCCATTAGCCGAGCAATTGGATGCATTCGTTACCAGCCCCCGTGCAGCGCAGGCGAGAACGGAACAGATTTCTGTCATTTACGACCCGACCCGAAGACGTTCTGCTCTGTTCGGAACGATCGGAAGAAAATCAATCCTCGCTGTGGGTGGGTGCGGATTTTTCCACATGCTACGGAAACGCACCACGCCGGGCGGAAGAGAAAATTTTGCTTTCCGTGGCAAGTGCGCTGTACCGCAGGGTGTGGGAAATATCCAATTAAGTATTATAACCCGAAGAGTAATTAAAACTAAAAGTATCGATTGTCTGAATAATGAAGCGGCTGAAATTTTCCTCGATTCTTCGCAAAGCACTGTGAAGGCGCAGCGTCTACGGTGGGCGCATGCCTTGGAATCACATTTGCGATCGGACAACGAGAGCTTTCGCTCGAGAGCTTGTGGAAGTAGATTTAACACAACACAGAAAGCCGGCCGTATTATCAGATACACAATTTTACCACCGTTCAAAGATCGCTACTGGACTTCTCAGCACGTCCTTGCGCATCCAAGCGGGAAACAGGACTAGGGACGAGTAGCAAAATCGATTTTCTGACACGATGTCTTCGCAGCTTCCGTGTAGAGGCAAAACGGAGCACACTTACCGTTTGACGAGCAGATAGAAGTTGGTTAGGATGGTAAAAAAAAGACTTCTTCTCCACCACGATTCGTGACTTCAGTGACCGTCCTATTTAATGGCACACAATAAATAAACAAAACGGAGCTGCTCTCGGCAAAGGCGGCGTCGTCGGAAGTAGCAGTTTGTGCCATTGGAACTGGATGGTGGGCGACGGCTCGCTACCGAAAGACATGAACGTGAAGTACAAACTACTGCCGAAGCGGTAAGGTTTTAATGGGTGGATAGCGTTGGAAAGGCTGGTGTATTGTACAGAGCGGTTATCAAGCAACCGGAATCGAGATGTGTCTGATTCAAGATTAAGAAATAAACGAGCAGAAAATCAATATCCTATGTATAATGCGCTGCAGGAGTAAGGAGAATGTTAATTTTATATAAATTATGTTGAACGATAACACAAAATATCATGAGTGAAACTTGTCAAATGTTATCGTCCACTAGTACTGTATCAGGCAACAGAAAATTGAAGCAACAGCCTTACGTAGAAAAAATACATATAAAAAGCCCACATGAAACTGCTCTCGTCTCGCCGGAAGTGAAATATTTTTCAATTAACGCAATTCTGCGCTCTAAACCCGGTTAGCGTCTGAGACCGGAGAGGGTTGCTGTCGTGTCGCTGCGCAGTCGCTGACCTCTTGACATCTCCAGCACGCATGATGGGGTATTTGGTGGACCAGCACACAGAGCAGAAGAGTAGCAGCAGTGAAACTGCAGTGGCTCCTACCGTCAACTCTTTCCATTTGAGCATTTTCATTTCATCGGTGGGGCGTTTGCCGCGTCAACAAGGAACTGGTCCGCGTTTGGCGTCCTCGGCCGCATTAGCAAGGGAAATCAGTCTTAATATGGGGTAATTTCATTACTTTCGTACTACGTCTGCTGGAAGTTCGCCACAGCACATCGTATCAATTACCCTTGACATCCTCCTCCGCGGTGGTGCGCTTCGAGAGCGTTCGTTAGTTTTTTTGTTCCGTTTCCTCATTTCTTTAGCAAATTGAGTTGCAGGCATTCGTACACACCCACCAACGCACACCCACCGACGCTTGAAAATCGCGACGCCACAACCCCTGAGCCACGAGCCATTTATGCATAACGAGTTGAAGATTTAATTAAAAACTATGTTTTCACTCGAGTGGAACCCAACGGCAACGGTGCGAAGTGAGAATGCCTGAGAGGCCAGGAGCAGATTTCTAGCACGAAAGACATGACGAATCAGAAAAGCAGAGATAAGAGATTTCCTTTAGTTATTGAAAACTGGATCCGAAATAATAAGGTACTTAAAAACCAAAACACTAAAGTTGTTATTTCTTAGCGATAGATTTTTAAGTGAATGTTGTGGAGTGCTTGTTGTGGAGTATGAATGCTTGGAACAAATTAAAAAAAACTTTCGAAGAGCGATTTAAAAGTTATATCGAAGATTAAATTTTCATTTCTGAGAGTTCTCCTAACACGAGAGAATATTACATTGTATGTCTTTTGCCAATTTTTTCTAGCGATGTGTAATTGGAATTGGAAACTTTTGTTGAAGATCGAACTTACAGCTTGGATTTGGAATTTCGAATAATTTGAGCTAGACGACTAATGTTTTGATGAAACAAGCAATACAAAAATCGCAAATTGCCAAAAATCTTACGCAACATAATTATATTTTACACTTTGGATTTGGTGATATCAAATGCCATGAGAATAAACTAACAAAAAATAACGAATTTAAATCTCGAAACAAGATTTATTGCAATACTGTTCGGTTATTTGTACCATCAAATTTCATGTACACGATTCTTACTTTCATTTTTCTAAACCGGTGCCGAAATCAAAATTCTCGCAACGAAGAGAAACGTCTGCACTGCTTACCCCGCGACAAGTAATAGATCTTCCAAATTTATTTCAATTTAGACAGCCTCACCAGATATTGCTGCCCAGCTGTTATCTCCGACCGTGCAATCATAAAATCAACCTCAAATTCGTGTTTAAAATGCGCGCTGAGTGTAGCAAATGTCTGTCATACAATTACAATCTTTTCTAATCCCGTCCGCCGGATACCGTGTGCGTACGGAAGGAGGTCGTTTCCCAAATAATGACAGACTGATTATAAAACGCGCAAAATTTACGACAAGACCGGTGTGGCGGTAACGAGACGGCCAAAAAAACCAGTCATTATGCGCGCACTTCCGGATGGTGCGAAGTAACAAAAAAATAATCAAATATCTCTCGCCCGTACACCAGCACCCTCTGACGGCGAGTGCGCCGTTGTTTTTGGGACTCATAAAAACGTATGAAAATATACCTGTGTCTCGTGGTGACAGATTGATTGCTCGGTCATAAAAAAAGTTGCACAACCTGCCGTTACACCCGGCGTGTGTATCGTGAGGTCCTCCCTAGGGGTCCTCCTTGGACAGCTACCCCAGCAGCAGTGGGCAGTGGGAGGCTTAAGGTGCGATTTAAAGTGGAGTAGAACGGTTCCTATGGGATAACCAGGATACCACCAGCAGCACGCAAGAAAGATATCAACCATGATCCTACCCAACAGCGCAAGCTGAAATGTTGGGAGTAACCGTAGCAAAACAGAATGCCTGCTTGATGCCCTTTTTATGAGAATATTTTGTTCGGCAGGATTTGCTGCCAACCGACCCCCAACAACGGTGGGATTCCCCCCGAATCCCGTTCTCATGTTTCCCACCCAATCCACCGCCCCCATTTCCCATTATTGTGAACAATAAATCCTCTCTTTCCTGTCCACATTTTTCACAATCAAAACAAAAAGACGAACCATCATATGAAGGCGCCGTCCACCGTCATCCACCGCTTCCTGCCGCACCACATCGGCACAACACAGAATAAAGGAGAGAAAAATAACAAAAGAAGAAACAATGGTCGTAAAAAATAAAATTGTAAGAAAAAATATTCAACGTCATGTCTGATTTACGACTGTCACCTTTTTTTTGCCTGCTGTGCGTAGCTAACCTCCCCCGCCAGCTGGTCCCCCCATCGGGGTTGGGAGTATGTTTTTCCTTCTAGAATGTGCCTGCTCGTTACACTCGAGTGTAGCCCCATTAACACCGCAGCGCCGCGTGGTGAGCAAAAACAAAGTGTCATCACTACTCCAACGCCGGGAGTCCCATCATCATCAATTTCGAAAAAGGAAGGAGCAGACCAAACAACAGCGCAGTTTGGAAAACAGGATTTGCAGGGGTGGGGAAGTTAACAACGGTTTCAGCCACACAGGATCCCTAGGGGTCCTTAAACGGCGCGCGGGATAGCGACGGTAAGTCTTTGCTGAGGCCTACGTACCAACTACACCAACTCTGTGATGAAATGAGTTATTTGATGTCGTGTATAAATTTTGAAGCGTTCATGTATATTTGAAATGAGCTTTTAATAATATACAACATAATTTTATTGAAGAGCTACAATAGCGCAATAAATATTATTTCCATGAATATATTCAGTAGCATTCTTTACTCGAAATTTAGTCACTCCTACTTCCCAGTCAAACAGGGGATTTCAAATATATACGGGCAAAATAAGTAAGTTAGTATATTTCTAGTAATCACACTTCGAATCAAGTAACGTTTTCAACAATAAAACGGGTTGCTAAGCCCACAACAAACATATGTTCAAATACAATAAAAAGTGATTCAATAAAGTATTATGTGAAAGCCAACCCGATGTGTTCATATAAAAAATTAGAACAGTTTTAGAACAGATTTTTAGGAAAACAAGAAATAATTAAATATTTAACAAAGATTTATTTGCTTTTTTTAAATAGAACTCAATCTGTCCTTCTTCCAGTCACCTTGAAAGCATCCACTGACCAAGACAAACATAGAAAACCCTGGAGATAATATGAAGTATGGGAGAAGAAGTTTTATGAACTTTGAATGCACAACCAAATTTTTAAAATGTAACAGTTCTTTTGAAAATTCTATTGGGGGAGATGGACATGGACCGTATATTTTATGAACAAAACAACGTACGTAAAATAACCATTAAAATCGGTCTGTAGTGGTTTTAGAGAGACATTCCCTCTCTTTCTCTCTGCCTCTATCTCTCTTTATTAATTTTATATCATTTTATCTTTTTAATTTTTTTTATATAATTTTATTTTAACAACTTTCTTTTATAAGTATCGTCGATCTTTCATTCTAAAAGGTTGCAATGTTCCTCTGTACGGACATTGTGAACAGTGAAAGCGTTCGTCACGAAATAGAATCACACTGGAGACAAGCAACGAGGATGCTTACCGATGGCGAACGGCAACGCACGAGTAAAAGATTACCTATTTAGCAACCCGGATAATCTCAACCCTCAATGACACTGTTACACACGCCCCACAATAGACTGAGCAATATACGCACCGGGCAGCACAACGCAGCAGGCGCCGCAGAGTAAGCATCGTAAATCCTGGCCCTCGTGATAAAACGTGCCGGGCAGGAGCATCACACGCCAGCCAGCATGGTGTTGTTGAGAAAACACACTGCTGCTGCTGCATTTCTTGCTCGCAAACGCATCGAACCATCGGAAAGCAAAGCGTACACGGCAAACCGACGAGTGTTGTTGTTCAATTAAAACATTTGCACGTAGCACCGACAGCCACGTGGCACAAGTGAAACAGACCGGGCGTGTTTTATATGCGCGTTTCGTTAGTTACATATACCACGAGCCGCTCCTTCCAAACTACCGGGCTAACCACAACCCGACTCTAACACACACACCCAGCGGGAAGGGACAGTTTATTTGTGTGCACAAAGTTCTGCTTCTTTGGAAGCAAGACGGCGTTTCCAGTGAAGCTTCTGTTCGGGATGTTTTCAGGTGGTTCGGGTGAGATGTAATGAAACCCCTATTTTCTTCTCATAAATGGCCATCCTCCTCGTAATGGTAGCGCCTCGCCCGGGAGCCAACGAGGAGCCGGAGCAAAAAGCGATCGTGTTGGTCTATTGTTTGGAGAAAACGTTCTTCCGTTCCGATGTTTTAATACACGCTGAGATACAACCATTTCGGGAAACTGATTTCGCAAGGTTAGTCGAACCGAAGGAGCAATGCAAGCTACACACGGAACAGGAGAAGGTTACAGCGTTAGCAAGACGGTAGCATAAACCAAAACTCACACAACAGGAATCCCGCACTGAAACAGTCATTGCTTTAGCGATTAGAGAAGTGTACATCCCTGCATCCCGGTGGTCGAGGTCGTCTTTCCAAGCGCCAGTTGCGAAAAAGCAAAAGGTGAAACTTCGCCACCCCGTTTGGTTGTTTGGAGAAGGCTACCCATTATCTGCCGAGCGCACGAGGCCGGGATGGAAACTAGGCGGTGGGCCCTCGTTTCATGTGGTCCAATCAGGGACTCCTCCTTACGAAACGGTAAACACGGCTAACGATTTAATCTTATACTTACACTTTGCAGCTAAATACTTGGTAAATTACAAACGCCCACGAAAGACGGGGTTCGCTTGTGGCGACCATCTACGTAACTATCGAGAGTCGTTTAACATATGCGGGTTTGTCGGACTGGAGTTTGCTTAGGACTGGGACCAACTTAATCATTAGAGTGATGTTTCCAAGCCAGTCAAAAAAGGCCCAAATCGAATAGAATACCTTACGGGTGGTTATATAGACAGAGGCGTCATGTATTCACGCGCTTTGCTCTGAACTTGTCCACGAAGCAATCCCAATCATCTCCCAGACCAGCCAGACGTACTCCGGATGATGCTGGCGCGATAACCTCATTTCGCACAAAGTGCGGCAGAACCATTTGGACGGAAAATGGTATCGCGAGAAATGCTTTTTCATGTCGGTGTGCATTACGTGCTTGCGGTTGATGCTGGGAGTGCTTTATAAGCTTGTGTTGTTCGTCGTTTTACTTTGTTTTGCTCTCTCGCTCTCCACGCAACATGTCCCAAACGGACACGTGGCGCACCTCGCTGCTCCTGTCGCAAGGTGCAATTTTTCGATGTTCCTTCAGCGAAACGTACGAAACTGTAGTAGCAAACGAACAAAAAACCGTACAACCGTGTATAGTTCAAAATGTCTGACACCTCGGGGCGCCACAAACTGATCGTCGTCGCGTCGTCGGTCGTTCGTTAGGGAGTCAACCAACAGGCAACTGTACCCAGAATACCACCGGCCCTCTAAACAGTGTGCGCGCGCGTTTTAGTGGCCCCGCAGGACTAACAAAAATGTAAAGTAAAAAATAAAACAATATGCGAGTGAGCAAAACTTCACTGCCTCGTGAGATGGTGCGCGCCGCCTATCTCAGTGCCAGTGCCTCAGTGCTTTTCCCGTTTGTGATGTTTGTGATATACAGAGAAAAACTGGTGAAAATGTTGCTTGTTAAGCCAATAAGAGGATCGGCTGGGAGGATCCGTGCCGTTGCGTCTACATGGGACAGCAAAAGTGCACCCAGCACAACCGGATGCCGCTGCATGATGAGAGGCGCTTCGTGACAAATGCTTTGGAAAGCACGGTCGAGGGAACAACGAAACGGTATGACGAAAGTGTGATACTCCTGTGTTGAAAACTATACCCCAGTGAGTAGAGTAGCATGAAACATTGATTACTAAGCCGTAAACACATTAAATACTTAGGCAGACCCGGGCAAATATGGAAAGCAGCGTTTTGGAAGAGGCGTAAGGGACTGCTTAAGTGTCAGTGACACTTTTTTTCCATCTCGTCGTCGTGCTCTCGCAGGGATGAATAAGTTTAATTAAAACGAAAAACTTTCCGGCATTAAGGGGGGCTACGAGCAAACGGAAATTTTAAATTTGCGAACGAACGTACAACAAACATTTCGAGAGACTTCTCAGTCAATATAGTTCAGGGTATACGAAGAAATTTTGTATTTTTTATTTGAAATTTGGTAAGGGCAACTCGATAACCGATATAGGTATAAATAACCCATTAAATCGATGTATGCCGGAAGAGATGTATGAGAGATCCTGGCGCTACTACTGCCAAGATGTAAAAGATATATAAATCTGAAAAAGGTCACAGTAAAATACAATTAAAATCTTGAAATATTAGAAAGGTGTTTAAAAGTCGTAGAAAAAAATATCATATTATTTATGCCACGTCACCTGCCAAGAGTTGACGCCTCTTGGCCATACTTCTAACGATACGTTTTGCTTATAGACTACATTAGAGTAGTTCGAATTGCTTTCTAACTATTTAAAATATGGACGAACACGAAGCTATTTACAATTTTGATAGGCAAAACTAGTTAGAGCGAATCTGAATTTATTAAAATCCCATTCTCTTCATTCTCCGCAATTCGTATCATGTTTAGCACACGAGAGTACTCACTTGTCTGAATGATATCGATTCGGTACTATACACGTGCGGAAGTTAGTTGGCACTCTAATACAATTAAACACTGCAACTAGCATATAACAAAAAATTATACAAGAGACCAAACAAGAGACCCAATTATATTGAACTTCTTTTCGGCAGCAATTATTCCTGATTGGAAGCGGCCAACAACAGAAAACAATAACCTTAAAGCGCTAGTTTATAACAGTTCATACAACGCTCACCTCTCGCCCGCCCTCCCTCCCTTCCGAAAGCAATCAACCCTAATACCACTTGATGGAAACAAATTTGTTTTTAAGAAGCTTTTCAGCGTAACCGGCTCAAACTGTAAGCCCTTGCTCATTTATAGCTGCACAAAGCACAACATCCAATGAACCGTTTGCTGCGACACAATATGTGTCCGCAAGTGAATGAACTTGCCGTACCGAACGGGAGGGGGGGGAAAACTTTGTCTAGCTACCGCCCCAATCAACCGCAATCCGATGATCGGTCGAACCGAACGACCACCCACCACAGCCACCACCATCGCCATTGTCCTGTGCCACAGACACTTTAGCGTGTTTATCGGGCAACAATGCAGGCGAACGGTCAATGTTGTAACGCCGGATGTCGGCCGCGCGTTTGACGCGGGTTGGTTGGAAAATCTGGCAATATCAACTTTTCAGCGCAAACATCATCAAAATGCAGCGGCGACTGGTGCCGGGAGACCGGGAAAAAGTTCCTCCGAGCAAGTTTAGCTAACACAATTGCCACTGCTGCTGGGCGTGCAGGGCAGAAGTAGCAGCAGCAAAAACATACTGGTGGCACCATTTATGGGAGACAGCGTCACGAACAGCGTTGACCTGGGAGCGTCGTTGTTTTTATTGCAGTTAAATGCAGTTTTATGAAGCGATGATGTTTCAGTGCAACTGCATGTAATACACTGAACATTAGGAAGTTATTGCAAAAAAAAAAAACTGCTTCTGGACGATGGAGCACGTTTTACGAGGTTTTTTTATAAATGCCTGCGAACGAGTGATTCAATTAGGGACTTCAACAACTCAGGGATTGATTGAAAAGACAAAACAATTGTTCCATGTTTTCCAAAACATCAACAAATGCCGGAAAACACTACAGCAGCAAGAAACTATTCATCCTTGAACCGTACGGGGAACACACACACCATACCCTGATGGAGATGTTATGGTAAGAACTCATTGAATAGAAATCACATCACGGAGAATGTGTTATGTGTGGAAGTTTGTTCCTCCGAAGAAACTAGTAGTGGCACTAAAAACAGCAAACACATAAAAGTACACATACCCAGAAACAAAAAAAGGCATAAAAACGTTTGTTTCCGTTCCGTTGTCGGTTGTTGTTTTGTTTTTAGTTTTAAGCTTATGTTACGTCCCTCCTCTGTCCTTCCTTTCCACATGGTGCTCCACCGCCACCACCGCACAACGGCAGCATAAACGGCAAAAGGGCAGACATTTTCGCATGCTTCGTCCCATCCGAAAACTATTGTCAATAAATGCGGCGGACACTGGCATGAATAATTCATTGCCGATTTGTACGCCCCGTTAGCTGGCCGGGGTTTTCGGTCTGTCGTCCCGGGCCGTACCCGTAACGGCAAGACGCACAATGGAAAGGGGGAGACCGGCCGATGCTATTGGAGACCGATCGTTTCCCGCCCCTTTTGGCTGATATTAAAAAAGAATTCCGAGATCGAGCGAAAGGACAAGCTCGTGGTAAAAGTGACGTGACGCCTCGAAAGTCGGAAACATTCGGGCGTGCAAAATTCGACCGTTCGGGCTAGAAACAAAAGCTTTCCTTTGGGAGCCACGGAGAGGGAAAATGAAGGGTGAAAAATCCAAAAATAAAATCTATTGGAGTTTTCTCGCTGGCCACATGCCAACGGGCTGCTGCTGCTGCTGTCCTACCATCTATCCACGTCGTGGTGGCAAACTTGAGGAGCGCAAACAGCAAGAAAAATGTAAAAAGCTTACGAAATCAAATAATTCAACTAACCGTAACGATGGTGGTATGAACGGAAACACGACGGAAGGACAAACTGAGGATAACGAGAACAAAACAACGGGAAAGTCGAGATACAGAACAATCTTTTTCGTATGATACAACGATAGTTTGGGAACAAAAATCTTCAATCAACTATCGAACGAATCATTTTGCAATTGAAGCAGCTCCTAGGCTCCATTAGCAAAAACAAAATTGTTTGAAATGTTCATTTTTTACTCCAAATTTCCCCGATAGTTTTCGATAGAGCTTACCGTTCGCGCAAAACGAGCTCCAATAAGACGGAGATAAAGAAGAAAAAGGACGATGACGTTGAGGTGATGTATTACTCTTTACCGAAAGAGGCAAGGAGTAGCCATCGCACACACCTCTCACTACTTTCCAGTGGGTAATGGCTATTTTTCATCGTATTTATGGTTTAGGGTTTCTTCCCCCGTTTCACTCCGGTCGTGGTCCCTGCTGCCTCCATTGTTCACAGGCGCATCAAACAAGCACCGCGACGGGGCAGGCTTTTCGTTTCGTATCGCTCTCGCTCTCTGGGCGCCAGTAAGTCCCCGTTCGCGGCAAACGTTCCGATTACTTAATGGCGGCTTTTAGTTGCATCGCCATTTTCGCCGCCCGTCGGCTGGAAGAAAGCGGGACGACCAACGTTTTCCCAGAATAAGATCTTACGCGCACAAGCAGCGAGCGCGCTAACAAAAATCACAGTAAACCGAAAGGACGAAACGGCGGCGTGCGGTGGATTCGTTTTTCCACCCGAGCTAACCCTTCCGTGGTTCCGTGGTAGGAGATGGAAGCGCATAAATCTTCGTTCGCCGGGGCGCGCACTATCTTTCGCGCTGGAAGAGTGCGCGAGGGAAGGAGTTCATGCAGGGATACACTCACAGAGAGAGAGAGAGAGAGAGAGGGAGAAAAAAAAGAAATCCCACACCGAAACGGCGGCTAAAAAATGGGATGCCCGCCGAACGGAAGCAAAAAACCGTTCGTTCTTCAGCTTTCATCTTGTGCTGCTGCGGAACAAGTCCCGGAGCGGAGCGGGCATGAATCTGGGATACACACAGACTCGGCTGTAGCCTGCGGAGCAGCTTCCGGGTCCGGAAGGCGCCATTTTAAGCGAAAAATTAAAACGAACATCCGAAAGCTTTCCGCCCAACCCCTACTCCACCCCACCCCGCACCCACACAAGGGGGAAAACGCGGACGCACGGGTGGATTGTGCTGGAGCACTGTTTGGCATTTTGATGTCGAATGCGTCGGCTAGCTGACTGGAGCGGTTTCGGGCAAATTTGTCGAGCTACCGTCAAAATAGACCCAAATCAGGCTGGGAGGCTCCAAAAGGGGAAGAGGGGGGGGAGGGGATGAAAATCACATCCAGTAGCACTTTTTGTTGCTGTTCATATTTGTCTGGCAACCAACCGTTCTACCCAAACACACACACAAATCATGCTCACGACGTTCGGTATAGTCAAAAAAGGGTTCCAGCGGGCGCGAATGATTTAGACACACACACACACACCGGATGCAGAACCGTAGGTGAAACGGGAAGGACCATCATCGTTGTGTGTGTGTGTATTTGCCTTCGGGAAAGTCACCTCAATTAAGATGACGGAATGGTTCGCTCCTACCCCCTTGGAGTCACAGACGCAAACCGGCAAGCCGGCAAGCTCTCGGCTCGTCCCCTCGCTCGAAAAGGTCCTTGGGGGCGTTCGGCGAAACATTCACGTGATTTCGGTGCCAGTCCAAGAACATCCGTTCGGTTCATCGGGTCCGTATAGTTTTTTTTTGTTTTTGCTCAGGGTGTGTTTTGCTTGCGTTCTTTGGTTCCGTTTTTGCTACCAACCGAAAAACGGGACGTAATTTGATTCGGGACCAAACTCCGTGTCCCTAATCGGACTGCCACCGCTCACGTTGGCGAACACGCTGGTGCTTGCTCATCATTTCTACTTTTTAAATTTAAAATTTGCTAGCCCAAGCGCCACACACACACCCCCCGGAATGGAATGATGGTTTTTCCCCCGTTCCATTTCCACGCGGCTGCCGACTGCGACTGCTCAAGGAAATCGAATAAATATCTGAACCGGACGCTATCTAAGACACACGGAGAGGTAGAACCGGCCGGCCCAGAGAGGGGAGGTGTGTGGGTGGGAAGCGTTTTGCATTTAGAATACGAAATTGTATTTTTGCTATCTATTAATTCATTTGCAAATTAGATTCCAACGGGCGCTGGAACTTCATCGTTGCTCGCCGTAGTTGCGCAGAACGGCGCAGACCGGCCGGAGCGGACCGCTTTTCATTTAAATGGCTTTAATTGTGCGCAGCAGCACCAGCAGCAGCGAGCAACAGAAGGAACGGTGTGGTGATGATTTTTTTTTACCGTCCCGTCGGCACATTCTATAAACAGTTTGCCTTTTTTCCAAACCCGCTGGGAGTTGTGCGTTATCGGCCGCGCTGAAGTATGGTAAACTTTTAAGACCAAAGAAGCGACCATAAAAGTATTGCTGAATAATTAATTTAAAGGATAATTTCAAATATCCATCTTCCGTTCGGAGGCCTTCGGGGCGTGCCGGACTCGCTTTAATGTGATTGTAATTAATAAAGTAGAACAAAAGGTTCGGTTCTTCGTTCGGTCGCGAAAAAAGGGGCGAAGGCTGTGCGACAAATTGGTAGTATTGGGAATTTAGAATGTAAAATTTACACTCATTTCGTCTCCTCCATAAGGAGACCCACATCTGTGTCGTATTAGAGAATATTATGTGAATAATGAATAAGAGAAATAATTTGTACGATATACTAAACACAAGCGGTAGTACTACAAACGTATATTTTTTTGTTGTTGGATGTATGTATTGGACAATATTGATCCTATTTCCGAGCTCTCGAGCTGGTCCAGATGTACGACTTTAATTTTGGACCTATTGAATGAATTATGTTTAAGTAGGATTAAACAAATTCGAATTGTATTAAAGTATACACTATTGTGAAATACTAAAATATTACCTTTAGTTCCACTTTCCACCAACAACTGATATACCAGGATCAAAATTTGCATCGATATTTTTTATATGATTTTGTTTTGGAATATGTTTCATACTATTGGTTTCAGTCAGGCTGTTTTTTTACTTAAAATTGTAGCTCAACTGACCATATCGTAGTGAATATACATTTTATGTAACGGATCTATTTCTGCCTATACGAAGTTTTCTCTATCGACTGGCCTAAAATACATTGAGCGAATAACGTTATCCGTTACACCTACCTTGCAGCAGTTGTCGGCAGACTCTTATGTGCGGAAGAAACATGCGAAAACAATCCGTACCTTTTCAAGAAAACCCGGTAACCAAACCCTTTGTTAGCATTCGTCCTGGGTAAAGATAACGTCCCATGTTCTGTACGGTAGTCGACCATGTTCGTATATTATTTATTAAACACAGTTCGGGTAAAAATACCCCTCAAGCTCTCGTCCGGGAGTGAATTGAAAGGGAGAGAACAAATATTTCAGTACCGAAATAAAACCCCGGCTGTAGAAGATTTCCGAATTTATCGCCCCACGCTGTTATTTCACCCCGGCGAGGCTCGATAAGGGGTCGTTTCGCAGAGGAAAGGCAAATCAACAGGCGGAACACAAACGCGAGGAGTAACCCTTCGTGTTTAGCAGATAAAAGGTGTTTTACAGGTGAAAATTGAAAACCAAAAAAATCTATACGTCATAATTTGCATTTTTGTGTGGAGCGAGTGCTGCGCTGTATGGGAATTTACCTCCAGAACTGGTCCATTTATTTGTTTCCAACATACCTTTGTTTCTGCCTCACAACGCTTTCTGCTCGTTCGTACGGAGGGTGTGTTCAGGTATTTGTTTGCCTTTTTTCCACATGAATATACAGTGTTCTATATGAAAAAGCCGTAAATATCTGATGCTAAATAATCTGGTGTGGATCAGTTTATGGATGTTTTTCTCAGCACGCACGTTAAACCGTCTTCCTTCAAGAACGCGCAAGGCTCGAACCTATTGGAAAGTTCAACACGATGCGTTGAATATTAAATGAGGAAAGTATCCCTGAGGAACGTGTTTTCCAGGCGTGAAAGCTGGGTCTGTACCGTACCATCCATACGAATCATTTGCGTATTCGGGATGGCAGAAACTACGTAAATCTTCGCCCATCGTTAGGGAATAATACTTCCCGAATTGTTTTCTCTAGCCGATAGAATATTACGGATATTTTACACATCAGTGGATGATGATAAGAATGAGGATGTCAATCAGTTCGAAGCAAACGACCAACTGAATGGACGTTTTTCGCTCCACAAAATACACCGACGATAGCTGTACAGCAGCAGCGAGTTCCCGCGGGAGATCGTAACTTGATTGGATCGCTTACCGGTACTCCCGGGAACCGGAAACGACACCAGTCGATGTAACTTCCCAGCAGGATAGCTACAACGCGCAGGCCGTGGCACTAGATTCAAAGGACGACTAAAAAGAGAAAAAAAACACACGTGCACACGGCGAGACGTGATGGTGACAACGTGCACAGCTCGTATAGAAGCCAAAATGGTAAGGATTTGTTCTAGCATGATAGCGCGTCAGGGAAAAGAAACAAACCGAAGCAAATTCGACGTTGCACGCTTTGAAGATGCCGCTCGAGTCAATCGAGCGCACGGAGGAAAGATCAAAAACTTTCACCAAGCGAAGCTCTTGTCGTTTGATCCGCGGTAAATCCTCCCGCAGGACGGCGGAGAAGCGTTCGGTCGGTAATGGCGCTTACTTGGTCGAGTGTTTGCGGCGTCACGTCAGCACAAACATCGACGCAGCGCGTACGACGCTGCGAGATTTGCTCCGCTAGCAAGAACGATCTATACTATCGGTTCGGGATTTGTGGTTAAGCACGCGAAACACTTGGGACATGGTGCGCGCTACTACAAGAACACCTGAACTACGACTGCACACCTGAAGACGTCGGCGGCAGAGAAGAAGGCAAATTCATCGGAAGCCTTTTCGCAGCAGAACCATCAGTGACAGGATTGGTAATTTGAAGCGTTCGACATTCGAAGCAGAAGGGGAAATTCGATCAAATTCCCGTAAATTTTTACAAATTCCGCGAAAACGATATTCACAGCTTGCACATCCTTGCCGTAATTTTTCATAATAGTTACCTATTCGTTTGCCGGGCAAATGGAACAACCACCACACCACGTTGCGCCGAAGTGAAATAGATGTTCTCGAGAAAGATCGTGACCGGGTGCACGGTACGCTCAAGGATAGGAGTCCGCGAAATTCCTCGTACACAACACACATCCATGGTGGCTGCACTATGGTTCGGTATCAATCAAGTGAATCCATTTATGACACAAATATTGGTCCCTCTCGGGGTTTTGGGTGGATGCTTCTTAAAGGATAACGAACGCGCTACACACAAACTAACACGATGTGATTCTTCCCTTGCCTCAGGGTTATGTTTGTCCGTGTTGCCATGGTGTATGGTGAAAAGAAAATCCCGAGCCGAGCAGCATCTGACTTCGAGCGCACCACGACCGACATAACAGCTCGGTGAAAGATGAAGCGAATGAAAAAAAAACACACACACATTACACAAAACGTGCTATTTTCCAACACGTGTGCAACCCAACGTTTTCCACGTATCGCAATCCTATTTGTGTAGGAAATTGTGTGTGAAAAATAGATGGCCCTCGTTGTGACAATGAAAGCACCATCCCTGGCAGTGTCATTCGTTTTCCATTTCGCTTGGGGATCATTTTGAAATAAAATAATTTTCTATCCATGGCTCTATAGTTAAAGTTAGCTACTTCTACTATTGTTAAGACTTTTCAGAATTTCGTTATGGTTCAATTCGCCTTTATTGAAACATAATGTTTAACTTCAAGCTTTAATTGTTTTTTTTTTTGACAAGGAAAAGTTATATAATTTCTTAGGAATTTCATCAACAGTTAAATTTCTGTCAGAACCAATACTTCCATGTACTGATTACCCTGAGGTTAAACAAATACTTCTTTCCCACGGCCCAGTCACTGCCAATTCCAAACCAATGAGTAGAGTTAATATTATTACAGTTGAAACAATATTTTCCGAACTCTCCCTGCTCGCACCGTTGGCGTTCAATTTGTGATCTGCTCAGGGCGAAAAACTATCAGTTCCAAGAGCTTACGGAAAATAAAAGACACGTTCGATTGCAGGCGAGTCATGAACAACATCCTCTACCGGGTGACCTCATGTTATTCTAGCGAGTTCGTCTCTTTCCCAGAAAGTGTCGTAGTTCCGCGCGGCTTTCGGCACGTTTGACTTTGTCCTTTACTTACGAGGCATCATCTTGAAGGAAGGAAATTACTGTTTGTGAAGCAAAATGGAATCGCCCGTTCGAGAAGTGTCGAACGCGCTCTTTGGCATTGCAATCCAGCAAGCGAGTGGATCGTTCCAATTACTTCGATGGCGTGAATGTGGCAACGATATAACTTACCTGAAAATAGAACGAGAAGAACATGTGTTTGTTATTATTATTACGAAATACATAGCGTGAATTTGTGTTTTGTTTGTTTTATTCTATTTTAATGAGGAATTGACCTGACAAAATCTCCTTTTTCAGCTTCGGTGACGGAACTACTTAAGAAGATCTATCTGAAATTTATTGAGTTCCTTGACAGTCCGACTGTTGTTCTCGCGTATGTTAAGAATATTCAGATGAGTTTTAAACCCTTTACCAGTGGTAGCCTTGCGCTACACACCAGGCCCATAACGACCGCTCCAAGACCGTAAATGAACCTTCAACTTTATCAATCTCAACTCATTTAATGTATTCTGCTTTGTTTTGGGAGAGAAACTTTTTAAAGATAAAATACGAACATAAAGCACCTTAAAATTGACACGCTCGAGAGAAACACGCTAAAGTACTCGCCGGCGATAGCGGCGAGTAAATTAAACCTGGCCAATTTATTCCTTCCGCTTAACATCATGGCACACCATCGTGCCAACTTCGAAACGTCGCAATCGTCTCGAAACAGCACAGGCAAGAGTTACAATAAGGAAGGTATTAAAAAGTTTGTTTGAAACATCAGTTGATACCTCGGCGTGACTGCGGAAGATCGGAGACAAAGGTACGACGTAAATTAAACATTATCACGAACGCGTGCGACGATTACGCGGGACACACATTCCAACTGCCATCATTCTAGACAAAAATCAAACTTTGCCACGTGCTGGATGTCTCTCTCTCTCTCTCTCTCTCTCTCTCTTTCTCTCTCTCTCTCTCTCTTTCTCTCTCTCTCTCTCTCTCTCTCTTTCTCAACGGAGGAAAATAAATAATATGTTTTTTTTCTTTCGCTTGCAGAAAATATCTCATGCCCTGGGATATATTCATTTGACCCACCCTCTCCCACCGGCGCCGGAGTCTTTCTCCCGTCGATCTCCTCTGGGACATTTTCCACGGAAAGAAGAAATATTATTAAGTAAACTTTCGCCTGCGTTAACTGTTCTTTGTGCCACCCCCCGTCTAGCAGGGGCGTTTCCCCGGGCCTGCTGTTCCTGTAAGTATTTACCGAACCCATCACCATCAACAATGGACAGAGAATTATTTTCACTACCGATTCGCTGCGGCCTGCCAGCCCAGACCAGGCGCAACTTTTCCCTGTCAGCTACACCTCCCCCGTACACAGGAAGGCATCATCATTTTCGCAACCTGCTTGCGCCACCGGTTGGCATAACTTTTCACCAGCAGCAGGAACCGAAAAGGTCAGTCTGGAAATATTGATACGTTTGCACAGGGTGCGATGGGAATGTGAAATCTTGGAGAAAAAGTTTTCTCCGCGCTGAAAGTTTTCCCCCAAACGCTTCCACCGTTACCGCACGGAATGTGATCGATAAAGATACATCCAGCGACGTCGACATGGATGAACAGCTTTGATTGCACGCTCGTTCAGTATTAGAAAAGGGAGAGCTTTGCTGTTGATTTTGTATTTTTTGACTCGTTTTCCAGCAATCGGAACAGCTCAAACAACAAGCGCCATCAGCTCGCTGACGATGAAGCCAGCAGGCTCACTGACGATAGAATGGAGCCAGCAGGAGGACAGATGCGATGAGGGTTCCGAACTGGGGGCATCGTCGGAAGCGTTCGAACTAATTGTAAACTTCACCAAAGTCTCCCGACTTCTTGTCGGCGGAGTTGTTCGAATGTAAAAGTTGCTCGCGATTGGAAAACAACATCAAACGAGGTGCAGAAAGAAGATTATGTTAAAGCTGTAAATTTCTTTTGTCCGCTGAAAGGAACCATCAATCGAAAAGATGTAAAATGAACCACTAAAGCAACCGTTTGGCCGAAGAAACATCGTTCCATCACGTTCCCAACGACACAAGTGGAAGATGAAATTATTAAACTTCCTTCTCTGGACCACCAAGAGAAGCAAAAGATGCTGAAATTAATTACGTAAAGTAAATGTGCAACCATAACAAGACAAATGACACAGTTAAAAATGAATAAACAGCATCCATTAAGGCAGAACCCTCACGCTAATTAAGTTTGGGGGGTGAGCTGAGTGCCGCTCCAAAGCAGAAAAAAAGCGCACGCTCCGGCATCGCAAACGTGGTCAACATTTTTGTATTCAAATTTTTCACAACCCAGCACCATAGAGCCGGGCCCCGAAAATATAATCCTTGCGATGGGTATCATCTGTCATGGGACGAACACCCGGGTCGAGGTAACGAACGCAACAAACAAAAAATTACCCGCACAGTGGCTGAACATTATTTGGCATTCTCGTCAACATCATAAAATGACGGATTAGCATCACGGAACCCGCCGCCACCAAGGACTCTTCATTGGCCAGGAAGACAGATGAATTTTGGTGGCACTAAGCCAGATTAGCGCAGGCAGCAGCGAGCGGCAGAGATAGCAACGCGCAAAAGTGCGCCAGCGTTCGGAGAAAATTGAATTTTTCATCCGCTCGGTGGACAATTTGTCACGGACCGGGAAATATGGAAGCCCTGCGGGCAAAACCGAAGAGTGGAGACTAGGAAAACAAAATTGGAAAAGCTATCCAAAAGAGTTACGTAGTAACTGCACACGAAGGTTGAAGGTGAATGAATGCGATTACGCTTGCGGAGAATTTTGACGCACTTCATTATCTAAAGTGTCGGATGGCGGATTAGTATCGGTGATGACACTTATTATTCAAATTTCGAAAATCGAGAATTTTTAGAGTAGATGATTGGTAGTTTATATACGTAGATTTAAAATTTAGTAAAAATGTTACTCAAAATTTTAATGAATAACCCAATGAAACGAGGTAGCCTTTATGTGAATTAAAAAAAAACTTCATAACTCCTTCAGTTTGCGAAAAATCGTTCTACTGCGTTCCTCTCAAGCACTGTTGGGGATACACCAATTACGCTCCGTGTACGTGAATCAACAGGAAGGAATATATCAAAAATTGGTAGGTAAATTTTGCTCCCAACGCAAACGAGTCTCGCATGCAGTCGGTGCGACGGTTGTTTATATTTACACACGAAACTATCTCCGGGCGACCTACAACGAAGATCACACGGTTTACACGCACCCGAACCACGGGCGCGAAAAAGGCAGGAAATCGACGCCGCGGTTCGTAGTTGTCGTGAAGCGCACAACAAGAGCACACACACACATACCCGCGGTGAACTCAGCGCATTGCGATGCGAATTTCCACCAGCACGCGCACGACAACGAGGGTGGTCGCGTTGTGTACTACATTCTGTAGTGAAAACAGGCCAAGAAAGCACGGCGGCGAAAACACAGCCACCAGCCGTGGCGTTTCAGCGTGCGCGCACGTGAAGATTTTCATCGTTATTTATGATCGTAATAATTTCTCCGCATCTGTGTTTTCGCTCACCCGTGTCCTAGGCGTGCAGCGAGCTGCTGGATAAATGTGCGGATCTGCGGGAGAGGGTGAAAAGGGTTCGAAATGCGACCCACCCACCCACCCACCGTTGGCAGCAGGTATTTTGCGTCGTAGGGGTTTCGCATTCTTTAACATGATATTTTTCCTGCACAGCAATGCAGAATGCATCACGCAGAGTATGCAAGATGTCGGCTGGAGTGGAATTCTACAGCCGAGTGCAGCCGCACATGCAACGCGGCGGTCGACTACGATTGAAGGTGAGAGTAGCGTGATGCATCATCATGTGATTTTTTGTTCTGTGTATCTTCTGTGGAAGGTTTATTATTTGTAAGCATCACTCACTAGCAAGAGAGAAACACCTTCCGACATAAATTAAACGTTCATGTAGTGTCTCTATGGCACAAGTCACAAAAGATTGCACGTGTAAAGGCGTTGGATATTGCAAGTGCAAAACGTCATTACGGTGTCGCTCAGGGTGCGTAATTATTTCCATCATTTTCCAACCGAGCTCCCGAGAAGTGTTCTTTAGAACTGCGCTCTCCCAGAACTGAATCGCTATGTCCGTAAAAAGGCTCTCTACGTCGTTTGGAGTAAGCCAACAGCTCTAAATTACACCGGAATGATCGTATGCGCCGGCGAACACCATTATTTCACCTTGTGACTGCTCACTCCCGGACTATCTATCGGTGAACCTCTGGACCTCTGGAAGCCGCTCGATGAATCACGACCATTTGGCACAAGTGCGCCGTATACCACACCACATTATCATACCGTAGCCGCCACCATGTTGGACCTTCCACCTGCGGTCGTATAGGCTACCATGTATAGGCCGACGATCCACCGTCCATGGAGAACTCTTTCTCGATGGCAAGTAGCACGCGCCAAAGGTGAAATTAGCTTCGACCTCATGCTTCTTGAAAACAGGCAATGAGGGGCGCAAACTTCCACCCGGTGTATGGTGCGTTTGTTCGTACGCTCCCATTAAGTGGTGGTGGTGGTGGTTCTTACTACCAGATTCGCGTACCAAGAGGTCAGATGCAACAGGAATGCAACAGGAAAACGGCAGCAATCGTGTGTGCTGTAAGAAAATGTGCATTATTTATGGCTTCATTTAGAACCGACCCGAGGTTCTGTTGTACCATACGCACCTGAAATGGATGGTTCACTGCGATGCCTAATTGCGTTTCGTGAAAGTTTTTTTTTTTACCATGCAGGGTATACGGAAATTGCGGAAATGGTACGTAAATTATGTCGTTCGCTTACAATTCATTGAACTAAAGGTGTACTACTTTTGGTTGCGGTAAAGTCAGCATTTATTTATGGCTGACGAAACCGACATAATTTGTTGTCGATTCTCTAGTTGAAATTCAAACTGAATTTGTATTTGATAATTTCACATCTATTTATTTTACTTTTTTTATAGAATAGTTCAATGGCATATTTAATAGAACATTTATATTAAGCGCCGCCTTGCGTCTTTACCAACGATATAGATGAAGTCGCTTAAAAAAATATTCAACACATATAAAATAATTACAGTGACGGACAAAACAATAGGACCCCCCATTAACTTATGTTGCTTGCTCGATCTTCTACAAAATGATCGATTAAGTCGCTTTTAAGTTTGGGCCATACAATTAAAAGACTTCAATTTTACTCCTTTTAATGACTGTTAAGGAAGTCAAGGAAAGCCAGAAAGGGCAGGCTTTCATAACTTTTTCCGCCAGTGAATAAGGTTAATTAATGAGTGAAAAGAAAAAAAAACTGAACTATTTCATTGCAAAATAATATTGAAGGACATCTAGACAATCGCTGACAATCATCCCAATGTATCATTCCAAAATCCGCGAGGATAGGTAATGCCAGTGCGCTTTGAAACCACTCGAAATCTTCGCTCCTACGTCTGCCGGTGAAATGGAAATTTCAATAGAACGTAGCGAATCGTGCTATCATTGTATGCTGCTAGTCTTCGAACCGGTACCCGGTACCCGTTGAAACGCTGAAACAAATGCCGCCTGTCTGTCTGTTGCACGATACCATAATTCCGCGGGATTCAATATTAAACCCATCCATCTAACAAGCATCCGGTTTCCAGACCGGGACGGCCAGCGGTGGAAAGGAACATGAGCGCTATGTACCTTGCACTCCTAAGGCACTTCACCGATGCCGAGTGTCCTGTGCGTTTCCCAAGTGCTCTCATTGTCTCTTCTACACCGATGGCGGTATAGAAATTGGATCTATAATAAACGGTGCGCAGCCTGGCGGTGTCCACACTCACACACGTAGTGTGCTTCTCCAGCGACGCCTAGATTGCATCAGATCACCACGTAGTACCAGACAACAGCGACGTGCGCCCGTTTTAATGCGCCGCTCGGATCGAACAGAGTGTGAGACAGCAAAAAAAGGAAAGGAAGTCTTCCTTGCTGGGTAGCCTTTTCATCGCAGAACCTCGCCGATGGTGTACACACGAACGCGAATTGCCAATAAGCTAGTAGTGCTGCAGCGTTGCCAACTGCAGTGCTATAATAATCGCCTCGACTCGTTATCGACGCTGCTGGATGGGTCGACAGTAGGAACTAACGAGACACGGCCAGCAGGTTGGTCGGTGGTAAATATTGGTACAGGACAGATTTTAATAATTGACGTCCATTGGAATATTCGCGACAGAGCGCATTCATGGTTCCCATTTGATGACCGATAATGGAATGTGTTTCGTGCTCGATTTGGGACCGATGAAAACCAAGAGATGGATTATCGATTCCCAAGCGCCATGATTGTGGATTTCGTTTGAAGTTATGCAATATTCAAACGACGCGCAATAGAGCAGTTTTGGAAGCTTATTGTCTGCAGGGACTTATCAGGAGTTCCTATCCAATAGAATGCTGCTAAAAACCTTAGCCCAAAACGAATCTCGCCAGCAGCCATTGGTAAAACTTTATTCTCGACCTGATCGGTGGGATTCGATAAAGCGTCTCTCGAGTCGTTTTTGTCACAGCGCTTACACGGTTTGCCAATGAGCCAACCATCTCCCCACGCCCGGGCGGCCATCATCATTAAAGTTTGCGCCGTCGAGTCCGGGCAATTAGTGGACGAGAACGAGCGGACGACGGCTAAATTATCGTCCGAGCCGACGATCGCCAAAAGCCGATAAGAAATGGTGCTGCAGCAGACCTTCCACATCGCGATTAATTGCTTTAGCAAAAGCAGCCCGACGTCATTTCAGCTCGGAGTGCCGAACTGTCTTGTGATAGTGATAAGTTGCTATTTATCCTCCGCTGCTCATTCTTGAACTAATTCACGTCGATCTGTCCATCGGCTGGCCAGATGAACCTCCCACAAGCCGGCGCGCACAAATTCGTGCCAATTCCATTAGCGAGAGTGGAGGAATGTTTGGAATTTAGAAAAATATCCGTCCATGGTGGTTTTAACTAGGCCAAGAAAATAAGTTGTGCAATATACACTCCTTCTCAGCATGTTGGCATGTTTTGCTGGATACACATCACTGCTGATGACGTTAACAGATGCAATCTCAATACTGCGGCGATGTTTGGAGAGAGAAGCGGTAATGATTTTTCCTTACGAATAATCGACAAGCTTATTTGGATGATCGCAGGAACTAGAGCGATGCTATCGCACTCAGTTTCGGCAAAAGGAACACAAATATATTACGCTACGATTTGCGGCACTGCTCCAACTCTGCAGCACCTTCTCCCGACCGGCTAGACATCGCGCAAATCAAAATCAGTGTAAGGCTGCAGGCGATTTTAAATGTCAAACTGAAAAATGCACTATTTGTCACGACTGCCGGTGGTGTGCATGGCGGTGTGTAGCGGTGAAACACTGGCAGCCAGACGGCTGTCGTTTACTGCAGCTGAACTGTATCGCTTTCCTCACTCGTTACTCCGGTAATCCTTCGTGAAGCAGAACAACACTGGCCTGGCGGGTGGCGCTGACGTTGAGTGTTTTTTGTGTGTTGGTTTCGGTTGCTTCTGCTATTAGTTCGCAAACCAGACGCAACACAACGAACGTCATCAAAGGCAGATTCCGCGGAGTTCGAGGTGACAGTGACAGAGGAAACGTTTGCTCGACAGCTGCACTTTTCACGAACAGACACGCCGCCTTTCTGCAGTACAGCTGACGGAGGGAGGCATGCGAGAAAAGGGCAAATTTGTGCACCGTTGCTGACGTCAACTGAGGAAAATTTCTTAAATTTCTCAACGATGGAGATAAAGTGAGGAACGAAACTTTGTAGATTCATCCAGATTCGGTTCAAGTGCATGTTGTACGCATTTACATATTTAATATCGAATAAATTCTTAGTTCTTATTTAATTTATTAAACACATCGAATTGGCGACTTATTACAAAAAATAACGTTATATACAGTATATACTCTCTGAACCTACACCAAAAGCTCTACAATGTTGATAGAAATCACAATACCTTTGCTCACAAAAACCAAATGTTCCGGCGCGTCTAACTTTCCAGTGACCAGTTGGCAACGCACGACGGTGTCTCTGCTTCTACACAAAGTGGATGCACGTCTGTCAGCGCTGGAATTGAATTTGCTAAATATATTTGACCTCAGGTTCAATTAAGTCGTTATGAGCCAGCCAGTGCTGGACTAGCGTCAGCACCAGATGTAACCATCCGAGCGGGTGTGGAAGAACAGAAATGAGTTCAAAATCAAGTAGTATGTGTAACATAATTCGTTTGTGATAGTTCATTGCAATGACGTATAGTGGACTCGACAAAAGATGTCAAACTAGTAGCAAAAACAAGTCTATGATGTTAAAAGATATTAGGTTTACCAGACATTAGATTTACTATATGTTTACAAATAAATTGAAACCCCTTTCAATTTCATGTAAACAGGTAATCGAAAGTTGCAAAGTTGACCACAACCCGCACAACATCACTAGAACCACTACCATCCGCCACCACTTCGCCCATGTCATTCATCGGACAGAAACAGACTACCGCACTAGAGCACTCACACACGCCGGTCTGTAAAACATCCGCACTGCAAGTATTTGACAGGCGGGTGCAAATGACAAGCTTATTAGAAGTGACACATGACCCCGGAATGCGGTGCAACGCCGTGAGGCACCATACATGCGAAATGCAGCAGGAAGAAGAGCTATTAAAGCAACGAGCCACCGGCACGTGAAGGCTAATTAAACGAGACATCTGTCGTATCGAATTTATCGATCGGTAACGCGCGGAGGTATCGTCTGATGTGGTTAGTAACATAAAAAAAACATGTCCAACCGGACGGTTTCATGCGTGTGGGAAACGTATAGTCAGGCTTGTCAATATAAAATCGTTTAAATTCATTAAATTTAAGATGAAGCTATAGCAACTCTTTCAACATGGATATTTTATAGTAAACTAGAAAAATTGCACTTTCCAGTCCATGATCATTTGTCTCGGATAGGACTACGATACATTTTGCCGTGGTCAGTCTACATCCTCAGTATAAGGCTAACACCATACGACCAGAGATAGAGTTCACGGTAATGAAGATTAATCAAATTTCTAAACGCCACAACGCTGGTACCGACCTTGCCCAGATGAATTCGGTTTACATTGGCAAACGGACATTCGATGGAAGTTCTCCTGTAGAACTCCACTACACATGCAAGTGGTCGACCGGACGTTACTTGACGATTCTTGCACGGTGCACATGGAACCCAAAAATCGTCCATCCCATCCATTTGTCGAAGCTGCCGTGTCGAAGTTCTCATGCACACGCTCTACCACCGTTCCGTCATCCTCCATTCCGTCCGATGGCTGGTGCACTCCCTACCCGATTGACGACGGGCACAGCAGAACAGGCAGCACCGGAGACAGCAATTCTCGGCTCCACACACTCTACCAATTGCGCTCCATTACTCACTTAACGCGGCGAACCGGACGGCAGCAATCATTCAATTTGGCTTCATAGGTTGTTGTTGAGTTTGGTGTGCTGCGGGTTATGGGTGAGTTCGTTCCAATTTGTGGCATGTTCCGTGTCGACGAGGTGCCCGTGCAGTAATGATACGGAGTAGGCGGTAGAAGTGGACGCGTGATAGTTGCTTCCTTTTCTCGTACGATCTTCTACGAGAGATTTGGAACATATGAGCCCACAAAAGAAAGAATGTTACGCATGCAGACGAAAATCGTAAATCGACCGATTTCGCAACCCCATATGCAATGGATAATGGACAATGAAGTAATATATGTGTCCATTATTTTCTTTGTTGTGACATTAATTTCAAAATAATTTACTACCGTATGACGGCTTCAAGCACACATCCGGTCGCTTCGTCAACTTGCAAACCGTTCCGCAGAAGTGATAAAATCTAATGAGCTCTTGTGAGAACCGATGTCTCTAATTTCCATTCGTCACGCGGCTAACGAGAATTGAGTGTGTCTACCGAGTGATGTATGTGTGCGGAGCACAGAATCGCCAACATCAGAGAAAGCAAAAGAGCATGTGCCCAACCAAGACCCAACGACGACGCTTTCTTTGCTCGTTACATTATTAATCTTTTCCGGCCCGTCATGGTCGTTTGCCATTTTCTCACGAGAGAGTTTATCACGCGGCCCGGCTTAACATGGCACAATAACTATGCGAAGTAAGGAAAGGGGTTGCTCCGATAACCTGCGCGGGAACCCACCGGGAAGTTTGTTGTGAACAATGTTACCAAACATTAGCATGCAAGATGGGTTAATTAGTGACAACAACAGGGAAAGTGCAATTTTCACACTCAGACAGTATGGGGTGGCATCCGACCTTGTTTAAAGTACTAGGTAGCGATAGAGCGCATACATCAAACGAGCAATGTCGGCTATGTGGTACACATCTGAAGTAAATTTGGTATATTTGGCACTCCGAGTTGTTTCCGGAATGAATCCTTTGTAACATTATTCACATAACAAATAGTTTAAGTGAGGGAATTTTGCACAAAACACATTCCACACGTTTAAACAACGGACGGCTATAAGTTTGAAAGCACGCTCTGTAACGTCTGTAACTCCCCTGTACGCCAAATGCATTGCTCACCATCGTTCGAAGCAATATTCACTAATGTGATAAAATAGTTATAAATAATTGATTGTAAATTATTCAAAACGTGAACGAGACGTCCGCGTCGGTTCGAGTAAACCCACCAGGGAGTCGCCACGTACAAGTGCATCGGTACGTTCCACAATCATATATGCACCGGCGTGTGTGCCCAGTACCATCGCCACAGGGACTACTACTTCTGCTGGTGCTGCTCTTTCCGCCGGAAGAAAACATCCCACCATCAAACGAGGCGGGACGTAAATTCGTAGCAAGAAACGAATCGTTTCAGACCTCCATGTGTAAATATGCGCGAGCCAGAGAGGAGCGAGAAAAACGAGATCGCATTTGCTGCTACACGAAACAAATCACGTAGAATGGTGGTCATTTCTTTCACTTGACGCCAGTTTCCCACCAACCTGGTTTCCCAGAATCATCCAGTCACGTCCCACCGTCGTGTTCATCTTACTGGATAGCAAATGGCATGGTTCTTCCTTGGGGCTCGCACGGGTGAGGTTGTTGTTCGGTGGCGTTTCGGGATGAACCAATCCGAAATCTATTAAATTCCAACCACCTCGCCGCCAAATGAAGGCAGATAGTAGGAAGTGAAAAACATTTCACTTAGCAGGAAGCATGATTGGTGCAGTCTAATCACTGACGCAAACCACCGGATAATCGCGCGCACATACACACAACACAGCATACCGCATCCAGCTGCGTTTGAACTAAAGCTCAACCCAACGCAGCAGCTCACCAACACGCGCAGCTTCCGTTGTTCCGCACGTTGCTGGTTGCACATTGTTCGGGGCAGAGTCGCGATTGAAGCACGTCTAATTAATTTATTTGGTATGGAATTCTGGCCACGTACGGGATTGATAATAAAATGCACCGGCTCTGCATACCAATGCGTTTCGCTTCCGTTTGTGTGGCGTTTCTATCCGCCCAGCACCATAGGGCGAGCTGCAACACTTTAAGCTTTAAGCTTTGGAAGCTTCCATCCAGAGAGTATTACCCGTGTTTCGAGGGTGATTCGAACACAAGTTTCGAAGACTTTGGTACTGAAGCACAGCAACGTATCTCGAGTTTACTTTAACGAATTGAAGCCAGAATCATGTTGCTTTTCATCTGGCTATATATGCCAACATGTAAGTCAAATAGTATCAACAATTTCTCAGTAAAAGGATTCTATTCATAGAAATAAAACACATTCAATACAATTTGTTTGATTGGAGTTGCAATCACATTTCATGACAAAAAAGCCTACTCTTCATTCAAATAAAAGGAAACATTTGAAAACACAGCGCTAAAAGGTTATAACTAATAGGCCATGTTTGGCGGTACTGGGGGACTACTACACCAATCACGGAATTCAATCCTTTTCTATCTTTATAACAATTTAATTGATCTCTAGTATTAACAGGTTTGATATGTTAATTAAAACTCCATCAGCATAATAGAATGAAACCCAACGCGAAATAGGATATCGCTGAAAAGTTGTTGAAACAATCAACTTGCCAACACATCGATTCAATTAAAAAGCTATCTCTGCTACATCTAACCATATTGAAACATAATACTTGCAGTCGTAGAATGCGACAGAAAAAAAACAATAATATTGATGTCAACTTATCACGACACAACACGCACGCAGTTTCTAAAGCCAAACTACCGGCCATCCTTAATGACACGGATGCCGTCCAATGAATGGTAGGAACGCGTTATCTCATATGAATACATTCGGGTTATTTGCACTGAGATTTGGTAAACTTCTAGTGCTCGGCGTTTCCCAAAACAATTCTATAGAGCACGAAAGAATTTAATGAGTCTGACCCGATCGCGAGTGCACGAGGGTTTAGTTATAATAATAATGTTGCCTTTACCGGGACAGGCGGGATGGACGATTTGAATGACGAATATTGTTTACCGCTCCAAACGCTCCAAACGAGCAAAATATACACATTCACTCACACACTCGCGACGAGATGTGAAAATTAATGAGGCTACACGGCCGCAATGACCCAACGCGCCCCCTGCACACTGCATTAGGTGTAATTAGATTTTGGGTCATTGCGCGAAAATTTATCATTTCCCGAACGTGTGCGTTAGCTTCCCGGGGGAGCACGCGGAATCGTTTGAAATTTCCCCGACCGCGCACATCCAGCGCTACGGTTCGGACCGGTTCGGAGGATTTCCACGGAACGCGGCTCCACTGCGACAACCACAATATCCCGGACGAAGGCTATTAATTTGACGAGTTAAATAAACGCGAGGATTTTATGAACTCTGGTGTAATTTCGCTCAAAATGCAACGCAAACACAGCGCAATGAACAGTGTTCTAGCAGGGTTGGCAGCTGCAAAGGGGCATCGGAGGGTCCCACCATGGAAACAACGTTTCGAGTACGCTTTGTGCCTGTGGGCAGCTGTACGAATGCACCAGGAACAAGATCGTTCGATCCGGTGAAAAATGTAAACGGTTTCGAGCGGTGATCGTAAAATATTAGCTCGCTTCCTCTATAGCCACAGCCTATAGCCGTGGTTACTTCGCCATCGGTTTTCGGTGCCAACCTCAGCGCACCCGGACGCAAATTTTACCGAGCCGTATGTTTATTTTAGCGTTTATTGATCCGGCTTATTCACGGGCGCGTATTTCGGTTTCGGTTCACCCGAACCGATACAGTGCGCGAACAGCACCACCACGGGCTTGAAATGTTAGACGGTTACGCTTTCCGACCGCCGTTCTATGCCAGTTAACAATGCCCAATTGACACCGCCGGGACGACCGGTGGAATAAATTTACAAATCGCTATGAAACCAATGAAATTTTCCCTTCGATTAACCCCGCTGTATGTAATTTGCCGCAAAATTACCGTCCACGAGCGCAGCCCAACGAAAGGCTGCTGCGTATCTTATTTTGGAGCGGGCGTAGGTTAGATATTTAAATTATCCAGAGATTTCGATACGCACGATTTATCATAATGATTCGGCGTCCAAATTTCACGGGCAGGTATGGGAGAATTGTCATAATCAAAATTGCGGCCTCGAGGTTATAACTAGAGAATGTGCATTTGCATGTACGTACTTCGGGGACAGTTATACTGCATTGTGCTGGACGAACAATTTAAAGAAGAACATCGTACAATTGCGCATATAAATCGTAATTAACGATAAATTGGACTTATTTTATATCCATTTTTACAGAAATGGGAAATTGAAAATGATCATTACAATTACCAAAGCTTTTTCAGTTGTGTTTGTTTAATAACAACTTAAAATGAAGAAACCCACCAACAATTTTTCCGATATCTCGCTTGGAGTTTCCATCAGACTTACCTTAAAGTATAAGAAAAGGAAAGAATCATTAGTTTATTGGTATATAAATGTAAACTTAAACTTGATTGAAGATAAAACATCCAATGCAATATAACACTGAAACAGACATCTGAAATACGCACCATCCCGTTCTCTCTTCAAAGCAATAAAAGAAGCAAGCAGTATATGCAACGCAGATGCGCATCAGCTATGCAAAGAATTATGATTCCTGCGGTGTACGGTATTCGATCAATTCATAAATATGCACAACGAGACACTCTCTCTCTCTCTCTTTCTCTTTCCCTATCGGGCGCAACGCCGGGCAGGTGAAGGCACCACCGGAAGTTCGGTCATAAAGTGATCGGAACATTGTGCAAAGCGAACCGTCGTACTGTCAACGATACGGAATCGTGCAATATGGGACAAACGGGAGCAAAAAATGTTCCTCGCCATGACGACAAGGATATATTCGTGTACGGGCTCGGGAAGTGGATGCTGAAGTTTTCCGTCAACGCTGTCGTCAGGAAATATCCTCCACCCAGTGTTGCTGAAGGCATGGCAGGATGCAACGAGGGAGAGGGAAAAACTTCTCCAAGCGTCCCATCGTAAATAAACGTGTGTCCTTGCTGGTTGCAGCCCATACCACTAACGTCACGGGACACTGGAGTGTGAAGAATTTTGTTGAAGGTTGCCGGTTGCGGTATCCAATTTTTATATGCTTATACGGCATGGGGAAGTTTGCTGGAGAGGTTTTGTTGAGCAACAGTTTTGCAAAGAATAGCAAAAGTGTCAGGGCTGAGACACAACTGGTTTTGAAAGTAAGGTTTGAACACTGACCGTATGAATATTGAAATAACATGGCACTCGATGTAACGAAACAGTTCTTCGCTGGGGATGCTATCAACCTTGCATTGGAGAAAATTATTAGAAAGATAATAGAGCATTGGTTCACGACACGTATGACATTCTAAATTCTAGCAGAATCGATAAGGATATACGATTAAAGATTAGGCCTTCGAATGATACCCCCTTGAATAGCTAAAATGTAAACATATTAAACATACTAATGCCGATCTTATATTTTTTTTCATAAATAAATATGTTTCCAAGCGGCAAAACTATATTGTTGGATCATCCACTACCCTTGCTCAGATCCTCGACCATTGATCACTCTCTGAGATGTTTTTAGTAACCGGAACGCGTAGTTTACGCTGCAAACTTTTCAGCCCATTAGGCTCTGTTCCGCAGCCTTCTATGACTCTTCACACTTCGTCCTCTACAGCTGGCTTCAGAACGCTCAAAACGCTGAGCAAAGTTTACTTTAAAAGCAAGCAATCTTGCACCGCCCACTATACGAGATGAGGCAACCTTACACCCGCAAGATAATGCCTGCCTACGGGGGAGCAGAGCACGATGGATCTATCAAATTTTACGAATTCCATCGGGAAGCGCGCAGACGAACTTTCGTTGCACCAACTAGTGCTCCTGCCGGCGTGTATCCAATCATCGCCGCTATTCATTGCACCGTGAAATTATGCGAAACATTAATGAACTTCAGGTTGGCCGTGCGATGAAACGATGCAATTTATGAAACGAGCTTTCGTGCGCCGGAAGTTGTCGTGTTGTTAACATCTTTTAAACGAGAAAATTAACAGCGGAATGCCGGTAAACGGGTGCAATCGAATTAAATTTAAATGCAAAATTACTAACTACCCTCTCCCGCACTGGGTGGCTGGGAAATTGCATTGCTACCGCACATGAACACAACTCAAGTGCGAACGGAATTATGAAGATCGGGATAATTTGTTTTTTATTACAAGTTTATGTGCAATTTCGTATGCAGCCGGTACGCGCAGCTTATGCGGAGGATTGGATGAGATTTTCATAAACTAGCTTTACTGTTTTTGCCGAAAATAATAGCGTGTAGCAGCTTTAGTCGCTATAAAAGATAATGCGACGAGATGAGCGTGAAATAATAAATCAGCAGGAAACATAAGAAGAACCTGAAAGGAGTTTCACACATCAAGCGTGTTATAAACAAGAAGGTTCTATCTGAACCACGTCCAACGTTTTAGTTCAAAATCGAAACACGTTTTTATAGTGAACATATTATTGGAAGAATAGAATCCCGAAGAAAGTATTATTTTTATATATACGAATGGAGAACCTTTCCGAATCTCTAGTTAGAACTTAACATCAACTAGAACGATTTGACTTTTTTATGCACACCCATAAAATACTGGCTAAGTTTGAATGGATTAATTAACTACTAAATTAGAGCTAAATTCATAAAGCAATTAAAACAAAATATGTTAATGTGTTGATGTGTGCCCATCAAAAGATGACGTAACGATATCAAGATTTCGGCTATACATTTTTCGTATAGCTACAATAGCTTCTATGAGAAGGATTTGTACTATTTTAAATTTAAACAACCCAACTTCATACTTAAGCATAAAATTTCCAGAAAATTTAAAGTCCTTCGATTGTTAAAAAAAATCACATAAAACATATCAACATGATGTTACGCGATAATTAAAATCGAACGAAAGAAAACGCTAACGAGATGCGGTTCCAATCCCATAACGCCCCAGGTGCGCACAGGCGGTGTATGGAAATTTGATACTCCATTCGCCCGAGAGAACACGTCGATAACACGCCAGACAGAATAGCATATTCGAGTCTTCCACGTACGCCGAACCTGTCTCCGATAATGGATAGCTTGGAACGTGTTAAAGGTTGTTGCCCTCCTTGTTTGAGCTTCATTTTCTACAACGTTATTCTTTATACAAAATCACATCAGCGCGCGCCGTGAGTTCATCGCTCATAGCTCTAGCACCGGCGTAGATTTTAGAGTCAGCGAGCCTATACCGGGCTACCATAACCTGATGCCACCACACAAACTTTGTCTAGTGCGAGTCGAGGCCCCGGTTAGTGGCAGCATCATCGGTTCATCGGTGTCACTTAATGAGATTCCCCGTGACGATCTCGAGCGAACAGGCGAGCCGAGTGTAGTTTATCGCCCATCAATTAAGTTCATTCAGGGGCGGTGTTTCGTTCCCTATCTGCCCACCACGGGAGGTCTGGGGATGGAAAACTAAGCCTTCCTACTCTTTCCCTGACGCTGTGCTTTCCACTGCGGGCCTGATGGCTCTGCCTGAACTTGTAAAAGTGAAATTTTATGAGGCATATCAAACCATAGGCGTTACGTTTAATGGTGGGATACTGGGGAAAGGTAAGATTTTTAATTTTCCCGTCCCCCTTGTGGTATCAAATGCTATTCTAAAATATCGAATGGCACCACTTTTCCAACACCAGCTTTTCCAATGGATGGGACAGCGCTTGTATTAAACTTTTTTTTCTCAATCAAAGTAAAGCGGTGATCACACCGCACTACCAATTCGGCATGCCTAAGTTCCGGGTTTCTGTAGAATAAGAGAAGGAAAGAAACACCTATTTTAAAGTTTCTTCTTGGAGCGTTCTTCAACACACACACACACCTGCATAAATTAACGTGCCGGTGGACTGTGCCACCAACAACGCAAGAAGTGAAAAGCATAAACCGGTGCCACCCGAGTGTCCGAGCCTCATTCATGTCCGGGGCTCGTTTTGCGGCGATGAAAAATTATTTAACGCTCACACGATCATACACACTTCTCGCCACCCCACACCTAATGATGATCTTTTCTAGTTGTGCGCGCGCCGCCGGATCAATCGATCTTTCTATTGCTCTGCGACCGGATGATGGCCGACCGGTTTTGCGTTGCCGCCGGTCATCGCTGGCCGTACCATAGCACGCAGGTTCGTGGTCGTGATTACATGTGCTCCGGGATAGGAATAGGAAAACGGTTACCACTCTCCTTCGGTCGTTGAAACAGATTCGCGCAAAAACGATAATAATGGACTTAAGCTGTCCAGTGGCGGTGGCGGCTGTGAAGAGAGGCGGTGCCTAACGACACGAGGACACACCGAAAGGTGAACAAACGATAAACACACATTATTAAGTCAGCCCCTGTGGCACACCTTGTGGCCACCGGCAGACAGCAGAGCTTGCATAAGAAAGCGAAGAAAGTGAACATGACTCAAGGTAATGGGAAATGCGTCAATGCATAAATTAGAGATGTTTTCCTCCTGAAAGCCGCTTTAGATAAAATTTTGTTGTATTGTCTAATAGGTTAGTTTATTCGAAATACTAAAATTTGTATTTTTGTTTGTCATATTTTTTCTGCTTAATTTACATTCATTATTCCTATATTATGTTCAATATTTTCTTAAGTTTATCAATTTTTCATTTTCTTTTACGTTAATTTTCTTTACGTCTTGTCAATGATCCACTTTCCGAAGGTATTTTTATTACTTACTGGGTGCTTCGCCAGTGTTTATTTGCTTCGTGTTATCTATAATTATAGTTTTTTATTCCTTTCAATTTGTTTATAGTATGAAAAACAAAACAAAAACAGAAAAAATAATGTATTTATGACCCTAGGTTTCCGGTTAACGTTTTCACAATTCATCTTGTTGATTCCTGTTCCTTGTCTTTTAATTATTTCAATATTTCTCTAAACTCCCTTTTTTACGGAAGGTGGAATTTTAATAAATTTGTGTTATAAGTCTTTTCATACAATTTTTTAGTTTATGCAAGATTTCCTTGATGATTTCTGAATTCACAAATAGAATTCAGAATTGGAATATGGACAATATATACAGCTAACGTAAAGTTTAGGATTAGAAAAAGTAGCACAACTATTCAACGATAAGTAACAAATTAAAGTTTCTCGGTTTGCTTCAAATGATGAATTCTAACATTTTGTTGATGACTGCTAACACCAGGAGACTGACCAGTGGGATTCTAATATTTAGATTCATTGTTTTTTCTTTTTTTCTGAATGTTATATTACGGCTTCATAAGATAAACACAAAAAATTTACAAAATAAAGCAAACAAAAATAAATACCCTTTTTCGAAAGGATACCCAGCAGAAAGCTTCCGGCAAGGATAAAACAAAGCAAGCAAAGTATATTAGCCCATCAGGAGAAGGCAGAGAGCTGAGAACAATCCGACGAAGCCGCCTGTGGGGCAAAAAAAGGATAAACACCAGCTGCGAAGGTGCTTGCGAAACGTAAAAGGCGTCAAAAGAGGGAACAAATTAGACGGATATATTTCCTAATAAATGCAATGGCATCAGTGATCGTGAGGCACTAAAATCAGTGCGAAGGCGTTTCATGTACCTTTCTTCGGCACACTGCGTCACATTGCTTTGCCAAAGTCTGTTTTTGACTTTTCTGTCGTTATAAGCGTGAGTGGAGTGGCAGTCTACTCGACAACTCCTTGAAAGAGCAATCCCCGCATGCACTAGTCAACCGAGATACGCTATATTGCAAATATGAAAACTGCAAAAAAAACCTTCGCGAACACCACCGTTACTCCCGCATAATTGGCGCATCGTAATTGAATTTTATATGAGATGTGTTAGCATTATTCCGCGCGTATGAGCGAATGCTGATAAGTCGTAGCAGAAGATTGCATTCAAGTTTGATCACCTTTTTTGCTTTGGGGGAGAAAAAAGTCCAACTAATGATCAGCAGCACTTACTGTGCGACCTCTTAGATATAGCATGTAGACAACCAATGACGATATGCGATATGTGTTAGACGGTTTCGTATATGTGTGCGCTATCGCCCGGAGCTGGAAGATTCAACACAGAACCTGCCATCGAAAATATTATGAACAGCAGCAAATATGCTCCATTCAATATCCACAACAAACACGCGGACCCAAGGCTTAACGCCGTCTCGCTTGATCGTGCTGGCATCTTCCATGCGGTTGTCTATTCCCACTATGCTGACATTCAAGCGTGAGCGTGGCACTTTGAATATATATTACTCAATTTTCGGCTCTCGTAGACATCGCAGGCAAAAGGAACAAACCCGTCGAAGTTTGGTGATAATAATAATGGCGACGGCGGTGGTTTACCAATAGATGTCTTGGCAGACAAACACAACACAGATTCGTTGGATACATGGATTCAAAAAATGTTTCCATGGTCAAAACTTTTATCAACACATATTAACAAAAAAGGGAGCCCTTGCCACTACTCGATTATAATTCGTAATTTTCAATTAGTAAAATTGATTTTCCGTTTAGTGTCTGATGAGAAATATTTTATACATAAGCTCACACGGCACACATTACCAGCAGACACAGCTAACCTTTCCCGATACCTATTTATACGCTCACGATCAGCATTGGCATTTCTAAGCACGCACAGCACACGCTCTTCCATACCTTAAAAGCTATGGATACATACGCCTAAGCAGAAACCACTGCAGAGGAGTATGGCAAGCCGCAGCCCGAAACGTATCAACGACCATTTCGAGAAGTGCCAAATTGATGGAAAACAGATGCCCGTCCATCGTGCAACCGATTGGGCCTATAGGAGGGAGTTTGGGGTGGAGGGAGTGCACCAAACAGATTGAGAGCAATCTAGTTAAGACTTTCTGGGCCACCCAAATCAACACAGCAGAAGAGAACGCACCATTTGTTGCCGTTGGGCAATTGCTTGGAGACGACGAATCGACCCAATTTTCATGTTTTTATTTTTGGTTACAGGGAACGCATCGCCATCGATGGCTAACTGGAATTGATGAAGCGTAGTTCACTACACGAGGAATTGCGTTTGAGATAAGTTTTCGAACAGCAGGGATACCACCGCGTTGAGAAATGATCGCAGTTGTGAGGTGAATGTAGTCAGAGAGAGAGAGAGAGAGAGAGACCCACGAGATAAACGTATATACGGAAACGGATTGGCCGCAAACCATTAGAGAGCAGTTGATGTTTGGATGATTACGATTCCATTTTAATCCAATCATTAAAATCCATCCATCTTCTACTGTTTACATAATTTTCATATACACTAGGCGGGATTGATCTAAAAGGTACGAGGATTGTCGTTCCGAATGCGAACCCAATGTGGAATCGTTGCGACGCGCAATGATGGCATTGACTCAACATCTTATCTTCTTTCCGGCGGTACCCTGGATGTCTCCTCTTGCTGGAAGCGCACCTATACCAAATCCAATTGTTCGTGCGAACGTTCGCCGATGCTCCCCATTTCTATGTCATGTGTCGAACACATTCGTCAATCGACCGGTGATAAATGATCAAAGTCGCAAAGGGAGATAACAAAAAGCACCCGAGAGTACTTACGATGAAGCTGGCCCGTGTGGCAGTATGTAGTGATTCGTTTTAGTATTGAGAATTCTCAGTATTCGATTGCGAGGGAAAAGAGATTCAATTTAAAATATCTATTTCACACAAAATGGATGAATACGTTCATCACAACGTGATCGAATATCACGAAAATATGATGCAATTTTCAAGAACGTATATTGAGTTGATTGCATTCGAAGTGAATTAACTAAACGTCGTTTTGTAGCTCATGTAGTTAACATATGTTTTTTTACAAAACAAAATAACATAATATTTAACAAGCATCTAAATTTGTATTCGTTTTTTCATATAAATCTGAACAAACATATTTAGAATGAATGAATGAATAGAATGAATGCATATTTTTACGCTTTTCTTACGTTTTCTGAAGGGACATTTCTCAAGACTCTCCAGGTCTTCATACATATGCACCATAACTTGAAACGAAGACATTTAAATTAAATTTAGATCCCTCGTATCGTGATCAGGAGGCATATGCTACGAATTCCCTTGGTATGGTTGCTGTGGGGCAGACCGATTTTCAACCGCATCATGAATTTTCCACGCCAACCATTGTAATCAATTTCCGGAGGGAAATTTTGCACCGACATGTGTCGACAAGACAAGCAAAAATCAAGCGCGTCTTCATACCGATCGGCCGCTGTAATGCACCATAATTCTCCGACGACCATTCACCATTTGCATGATACATTTCCCACCGGCGAAAGCTTCAACAAGAAGCACGCATTTGATTGGAGCAGGAAGTCCCGCGAGGAAACGCAACGTACGATGACAATCACGAGCGGAACACATACCGGATGGCGCCGATGGCCCTAGCTGTGAGAACTGTGCTCACATCAAAGCTTTCGCTGCCGCGCGCCAGTCCGTCGGATATACCTTTGTCGGGGGTGTTCTCCCGAAGGACGTCGTCTGCTAGTGGAGCATGATTTTATGAAATTTCTATATTCAGTCATCGATTTCTCCCAGGCGGCCTACACACGCACACATCCATGCACGAGCCGGTTCGATGAACGTTGACACCGGGAGAACGTAAGACAAATGATGGAAATGACGCTTGACACATGAATCGTGGATGTGTGTGACAGGTGGGTTAAACCATTAGGCGCACAAATTGAGCATGGACAGATGTGTTGACCTGCTGTAACACATCTGTGACAGTACATAGTTTATTACCTCATCTATAGATGATAGAATAGGTGTTTTTCATACAAAATTTTGATTCCTCCACATTTGATTCTAATTGAAAAAGCATCTGTCTATACGAACGATTAGATAGACAGTTACTTATCATTGTATTGAAACAACTGAAGGCATCAAAAGACTGAAACAAACAAGGACATACCAAACAACCCCTTAAATTAAAAACAAGCTCATCACATCATGTTATATAAATCTCAAGGGTGCAAAGTCAGCTCAAAGGCTAAATTATTAACTACTACATCTACTGTAAACGAAAGACAACGAAAGGTTGAAATATTCTCTAGTATGGTTTCCGTGTTATGGTTCTTTAGAAAAACAAGCTTCCATGCCGGAAATTCTTAAATGGGAAATATATACAATTTATGAATCTTCATTCCACGTTGAAAAAAAAATGCTCAAGAGCATAAGCATCTTGCGTTCAGAGGGAATGAGGAAAGCCATTTCAAACATAAGACTGCAGTTATGTGTAACATAAACTGCAAAAAGGACTGCAGGAGGTTCTCGTTTATTGAAAGGCGAGATCCTTCAGCTCTTCGCCAGATTTCCACACCTTTTCTTCCCGACAGAAACAAAAAAAAACCATCTGGCTGCCCATGGCAACGCGCATCAGCCAATTGCCACCAGCAGCTCGAGACACCAACGAAAATCTTCGCTGTGTGCGCTCGGAGAGTTATTTCCACCAAACCCGGAGTGTCCCAAAGGTCTAAAATGAACGAACCGGGTAAAGTGATTTTTTGTCGGCCTTTATGCATATTTTCCCTGCCTTTTCGGTTGAACCAGCACCCATCAGCGCGAACCATGTGTATGCTTGTGTTTGTGGATACGCGCGGATGTGAGCGTTTTTTTTTTGTTTCAGGGACACATTTCCCAGAAAAAGAAGCGCTGCAGTCATCGTCGTCAACGTCGTCGACCGGAGGAGGCATAAAGGTTTTTCCCATATCAGCGCCGCCACGGCAAGGAGCGCACATAAAATACCGCGTCAACCAGGGGGTAGCCTTCCTTTGGAGTGCGAGTGTAAAGTGTAAAGGCGTAAAGAAAGCAACAGCGGTAGCATAATGGCGGAACGCGCGCCTTCATAACCGAGCGCATAAGGAAATGTATGCGCCCGGCTTGAGCTATAGCGCTGGGATGATGCTGTGTTTCCAGAGTGCTACGAATGAAATACGGGACCCTACTTCGCTCTGGTCTGGGTTGTGATGGCAAGCAGTGAACATGTTGACACCACATGGGACACATTTTTTTTCGGTTGCCTTCTTCATCTTTCCCTATTCACATGACGCCACGGAGCGCAGACGAACGCGGTATAGCAGGAGCGAAAGATGCAAACAGCTCACTGACGAATTTGAGTTAAACTCCGCCGGGGTCGAAATCGGATGAAGTATGCGTACATGAGAATACGGTTGCAACCACACATGGAAGAGAAGGGGCCGAACCAAACTACGCATTTTCAGCTGCATAATTTTAGCTCATTTATTTTCCAGTCCAGCGGCCGAAGTGTCGTCATGCCTAAAAACGTTTACCCAACGAAGAAATGCTCCAGACACTGAGCTAGAACAGGAACGTCAGTGGAGGAAGGTTTTCTATTGCATTTAATTTATCGTTCTTAGTATGCATTCACTAGTTTTACTTTTCCTGCCTTCTCCGGCACTTCCTTTGAGCTGCAATCTTCATAAACAGAACCTTGGGCCATAAACCAATAAACATGCAGATAGCAACAGCATTATTGAATTGGAAATATTGCTCCATTTCAACACGTTGCAGCTGATGTATATTTGACTTTTTGGTTAACAGCTCATCTCTATGTAGAAGAACTCTTGCTTGTACTTGCTTGTGCTTTGTACCAACAAGATCATAAGTTTAGGAATACTACCAACGTTCGCAGAATTAATTTTGAAATTGCGAAAACAGAAACTTTAAACTTCCCTCCAGGTTTAATGTCCATATTCAGTGCAATACAGATAGCATGTTTTATTTTAGGCAACCAGTTATTGGTTTTTCACAACACATTGACGGGATGAACAGATTTATATAAAAAAATAATGATATCTCCCTGTCGACAGAAAACATATAGAAAGATCCAACATCATGCCGTGGAAAAGAATTGAAAACGAATTCTTCTAGGAAGCCAGCAGCAAGGTTCATTGAGCCTGTCACCATTGAACTGTCCTTGAGACGGTGAAGTTCGCGAAACGCAACAGAATTTAAATCGCACCGATGTCAAAAATTCCACGCCATCTCAAAACGTCAGACAGCAGCTAAGGCGTGCGGCGCGCCATAAACCTGCCACCACCGCTGCTGCTGCTGCCGCTGCTTCTTGTCTTTGGCTCATCCCGCTTTACAAGCTCAGAACGATTTCTGCATCGCTTTAATCCGTTACCGGATTGGATCGGGCACTGTCGTTTCGTGCCATGCGTAACCGGATCGGCCGAGGGTTAACCTCACACGAGACGGACCAGGGATGGGACGGGCATCATTGATTTACGTGATTTGGTTTCGTCGGTTGGCGATTGGCGCGTGATATGAATTTGATTACGGGTTATTATCTTCCGTCTCGATGGTTCGCTTCGTGCAAATGGTTGTTTTATTTTCGATCAACCGTAGCACCGGAGGGAGTTCTAAAGCCTATCCGCAAGGAGAGATTAATTTTCCTTCCAGGAACGGTGGTAAAGCCTTCGAACCAATTTCGGGTCTGTTTAGAGTGGAGTTCATAAATGATTAAAACCCTGGAAGCCATAGCTTTGGGCATAAATTTTGAGCGCAGTAAATGACATGGTCGGAAGAAACAGTGAATCTTATGATTATTTTTTTCTCAAGAAGACTCACTTCAAACGCCTAAAAGAACGAATCATGGTATAAAATATTGAATACGTTAAGTCTAGACTTCAACTGCGCTGCTAAACGTACCACAGCGAGAGACAGGACAAATTTGAATGGATGTAGCAGTGAAAGAGTTATCTTTGTGGTTCAACACGATTCTGAAGTTTTCGTCGTTATCATCAACAAAAATGTTTGCTAAAGATGTAAAGAGACTCCTTCACGCCGAGGAACGCCAAGAGCCGACATCACGGGCAAGAACGCACACTTCTCGACAGTACAGTAGTTACATCTTCAACCGTAACGAGGCGCACTTGTCTGCTTTTGACTGTGGCTTCCTACCAGCATCGTTAAAAAAGGGTAAATAAAACTTTCGCCTCCAATTGCCGGAACGGACACACAAAAACCTCTTCCCGTGCGTCTGCACCGATTTCACGGATTACAACAAACAGGGGATGAGTGAGTTTGTTCACGTTTTTGTTTTTGTTACTCTTTGCTCTTACAGTAGTGGAAGCATGCTCAACAGAATGAATATGAACAGAACACGAAAGTGACAACAAACCCGTAAAAGAAAACAGAGCTATCTTTAAAGTTATCTCCACGCGTTTTTACGTCGTTTCTGAATGTCTAAATTAAGTTTTGTTCGCGCTTCCAACATGGACTCGATTCAGCCGAAAAATAAACTGCCGTAAAAACTGAAACCGTGTCATAATCATGATCCACTCCCGGGTTGCGCTAGTTACGCGTGCTGCGACGGTGTAATTTGGCGAAAGTATTCCCATTTTCTCCCCATTGCGGGCACCTCATTCCCCATGGGGGAGGCGCACATCGACACCGGGCTGGTGTGAACATTTCACTAATCTCATCTTTCCCGGGAAAACTTTGCTGTAAGCGTGAGCCTCTACGTTAGATACATTCTCATCGTCATCATTACCCATCGTCAAAGTTCTGCCGTGTACTGCCCCGGAGTGTTGTTTCTAGGGAAAAAGTAATTTGTAACGATGTCAGAGAAATGCGTGTTTATGCTCTCATGCGCATGCATTCTTATAGCAAAAACAACAGGGTATGTGCTTCATGCGCGGAGGTTGGAAGCAAAATTTCGCCGGATAGCGGAAGCAGTGTGTTTAATGTGAATTGATGATCGTTTGGCTCTTTGCTCCTGTTGGTTGTGCGAAGATAAATGCAAACCCATTTGCCGCTTCATCCATATTAGCGCGTAGTAAGTTTCGCCAATTTGAACTTGATTTAGTTCTATCCCAAAATTATAGATGATGATAAGTCCCACCTATTATGATTACGATTGATAGCGCTTGGCACAGGAAACAGTGACTTATTAGTCTTCCCGTATTTCAACATCATTTTGCACGAGAAAAAACACAAACACAAACACAACAGAACCCAACGAAATTAAACATGTAGTTTTTTTTTGCAAACCCCACGCTTCACGCGATATTGCTATGTCTTCATTATATCATACAGCCCCGCAGTCGTACCAGGCTGGTAGGATGCGTGTTGCGTGTTGGTGTACACCTTTTTCTCACGGGTTGCCATTATTTCCCACGCTTCGCAAACATGTACCGCCGGGTCCTGGGTTCGCTCGAAGTAAGGGGTGTGTGTCGCGTGACAGTAAAGCTTTTCCTCGCCATTCGCTGGGCGAAAGTGTGTGTGTCGGCGTACACACACAACGATACGATGTTCCTGCGCCCCGGCTGTCTGCGTTTGCCCCGTCGAGTGCATTATCAAATTTATCTACCGCACCATAACAGGGGCAAATATTTGGTCGCAGGCGGGAAGTTGTTTGCACGCGTGAGCGAGTTCTGGGCAGTAAAGCGTAGTGAAGACCCCTCTCTCTCTCACACACACACACTCTGGATGATAATTTGATAGCACGGAAAAGGGGGGGCCCCGTAGGGCTACCGCTACCGGCTAACAGGTGTGAAGCAGAGCGACCCTTAACATCGATGTCGCGTGTCATACGCGTGGGCAGAAGTAACAGCGAGGTGTCAAAGTAAACAGCGAAAAAATGCCGCCCTAATAGGGAGGAAAAAAACATTATCAAACAAAGCAGACAAACAACAGAATGTCTCATGAAGTAAATCACTTCATTGAAGTTGCACGAAGCCGCGTTCCGTTCTTGCCGCATACAGTTCCGATCTAGCACACTAAGAGAACGTAACTAGAAACCTGTAGAAGAAGTGAAACGTGTTAACGTAGCATGTAAATATATAAACAACATAAGTGGGAAACAAACAACAGAAACGGAGACGCCAAATTATCCTGCGTGAAGTAACGCGCCAACCAGCGAAGAAAAAAGACAAACACCATCAAACAACCATGTTATGATGTTTTGTTCGTAATTGGATAAGGGAGACAGCAACAAAGGCATGAACTGAACTGAAGCATCGGGTACCGAGCATTCCCTGTTAGGGAGGGCACACGCCTAGACCACCTGTGAAAGGCGCAACGCCCATGGCGGTCATTCTAGGCTAATCGTGCCCAATCACCCTCGATCGATCGTTTTTGCTGGCCGTCGAGCCGCCTGCCTCTGCCCGTCCGTCTAATGATTATTGAAATCGAAACGCTCAATTATCCGTGGCTCTTCACCTTTTTTCCGTAGGGCTGTCTGTCTGTCTTTCGGAACCGGCACGGCGGTAAGTATTACGCGGAAATAATAGACATCTCCATCATTATCGTGGAACCATTACGGTACGGCAGAACAGGGAGAAAAACTTACCAGCGGGTGTAGTGAATGCAGAAAAGCATGAATGAGCATAAAGAGATAGATCTGAGTACCGTGCCGCATTGGAGATGGGAGAGTAGGTGTAGGCTCTAGTGGCGAACCGAAGTGATGCTTATAGTCGTTATTTTTACAGAATATCAACGATATCATCCGAAGCGTGAGCATTTCTTTCTTCGAATCCGCGTGACTGTAATACGTTATTATATTGCAGTAGCTTTCTATATTACACTAACCACGATTGAGGATCACCGTGCTTAAGGAATATCAAAAAAAAAAAAATCATAGAAACAATACTACATGCAAATTGTCCATCACTAATACTTTCTAGAAATGTCTTTAAATGCTAGATTGATTGCATAAGTACCATGTAATGGGAGTACACCACAAGAATTTAACTTTTTCGACCGCAAGAGTTTGACTCACACTTTAGCTTTCATCACTTACCCCCAAGGAACTGTGACATCTCGGAAGCCGTAAGCACTGAAACGTATATCTCGCAACATAGTACCAGGAATAAAATGCTGGAAATGCTGCTGGCTGCCATTGTAAACGGCATGATGATAGGACTAACTTTCGCAAGGTTTCAAGATCTGTTTACCTTTCACCTAACCGCAAACCGGTCCGGTTTGCACAACTGCTGCTGCATCGGAGCTGTAAATTAAAACCGGCAAAGTGCAGTTCGAGAGTTTTCTTGCTTTTACACTTGACTCGAGTTTTCCCGGCAAGTGTCAAGAGCAAACGCTCAACAGCTAAAATGGTTGTGACATGGTTCTTGCTAATGCAGCAACAAAAAAAGGGAAACATGCTACGCAGAAAACGTTTTATCGCTGCCATTTTCTGGGGGGATAGAGAAACGCAAAGCTTAGGAGTTCGTAATATAACATAAAAATACATTGCGGCAGAAGCATTAATGGTGAAGAAACTCATCAATTTTTTGCCGCACTCACATCAAATCGAAACGCTGACAACGCAAGTCGTTTAATTTTGTTAATTAGATGCTCATCCCACTCACGCACGGCCATTGCTACCAACCGCAGCCAAACTCGCACTGATTAGATCAATATCGACGAAAGTGCGTAGCTGGATACCCAAATAACCATAATAACACCCAGCAAAGCGGGCAACCTACACAAACACAAACTGGGCAACGCTGGGGACACCACTATCGACAGCGACTTCCCATAAAACGCGCATAAAACACTCCGAGAGAGACCGGCTTTGGTGGTATAGTTATCACATTGGGTCGAACACCCGATTGGAACGAAGTCACACGCCGAAAGTGAAACTAAAACCTATCCATCCATCCGTGTTCTGATGAGATTGCTGCCGGTTTATCGGTTCGCCTGTAGCCGCCAATCGCTTATAATCAGCCATGTTTTATTGCGCACTTCTCGTTGATGGTCCGTCACACGATTGGCTGCTATCGTCCTCCTGCGTCTTGGCGTTCGCCTTTGTACCCACCCCCGCCGAGACACCGTTTGACGACCGAAAATCCCGATCTAATAATAGTTTCGCCCCAATCGATGATGATGCACTATCTGCACCACGGTAGAACGAGAGCGGACAAAAAGCTTAGATGGGTGGCAAGACGATCACCCCGAAGGATTAACCATAATAAGTCTAATGGGCGAGTCGGAGGAGCTGGTGCTATTCTTGCTTGTGTCACAATCACCATGTAAGGGTAACGTTTCCCTGAGCTAGCGTTCTTGAGCTGGGACGATCGAAACCATTCGCCAAGCGTGATGCATTGAATGTCTATCACATTTTCTCCCGTTGCTAGATGCATAGCTTACCCATATAACTATGCGCTAAAATAAACCAAAAAAGGAATAAGAAGCGATGTACTAATTTCGTTTATCTCTCGCCGGAAACTTTGATCGTTACTAGCTACGAGCAATAATCGTCCAAAGTGCAGATGGAGATCAAAAGAAAAACGGTCACACTGAAGTGCAGCCGGCTCAATTAACACCATGTTAAGTGGACGGTTTAGTACATCAACACGCACACACACAGAGCCGGTTGGCCATAATTCGATTTTACGACCGAAGTACTTCCGTCCGCCCCAGCGCCCACCACAAACCGGACGGGTTTTATTTAATGCCCAATGTAATACAATTTACCGTCCCACACAATTTCATTTCGCGGTGGCGCCTTTCCACAATTAGACGCTTTTTCTTCGACGTAAAAACATTGCTTTCGTGGTTGCTATGCTCCGAGACCATGCCCCATTCACTCATAGTTTTTTTTTATATAAAAGCGAAAAAATACATACTACACACACAAGCCAAACTGTCTCTTGCTGGCGATCGGTGAGGATCGCAACGATGTTTATTTATTTTTATCCGCAAACACATGCTCTCCCTCCACTTGCGGCTGGCGGTGGTGGCTATGGCGTCGCCAACGGTTCCGCTTAACTAGTCAGCTGCTGGTTTGAAGATTTGCATCTTTTCCACGCTAGCTTTCATCCGCACACCCTCGCCATGTCTCCCTCGCACACACACACACACATACTCACCACCTCTCGGGGGAACAAATTACAAGCAGCGTAGCAGTGCCAAATGAAAATGCCAAATGGTAAAAAAAAAACAGAACAGTAGCACGAGGACGAGAGTTCAAGGAAATCGCTCGAAAGCATAGTGCCACTGGCAGCAATTGGCAGGGGGTAGTACAGAAAAAAAACGTGAACAAGCGGTGAATATTATGATCTGATAAAACACATGTTCGCCTTCACGGCGCACCAGGGCACCCAGACCCGGAGCAGATGCGGAACATGGTAAGCGAGCGCGTGCAAATTTTCACATTTCACATGTCACACAAAAGCATCCGTTTTATGTTTCAAAGTTGAGAACGTTCCAATTTCAGGTAGCGTTTGACGTCTCTTTCAACGTCATGTTGACTTCTGTAGAAACTATTACATTTCAAAGTAGAATGCAACGGCGGACGGTGATATCACATGACGATTTTGTTTACGAACATTTGAACTCATGAAGATTCTGGTAGTTAAATAGTGCGAAACTTCACACAAAAGAACGAAAGTATAGAGAGCGATTATGAATAATCAAACATGATTTTGTTAGATTACTTATTCCGATTTTCATATTCTCGTTATTTGCAGCTATTGCCTGTATTACAATAACAAATAATACTATTTACTATACTATATAACGATAACCAAGGTAAGCACCAACAGCCAGAAACTTTTAACTAAACATGAATACATAGGTCACTTGTACATCACAAACAGTAATAAAGTAGTAAAACAGCCACACAATTACTTTAAACAAAACTTAAAGCAAACATGGCAGCTACTAGTGATTAAAACTATTTTATAAGTTAACTTCCCAAAGATCGGTTCATACATACTAAAATATATAATCAGTATTTTTTATTTCTCATCTTCTCGTCTCTCATCGTTGATACATTGAGAAATCTTCTAAATTAGATTTGCGGAACACACATTTTCGTCCGAAAAATCGACAGACAAGAATATCAAATTACACCCTTCTGGTTCAATGCGAGCAAAGCTCCGATTAACCTTGCTTCTGTAGTTCCCAAAGCAGAACAAAGGAAATTTTACGCCATCTCTGCAATAGTCCACTTTGATCGACCAATAATGGTTTCGCGAAAACTAACCGCCGAAGGGGCCGCCATTTACTAGCGCGAAAAAAGGGCTCAACCGTAAATCGAACGAAAAACCCACCCCGTTCGCTACACCGATCCGATCAAAGCTGATCAAGAATCTAATAATAGACCACCCACACGGTGCCGCCCATCGTCCACCGTATCGACGTATGCCTTTCCAACACACTTCTGAGTTGATTTGTTTGTTGACTTGAATCTTTCCGTGGGGTGTAGCAGGCGCAACCGAGGCTGGCGGACGCTGCGGGTCAAGCACGAAATCGAACCCGTTCCGATTGAACCATCCATCAGCTGCCGATCAGCGTCCTCACGCCGGGCCACCTCTCGGGGCATTAACGCCGCATCCCGTTCTGTTGCCCCGTCATCGCATCTCCCCACGGGGCAAGTGCAGTTTCAAGTAGCGACGGACGGATTCAGTGACATGCCACCGACAGCTCGACGCGATAAATTTGACAGCTGACAAAAAGGGTGCGAACAGGGGTTTTATCGGAAAGTTGTCGGGAATACTTAATGCCCCTCGGCTCGAGTGTGCGTGGATGCGCGATAGTCGCTCGTGTAAAATGCTGAAGGGAAGAGAGAAAAAAAAACTCCAAACGCATCTCTCTCCCATCCGCCCGTGTGAGTATCTCCCGGGTGGTAATGAAAATGGGCAAGATGATATTAAACTCCATCAATCTTCCATCGAACCTGGGGCCGGGGGTGGTTGGAAATCACTTTTCGTTCTTCGGGCGTGCGTGTGTGTGTGTGTTTGTGTCACTGCTGTTGCTCCCTTCAGCGCGGAGAATTCAATTTCGTTTTCAATTCAAATTTCGAAACGAGCCGGCCCTAGAGCGTGGCGTAAATCAGATTTATTTCTCTGTGTCCCTGCTTTGTGTTCCTCCGAAAGACTGTTATTTGTTTGTTGTTGTACAGAAACACCCTTGGATTGGAAATGGTACGCAGCTGCGCGCGTCCTCTAACGATCAAATGATCGAGTGTGAAAAGAAAACCACCATTATTAAGGCGCCACTTGCGTTCGCGCGTGTGGAAATTCCAATCGGAGCAGGAGGCGGACGGTTGCCGCTGCCGCTGCTGTTTGCTCTTCATCCGCTGTTATGATTTATCGATTACAAACATAAATGCCGAGCGAGGAAACCCTGCAGCGAGGCAGCCGCATTGTGAAAGGCAAATAGGGTCGTACATTTTACGACAGCAAGAGGTGCGAGATCGGAAACATTCTTTCGCATCGGGAAGCACGGTAATGCGCTACATCCATTGGATTTGATTTACATCTTACGCTGGGGGCGGCGGCGTTGTGTGCACCTGGCGGCAGCTGTCTCAACTGTTGTCATCACCTCCCTCAAGGCACCGGTACATATTATTAATGCATCCTCGCAATGCTTGGAGAGGTGTTTTTTCCCTTCATTTCGTGATGGTGCTACCGGTCGTGGAAAGTTATTTTTTAAGCCCACTAAAATATCCCACGCGGAAGCAGTAAGTTGCGAACGTGTGTGAGGTAAGAAAATTGCCTTAAAGGATTTTCTTCTCCCGGCGCACTCAAGGACAGCTGAAACGACAGGCGCCAAAGCGTGCTCGCTTACTAGCGTGTTTGCGAAGGTGCGCTCTTCTGCTGTGCGAGGCAAGTGGCTTTGTGATACATCGCTCTATCGATTTTCCGTCCCCGTCGCGTCCATTATTGCGCGCTCTCCTGTCTCCTTCCCACCGCATCAGCAGGGAGACGGTTATTTCGAGAGAAAATTCCAGCATGCATGACTTTTGTTTGCTCAAGAAACACCGCGGGCTGTGCCCTCATGGATCATCCTGCAGCGCCGTCCAAGCCGGGGCGAAGGTTTATGTATTCCAGCACCCTCACAGGAGCACCCGGCTCGATGCATCCCCGGCACAACACATGGAGCGCACATCGCGCAGTGCACTTTGCGCCCTCGTCTGCGTTGTCTTTCGATGTGTACACACGGCTCGAGGTGGTGGAGATTTTCTGTGCAGGACACACACACACACACACATACACACACACACGCAAGCACATTCATCCACATGACGAGTGTGTATATTTTCCGTTCGTTTTCCATTTCCCTTGAATTGACCAGTATAGGCGCAAGCGACCCTGTGTGTTGGTTTGCGTGTGTGCGAGTGAGTGGTACCAACGATGCTCGTCTCGAGGAAAAACCTATTCAGACGAACGGAATAAACGTGGAAAACTTGCTGCCGTTGCTGCTGCGCCGGAGAAAGACGCCACAGCAGCTGAAACAGCAGCATCTTCCCATACATTATTCATCGCCGCGTGTGCGTCAGAGCGATGCCTGCCAAAAGTGGAGTGGAGAGTGCGAGTGGAGGACTAACGAACGGAGGAAAAATTGTTTCTGTTTCGCACATCCACACACATACATGTGTGAGACAGTCTCCTGAAGGTGAAACAAAAATGAACCTGTGTGGGGAACCACGACACGTTGGGGTAACGAGAGATCAAAAGTTTACAATTCGATCATCTTCGTCGTAAATTTGATTGTGTGATAGCTATTAGGACAAAGACAACTTCTCAAAATGCGTCACAAAAAAAAATTAATACATAAGTTGTATAATAAATGTTAATACAATTCTGCAAGACGACAAGAATCGTTGACGTGATTGGAAATAATGAAATAATGCATGTACAAGTAAAACCAATAAATCACTTTTATAGTAATTGGGAAAATGTTGTTTTAGCAAACAATATATGAAAGTCAAACAGTTTTTGATTCAGGAAGACTGAAAATCAAAAGCATCCTCGAAAAGCAACCATGCCAAATTTGTGTATTGCTTATAAATCTTGCTATTTATTTAAATAATTCTGCTGCATTTGCCAGCAAAAAATGTTGAAATAATGTGTGACAGAGATTGTTTTGGAATGGATATGTTTTAATTGCTTGTAACGTATTCCCAGATTATTCCAGGAAATTAACCAAATTGCAATCAAATAATCTGCATAAAAGGTTACCCGATGGTATCTTAAAGGCGGCACCTTTCGGTCTTCACACCATTTGGCTGTCCCAGAGTCTCATAGAACCCTAATTTTAATTGCATTGTTCATCCCCCTGGGCTGACTTTCCTGCTGTAGGAGTCAGTTAAGTCGTTAATTCAACGAACGAAGTTGTTCAGTCCTTTTGGGATAAATATGCTAAAAATTACTGAATACCCACCAATATTGAGCATTATGGGAATTCTTAAAATGCCCCAGTTTCCATCGATTACAATATCTCAGAATCAGGAATAGATATTGTATTCAGGATATAGACCAAGAATAAAACCGGTTAAATACATGTAGTAAATTTCACATACAAAAAATTACAACCGCAGTTTGTCCGACGCTCTCCCACCGTGCAACACGCTCAACGCTTACAAGAGGGGAATAAAAAGGGTACAACGCGAGCATCGTTGAGATCTCTCTGGATAGAAGACGAAGGCGACGGCAGGCAAGGGACAATTTAGAGAGCGTCGGAAAATGAGGAAAAACAAAAAGTGTGTCGTGTGTGTGTCTGTATATGTGTCGTTGAACCAAGCCAAGTCTTTTTTGCGTCTCTCCATTTTGTAGTGGGGTAAAAATACCTTGCAATAATCCCTGGAGCTCAGAATAACCGCTGCAGGCGAGCTTCTAGGAAACGGTGGGGTAAAACGTTCGAGTGATGTAGTACGAAGCAAAGGGGATGTGTGCAACAATTTTCTCGAGATAAAACTGCGGCGTAGAAAAGAGAGAGATAGTGACAGATTTTAAATCTTCCTCTAACGATGAATCCAATGAAAGAGAATGAGGTCCACATCAGGACTACAACCGAAATATAATTATCTAAACGGGAAGGGAACCTTAACAAGCTCTGTGTTCTACAAACTCAAACGTAATACACACGGAACTCATTATGATCATTAGGAGCGAATTTCTCTGTATGCTGCCTATAAAACACATTTTCTCTCCATTGAGTGGAGAGGTCGTTCTTACTTCATAGGTGCCTACCAGCACAATACTAACGAGCGCTTTCGCGAACGCACCATCATAAAGGTGCCAAACGGCCGACGGTACATACAATATGTAGCCACGAAGAATGTGACGAAAATGGAAATTCTACCTTCTCCCACGAAGCGTATCGTATTATTTCGCAGGGATGAAAGCAACAAAAAAAAAATAGCCCAAGAAAGGAAGTTCGCCGGAAGCTGGTTTGATTTTTGTGCTTCGCTGCGTGGAAAGATGGTGCCTTAGATTATCCTATCGAGGTCAGACTCATACACACACGCTAGACGGTAGACCTCCTGCTGGAACGGGAGAGTAACAGGAAAGAAAATGATTTTTTCTACGACCGTACTGAGGATGTTCATTGTTCACAGAAAGCCGGCCGCGTCTCCACGGGTTCCAAAGGTGCCGGGTGCTTCCCGTGTGTCATCATCGCCACCGCACAACGCTTCTCGCCCAACAGCTAATCCAATTGTCGTCTTCATCATCGGAATGGAAGCAGCAGGCAGTAGCACCCACTGATAAGGCGCAAGCATCGGCTTCTTTCGACTCAGGACGCCGCCGAGAGACGGCAAAATTTGTTCCATCATCGAGTGTACGTAGGACTAGCGCACACGGAAGAAAAGCAATGAACATAGTCCACCAACACCACACAGACCGCCGCCGAAGTCCTGCCGAAGTCGCGTTTCTGCGAGGTTGAGTATGGAAAATTTTTCAAATAAATACGACCTCCGCAACGGCGCCGAGATGGAGAGTCGGCCGTTTTAAAACAGCGAGAAAATTCCACGATAATGTGATTGAAGTTATGCAGATTTATTCGATTCCCGACTGACGAGACGAGAAATGTTTCTGTTTATTTTGTCTCATTTCCATTCTTCATTTTGCATCTCTCTTTTGCGTCGCGCGTTCGCGAAAGCGGAAACATCAAGCAGGGTTCGGATAGATTGTTAGGAACTTGCGCGAAACGGCAACATCGAAAAAAAAGGATCGTTATTCAAAAGGACGACCTAAACCATTTCTAAGGACACAAAAATTGAACCCAACACACAATCTGCTTCATAAATCTGCAAACATGAGCTAACAATGTATCGGGGCGTGTGTGTGTGTGTTTATACAGAATGAATTTTGTCACTAGGTGTGAGGTTGATGGCTTCCAATCGATTTTTTATCCAGATGCGATGTTATACATAACACACTCCAAAGCTGGTCCTCCCGACATACCCAACAAGCGCTTTGAATCAGCAACCTCTCGCGGGTAACGCACAAACTTTCTTGTTTCACATTGTTGCGGATCAAACAACAACGAGCGCGAACGAAACAAAACCTGGCGATCTGAAGTTAACGTGCCAAAGCAAAACAAAAACGCGCTCCCTGCGTCAAAATATTGCTGCATGAAGTAACACCCATCACACTGCATCCCGCTTTCTTTCGAGCGAAGAACCCTCACCGAGCAGACCAAATAAGCAAACTTGTATCCTCGCGACCCCGCAGTGACGCGATGTGGTTAGCAAACAACGTTCGTGTCAGAGCGTTTTTCTTTTTCCGCTGCGCGCTGTGTGTGCGGCTCACAACACCACGGAGCGGCAACTTTTGTCTTGGGCCACACACCAACCTTCACCTACCAACTCCAACAACTACTTATTATCCTCGCTCCTCAGCGTAATGTAGCCGCCAAGTCGCGCGCCGGCTTTTCCTTCTTTTAATCCTAGCAATTTCCCGAAACCGCAGCACCGCCACCCGGGTCACAGGCGACGATGACGACGGCGAACCCACACGTAGCCACGAAACGTGAGCGTTAAAGAAAGTATTTTCTCATTAAACTTTATCCTAACACTTCACCGCACGCGCCGCCCCGGTTTGGAGAGGAGTCTTATGAGCTTTTGGGAGGAGGGATGGAGTTGGGTAGGATGCCACGGTATTATTGTGGTGGTTTGGAGAATTTGTTGTTTTAGTTATTCTTTTTTCTTGCCGGGTTTCGCTGCTCATTTCTTCCAGGGTATACTATGTATTTCATACAAACATGATAGTGCTTCTCCTTTACGTATTTGATCTATCTCTCATGTACTTTATGTGTTTTTTTTCTGCGTATGAATGGGGAAAAGGTATAACAACTATTAATTCTAGGATTACACTCTATGTTGTAACAGGAATCCCTGACGTATGGTGGTTTGAGGATGATAGATAGGATATATTCTCAGAACAGAACATGACACGCCAAACATCCCCAGCCGCTAATCTTCATTAGCACTAAACAAAACAACGTTATCATTGATACAAATCACTTGTATTATATGCTGTCGGGGTGATATTGCAATATTGCACTTGCGCCCAAAAGTATGCAATCTGCAATTGATACTTTATTGACACTTTATTAGCCATTTTCGGCTACAACTGCTCACACTGTTACATTCTATTTTGCCCGCTTACAAACAAATCCCAAACAAAGCACTACAACGCCTTTTTCAAAGGCGTTACCACTTTGATGTCGCTGATCCTTTCGAATTGCGCCATAAAATGCACAGAACTGCGCAATAAAAGTAACCTTTGTTCTTCGCACGTTCCAGCACCCTTCTGGGAAACCCTTCTTCAGGGCGTGGCAAAAAAAAAAAACGAGCATCTTTCCGCGAACTACTCGAGTCGCTTCTACATAGAGCATTCATTCTACAATCCCAGGGCACGAAAATGGACAACGGCTCCGACGGAAAAAATCAGATTAAGGAAGGCCGATCTCGCCTGCTCAGGGTCGATTGTTTACGATGGGATAGCTGTAACGTCCTGTTGAAGAGTCACAGTTGAAGAACGAAGCGTGAATTCGGGGGTCGCTTCCGGATCACAAACACGAACGGTGGCTTTCACTTTTCAAAAATTCACCAAACCGTCCGCGCCCGGGTCGCAGGAGAGTGTTGACCCACGCCCTGCCCGGGACTCGAATCCTTGTGCACGTCCTTTTAAATGCAAAAAAACAGCGGATACAACACCACTTACCAACACCGATCGGCAAACGGGACGACACACAAGAGTGAACAGTGGTTAAGGGTGTGTAAGATTTTCAACAAGACCGAAACAGCGCAAAACACAGCATAAGTGCTGTTTGGATACTTCTTTTTTCGCTCCCCTTATCCGCCATTTCCCCCCAACTTGTATCGCTCGTTATGACAGGCTGCCCCCGGGGGATCCCGGTGTGTCATATGTCCTCAATTTACATATTCAAATATTCGCACATCCTTTCCTCATTTGGGAAGCGCACCCAGAACCTTTTTTTGCTTTTTGCTTCGGTAACAGTGTGTAAAATATTTTTGTATTCGAAGAGGAACGAAACACGATGGGCCACGCGAATAACCAAAATAAAAACACACACTAACAAGATGCGTAGCAGCGAGGCACCCGGGGGGGGTGTTTTTGAGAGCGTCGGGGACCATTGTAAGTGAAATGCAAAGTAAACGTACGAAAACATGCAAACGAGCAAACGGACACTACCTACTCCTACTCGCAAGCTGACTGATATGCAGGCGGGCGCAAAAAAAGCACACAAATGTGCACGCAGGGCAAAGGACGGTGTCCAGGGAAACTAAAGGCAGAGCGATAAATTTTTATTATCATCGCCAATTACATCTACGGTATGCGGGATGCGAGGAGAACGAGAACACGTGGTGGTCCCCCCGTCCAGGTCACCGCCAGAAGTAGGGAACATATTTTTGCATATTTTACACGACCCGTACCGAATTTAGGCAAACTTTTGCCTCGGTTGATTGTTTTACCGTCGCCAGTCACCCGGGTGTCGGGCGTGCGATGGCCTGTAACTATGGGTATGGGATTTCATTCGGAAAAAAGTTGCGAAAAACTATGGGCCTTTTTTGGGGTTCTTTGATGTGAAATTCATGCAAAAATTGGTACACTCTAAAACCGGACCTAGAACCGGGGAACCCACCAAATATTGCCGAACACTATGTAATGTTATCAGTGTTTTTCATTTTCGAACGTAAAACAATGAGCCACGGTAGCGAAAGGCACACAGCTTGTTCGCTGCATAACAAAATCCTTTTTCTCGCCAGGTATCCCTTTAAAACTTGCGCCCACCCTCTCTATTGCTTCCGAACAACGGCCGCAGCATGCACGGGTTGGCATAGGTGTTCCGAAACGAATTTCACGAACGGTAAGGACGATTTTCGTTTTCGTTCGTTCCTTCGCCCTAGGGCTCCTACCGCGACCCAGCAGCAGTTAACTGATATTTATGGTTATTAACTGGGTGAAATGACAGTTTTGGTGTTCCGTGGGGTCAGTTTGAACGCAAAATATGTGATCCTGCTAGACGCCTTGATGTTTTGTTTTTATTTTGCCGCATGCTTCCGCCGTAAGGTTACGGGCCAGAATCAGAACAGTGCTGTCGGCCGCCTGCAAGCAGTGTAGCTGTCGACGAGGGTAACGAATGAATATTATATTCCACCACGATGCAGGGGTTAACTTGGCGAACTTGCTGAAGCGAGCTTCTTTATGACAGTTTTGGTATACTTAGCACAGCACACATCGATGTGAAATGATTATTTATTCAGCCAATTTTGTTGTTTGTACAAACAATATGATCATTGGAACTGATAAGGAGGAAATGTTGACATGCTGCGATGGTACGTTCTATGAAAAGACTATGTATTCCTGTTCAGAATGTTTCTGGTGAATAAAGAAGCGCTGTTCTGCTCATGTTCTCCCTACAACCTGAGGTAAACCACAACACAGGCTTCTCCGAAACCATTACATTGTAAAGAACATGCTCCAGAATATGTGGCCTGTCCTAACCAACATCTGGTATGATTCGATTTGCTCTCCAACATATGTGCATTCGAACCGGACGATTGTAATTGAATCGTTCATTTATCACACAACTCGAACGATTGCAAATCTAACCGAAGCAAGCACCTAGGGAAGCACATTGACCACAAATCCAATAAACCACACGAGGCACTATCTTCGAGGAACTCAAGCAGTGTACTTGTTTTCAATCGCTTCAAAATATACTCAAATGTTCGTATCAGAAACTGCATACACGATTCAAGCAAATTAACACAAATTACAGGAATTTAATGTTAAATCTTTCCAATTGTGATCGGTAATGAAGGGTCAACTATGACACGATAGATACGGCATGTATAATTTAAATGGAAAAATCGCATGCAATACCTGCAACGAGAGAACAAATAAAAATATAAAACCAGAAATTAACAGGTGACTGATCCCCCATTCATTCCAAACTAAATAACTGAACAAAGAGGAATAAAAACGAGCGTTTAATAGTAAGCACATAGCTCGTCCAGCAGAACTTCCGGTTAATTGAATGTTAATTGATAGGAAGACTAACCCTCCATTATGTCCTCTCGCTTTCCATAGGCTGTGTACGGGAGGCATGGGGAAGATATGATAAAAATGACGCACAACCTCCAACGTCCTATCCCACAATGGAACAACTCCATGTGCGTATCATTATCGCCAGCATCATTTGCGGTTGCGCCTGTGTAGCTATTCATCTAAAGAGAATATAATGGGTCATCGGATGAGCAAACCGATGCCATTGGCCGAGTGTTCCAGTGCCTTTCATCGATCGCCCGGTTTTGCGGTTTCCGTTCACGCTTAGACATTTAAACACTGCCTACTTATGATCCGTGGTTTATGACACACCCTTCCACAGTCACAACACCGCTCATAAAAAGAGTGGGGACGACATTAATGTTTTACTTCCTCCCATAAGTCCACCCAACCCCACACTATCAGTGACCGCATCGATTGCATTTATCTGATTCATTATGCATCGGACGCGCAATTGAATTCTGTCGTCGGTTTCGTGGGTCCTTTAATACCTGTCCCAGCTGTCCCCAGCTGGTGGTAGCTTCATCCACTGCCTCATAAATCATACAGCACACACTGGCCGGCAAAAACCACCGCTGGAGCTGTGGTTAAATGCCCGTTTACGTTACGGCTTTAAGGTGCTTATGGAAGGCACGGTGTAATGGAATTACGTACTACCACCACCACCGGTCCGTACACCCGTCTGTGAATGACCACACACGGAATGGTAGCCTGGCTTTTTGTGCTAGATCGCCGTAGAAAATTGGGCGATGATAGAGGAGTTAACGAAATTAACACTGTGGCATCCGGTGGCGGAATAATGTGATAATAGATAAGACGATAAGCCATGACGGAGCAGGGTTTATCTTCAATTATGATGCCCCAGAACAGGCGTTAATTTAGGACAATTTAGCTAGCTATTGTGTTGCCGGCAGAAGCTAGAGGCGCACATGAAAAATCGTCGAAGATAAAATATAGAACTTTCAGTAGAATATTACCATTGCTCGTGTATGTGGTGTTCCCATAGGTTATTCGTGTCACTTACCTAAAACGAGAAAAAAAGAAAGCGAATAGTTAATGAATGTAGCCACTTTTAAATCAGAATCTTTAACATAAATTTAATAGTTTTTATTGCATATATATTCCCATAGCATATATGCAAGGAATAGCCACGATTAGTTAAATAAAGTTTATCGAAAATAGCTTATCGCTAAACATCTGCACAGCACCTACTACGAATTAAATGAACACAAACAACGATTTCTTAATATAATTTACATTTTCCGCCAAGATTCCAATAAATGTCAGAAAGCTGAACAAATTCAATTCAGACCAATTGTCGTTATGACCTTTTCCTCACGCTCATTGGCCCTGTTCTTATACAATCAACTCTAAGTTACAGAAATACAAATCGTAGAAATAAATAGAAGGAATTGCTGTTGGGCGATATTTCTTGGAAAAGAGGCTGCTGTTCACCAAATGGAACATAACTGCATGGCTCATCACACTCTCGGCCCAGGTCAACAGAGCATTTTTCGCGATGGTACATGGTGTATTCCCTAATATTTACGCAACAGCTCAAAGCCGACGATAAAACATGCGAACTGAGCAGTGGTGTCTGGCGTTTTAATGCACACCAAATGTTTAACGCCGACTGGGGCAGGTTAGGAAAATATTTTTCTCTACTGACACAGGCGTGCACAGGTAAAATTTTAGGCGCGATGGAAAGAACACAATTTTGTAGATACCGAAACGAGGTTTTATGGCAAACAGATGTTTAAGAACTGCAAAAGTATGCATCTGGAGGAGCTTTTGACTTCGAGAACATTTTGCCACATGTATCACATTTGCTCTTAAATGTAAATACTAAAAACAAATTTTTTTCTTGAAGATGCTATACAGTATGCTCCAACTGGGACAGGAAAAATCCTTTCAGTACCTTATGAAATGTACTGTGATAGTGTAATTTCATTAAAACATTCTCCATCAAAGTACCCTTTCCTCCCACATACATGCTGCAATCTTTATCCAACTGAACTTTACAACACGCAATCGAAAAAAGGTCCCTTATTACTGACGCCAACATCAAACGCAAAGTCGTCGGCGGCGGCGGCAGCAGTAAAAACGCGGACAGGAACTTTTCCGGTGTCTTAATCAGCAAAAGCAAAATCGCACTCCGTCGTCCGAGGTTTTCGATGCGAAAGGGACGAAAAACTCAAGAATGTGTGCTCCACGGCATCAAGAAGAAAGGGTCAAATCAGATGCAAACAGTGCTGGAAAAAAGGTAACCTGAAAGGTTAACTTCTGTCTGAGTTTTATGGCTCAATATTCATGGGCTGTTTTTCTTTTTTTGTAAATATTTTACCATCTCAGCCCCACGCCACTCTCCACACATTCCCAGAACCAAGATCCGCAGCCAGGTTGCGAAGAGGTCGTAAACTAAAATCACGACGACACGCTTGAACTTGCTTCATGAATCAATTACCGTAATTCCAATATCAACCCCGTCTGACCCCCGGGCGCGGTGCTTTTTGGCTGTTATTACTCCAAACATCCTGAGCCAAAACAGCCAAGATCAGCATCTCACCCGGGCCATCAAAGCTCAGCAAACTCGGCCCGAACTCTAATACCAATCCATAACACGGTTTACGATTATTTCGGGGCACTTGGGACATGGAAAGATGCCGTACCGAAAGCTCCTCCGCAAAGAAAATAGTTACAAAGGTGAGGGAAGAAAAAACGATCAACTGCAAGAAAATTACACGGAAATCCCCTTCGATTTGCTCCCACCACAGGGACGAAATGGTCCGCGGGTGATAAAAATAGATAACAAATCACACAAAAACCCTCCGCCGGAACCAACCGAACGGCTCTCGAAAAAATATAATGGAGTCCTTGACCACAATGTCGAGCTCATTAGTGTCATTGTCGGTTTGCATTGTCGGAGAGGAGAGCGCAAATAGGAACGTGGTAAGTACGCGCATACCCTCCTTTCGCCAGCTTTCATCAATCTTAGCAGCAATCGAAGAGCTGAGTGGAGAGCGAACGTCACACTTCGCGTGAGGATGGACGGGATTGGACCAAGGGTAGTTATTTCCTTAGTTAGCACGGTGTGTCAACGTTTTCGCGACGCGTGAACCAGGCAGCGGGCGTAAAATCTCACTTTTTAAACAGCAAACCGCTTCCTCGTCACAGAGCCGTCTGTATACGTCAACAAAGCCAGGAAGACACGACGGACTAACAAATAATCAATCACTGCCATCGTCAACGCTGCTTATCTCCCGGGGGTTTCGTCGATTCCTCACTCAACTGACCGACCGAGTGCACCAGTGGAGGGCCGGTTACGAGCTCACATCTTGCAGTTTGCTTCTTTTTTCGTCTAAGAACAAAGCAAAACCCACCGTCACCGTCGAGAAGGTTATTCTTTGGCACCAGACGCGCGAACGAATCGGAATGTTAAACCGAAAATCGATACTCTTCTCTCACCCCTGCCAGGGGTGATTACGGCTCCGGGTTGGTTGAGTGAGTGAACACGGAAAAGACGATCCTGGGCAGCGCCGGTGAGGTACTCCGAGCGTGTGTCCTCCCTGTCGCTGCTTAGTATTCTTATCCAGGAATGGAATCTCCACCCCGGTTCGCGATTTTCGGGAGAGAAACCGATTTTAGTCGATTTCCGCTCACTGTAACGATTCACTTCTCGAGTGGTTCGAAGTACACAGCCGGCCGGGAGAAGTGGGAATTCATTTGCACAACCGGCACGTGAAAATTCTATTAGTTTCGCTAGCCCGCCGGTGTAAACGAAATCCAATACCGATGATGTTTGCCACTCCCAAGGGCTTTTTTAAAAAAAGAGAGAAAAATAACACAAGTACAACACGGACAAACCTGAAAGCTTCATAGAGCGGACGCTCATGTCATATTCCAATTTGCTACGGTAGATAGAAATACACTCACAATCATGAACAATCAAAATTCCTACCGAAAGTGCTGCCGAAAGTGTGGAGACGGTGGTGGTGTTTGTATTTTGTCGCAAACAGAAATGGAACCGAAACTGGCAGCAACCAAATGTACAAGACTCGCGTGCAAAGTGGCACTGCAAAATGGCCACCGCGCCGAGTGCCGGCGCGAATGCGAGTCATCAACATCGATGAAACAAATGAACCGAAATATGCTTTGAACAAAAAAAAATCGGACGCTTGAGTCGGCGGGTTGGGGTCTTAAGGGAACCGCAGCATGCAATTTTCAGACGGAACGGTAAAAAAGGAAACGGACAACCCGGGGTTGGGACAAAAAACCCCATTCCACACTGCTGGAAGGATTTCGTTACAAGATATAGCGATCGTCGTTGCGGCCGACACCGTAGCCGCCAATCGATTGGTTCGCACCGAATTTCTAGAATATTATTTCCAGATGATTTCCGACACCTTTCCGGCGGACCGGTTGCTGGTTGCTGGCTGCAAAAAAGAGTGCCCCGTTTTACGGATAGAACCGATAGAAATCATCAAACCTCTCCGGGGCCCTTACCGTGTACAGCCCCCATTCCCCGAACGGAAATGGTCCGTATGATCGAAATATGCTTTTTCTACCGTGCTCGTGCTTTGATTGTGGTCAACTAACGTACACCAGCCACCGACCTGAAAAACGGCCGAATCTCGGATCGGTTTTTGGGTGGGGTTCGTAAATTTTATTGCCTCGCCCGTTCGGCTACCCGCGACCACGGTGCACGGTGAATCGATTTCGACTTTATAACTTTCCACCCGAGCGACACCGGCGGCGCCGGCGGCGAATCATGAGGCGAAAAATGATGTAATTTGATTGTGTGTTCTTTCTCCTCCGTGAATTCCGTGAATATTGTTGCCGGCGATAAAACCGAAAACGGTTTCAATAAAACAAAGCGTCGCTAAAAATCTCGAACAATCTTCATTACATTAAAAGTACTCTAAATGGGTTATTGGAAGACAAGTTTTAGGTGCCTTGCTTTAAGCTTCTTGCCCTCTCACGTGATGAATATTTTTACGACCGGAACGTTCGGAATGTAAAGCATCGTCATGAGAAGCGGATTCGGTGTGTCTCGTTCCGGACACCCGAGGAGCCACTCCACCCGGCTGAGGCGAAAACGATCCGTCCCATTTCCCATCGTGTAATCTAATCGGGGCCCACTTTTCACAATGGCCACATCCTACAGCACTGACACACTACCGCACGAGAAGCGAGTCTGGTCGTGGTGTAGTTAGTGGAGAGAAGTAGCAAAACAACAAGGGCAGAAATTATAACGAGAATAAACGTCGAATGTGAAATAGAACAAAAAAGTTTGGCTTAATATTTGGTCTGTAAGAAATCGTTGAATGCAGAACAAAAAACTCTTCCGAGCACGGTCGCACAGCAAAATCCAGCACTGACCGATTACCATCAGTGATGACTTCCCGTCGCCACCAAGTTTAGGAAACAATGCATCATCTAAACGTTAAAATGGTAAGGTTGCTGCGTGTCGCAGTGGCCCTCCCGGTTTGTGGTTTCAATTGTCCGGCCCTCCCGGTTTGACGTGCCGTGGTAGGAAACCGCGATGGAGGAATTCAATGTTGATGGAATTCAAAAACAAACCACGTTCCAGCACGCGAAACTAAAAAAAAATCAAGCACACCACCGGAAGCGATCGACCTGTTCCTCCGTTAGCTCTGTCTCTCATACACCCATCTCCTCCACATAGACGTACCCGTCCTAAACACCCCAACTACATGGCCTAAAATGGATGCCACCGTCCGTTTTTTTTTTTGTAAACCTTAGGGGCACACCAACTGCAACAGAGTACAGAAGTACGGCCTGTGGCTTTCGGCGCTTTCGTACATGGCGGTAGGCGGTTGTCGGTGATAATGCGACGGTGTCAGTGTCAATTGACCCGAGAGCACCAGCCAACCAACACGAAGCACTAAGTGCACGCAAACCAGGCAGAGCGTACGGTAGAGTAGGGGCGAACGGTGTGGTCTTGAATTACACACGCCAAACACGGTGAGGTAATTCGCAACACTGTCAGCGGAAACATGAGAGGCCTGGCGCATACGCTGGATCCTCTTACCAGCGGAACAATGCATACGAGTTTTGCCGGTTCCTTTTCCAGCTCCACCTCCGTAATGGACGAAAGTCACGGTGGGAGCAGAAGACAACAGGAAAATATGATCGACATGACGACGAGCACTTAAACGAGGACTCCCGACTCACCCCCAATGCTCCCAACGCATTTGGCGGGCAGTCAGTCAGCATCGATTGTGCGGCTGTCAAGGGGCAAATTTGGAAGGGTTATGACCCGGGCGTTGCAGCCAATTTTGTGCATGTACGTGCGGCAGTGCTCTCGTTGCAGATGTGCGATAGGTACGTAGATTGAAAATTGTTTATCTTTATTATTTAAAATAGCATTTGCTTCCATTACTGGAGTGAAAAGAAAATAGAGGTTTTCTCCGAAACAACTATGATTTATATTATTAGTAACTTAGCTAGTTGGAAAATGTTATGCTAGGGAAACTAGGCAATCCAAACTTCAAGTAATTAGTTTGAGCTATCCATATCCATAGAGTTATCTTGGTTGAATTCATATATGAATAAAATTTAATAGTAATCAAAATTTTATTAGAATTTTTATAGTAATATAGAATGTTCAACATAAAAACCATGGCAACCCTGATGATGGAAGAGTAATATAAAAAAGTAATTGTATCCATCAATTCTTTCACAATTATTTCTGTTCTCGAGTTTAAGCGAAGCATTGAAGAAATCACTTTTGTAATTAACGTTTACCTTTCTCTTTTCTAAAGACAAGGAAGATAGGACCTGATAGTGTTCGTGACGACTTTCATGCGACGTCGCAATGTGCTAGTCGTTGGCTGACGTCTAACAGATAGATACTGCAGATTAAAAGTGAGTTTGAAAAAAACAATAAACGACGTATCCTGTCTTATCACTCATCTGTTCGCTGTATTCGTTATGAGTAGAAAGCCTAGTTATCACACTCTTTAAGTTAGTTTCTCAGTATTTTATATCAAAACTTTATTCTTCATTATTAAAAATATACAATGAGTTCTTCAAAACTAAGTATTTCTATATATCCGCAAAATAAAGCAATTCATTAACAAATAAATACCATAGCGACGTTTGAGTTAGAACATACGACAGCGAAGTGGCATAAACATAGCCATGATGGAGGCGCGTTCAATTATAATTATCTGATGAATAGCGCTTAAGTTGTCACCATCCATCCCATCTAAGCCAACGATGGAATGCGCAAGAAGACGCAGGACTCGTAGCGAATCAAACAAAACGTACAAGTCACCAGCAGAAAACAATCTACTCCCATGGGAGGAAGCAAGTCGTACATTGGCGCATTCCAACTGCCCATCCTGGGAATTCAAACAAAATGCTTCAGTAGTCCATCGCTCCCGGGTCAGTCTTTGAACTGCGGGACCAATGCGTCATGGGGCTAAACATACCCCACGAAAACAGAGACAGATGACACCGGCGTCTGCTTCAGTCGCTCATCGCGCATCCCGAACGTTCGCGGCAATGACCATCATCATCAGTGGTTTATCCGTTTTACGCTCGTATCGCACCCACCGTCGGTAGTGTCCAAACTCCCGGCACCGCTGCCCGATAGCCCCCGAACGATCTGGCACTGTAATTGGGCGGAAAAAGCACGACTTTCAGAGAGGTGGGAATTTTCCACCCTCCTTCCTGACGAATCGCCAAAACGACCAAAACGATAAACACTTTTTGCTTCGGGGCGGTATGCTTCCACCGGAAGGAAGATTTGAAGAACGTTTGCCACCACCAGCACCAGCACCAGCGGACGTCAGCCAATGCGACCAGCACAATGCGACGTCGCATGAAAGTCGTCACGAACACTATCATCGGCACCATCAGCCACCACCATCATCATCATCATCATCATCATCATCACCACCAGTCATCTTCTCCAAATTGATATTTATTGTATTGACCTCTGACCTCACACTTGCGCCCGTCTTGCGTCTTCTGCGGCAGGAACACAGCCGAGCAGCTCGGCATGGAACAAATCAAGCGTTTTCTGCTTTTATGTTCGATCGGTGACGGTCAGAGATGCTGGAGATGGAGAGATGGACAGCAGAAATGATCAAAAGAGTCGTTCTTTTTTTTTCGGGGCCAAGCAACGGATCGCCGTAAGTGTATATGGTTCTCTGGTCTTCTGGATAGGAATTATGAAGACCTTTACCCGGTCGGGGAGGTTCTCGGCGACTCCCGGGTGCACACATATCGGCGTTGGCACCGTCGTCGTCTCGGAACAGCCGCAAATGATGATTGTATGTTTTGTTCGCTCTTGGAATGGACCGAAATTATACGCATCACTTGCGCGCACACGACATGGCAGGAGAAGGCATCGCGGCCAAGCGTATCAAGCATGAAGGAATCTGAAACATCGTAACGGAGGCGGCACGAAAGCAGGTAGCAGCAGGGATATCAAATATTTAAGATGATGGCTGCGCATCAGCAACCGTTGTTTGCTTTATGTTGCTGCCAGTCTATCGGAATCAATATCGATTTGTTTTGTTTTGTTCTCTTTTTTGTTCTGTATGCTGTGATTGAGACATTCATACGAAAAGTATATGGGAATATTTAAAAAGCCCCCAAAAATTTGCAGATAATGTTGCTCGCCGTGACAGCTGATATCGGCACAATTGCTAGCTTCCGACATGTTTGTTTTACGCTACACTCCAATCTACACACCACCTATCCCACCATGCACAACTCAGTCACTAGGTCACGGATCAATCCGAAACGCTTAGGACCCGAAGCCGATCGAAAAACATGCGACCCATCAACCCATATAAACATAAACATAACGCTGGCAACGACCACCACCACCACCAGCAAATAAAGCGCACACATTTCTTTTCCGCTGGTAACTAGGAGGAAAATAAACACTCGCGTTGAACAAGCCAAACGACAAGCCCGCAGAGCAAGAACGTTTGGTCTGGTCGTTGAGCTTTTACTGGTGAGATTTGCTTGTGTGGGAAGGAGAGAGTCCGCGCCGCGGTTGTTAGTGTTTATGGTGCGATGAAAAACGATGCGACAACATCGATATGTCGCACAGTTGTTATTAGATCAAAATAACGCGATTGAAAATTCAGAACTGCAGCAGAACGGTACGCAAAAACAACTTCACCGACAGTTCTCAATTTAAACGATACTTCTGCTACCAGGAATCAATTAGCGGTACGCAATACGTGAACATGTTTTTGCATGAGTCATTATGTAAGTTTTTGTATCCCAAACTGAAACTGGCCAGCTGTACCTAACGTTATGCTGAACCGTGCTGATGGTTACAAATGAATTTAAATGATATTCTTGTTGCCTTATCATTTCTTGTCTTTCTTGACTCAGTATTAAGTCATAATTTCTTAACACATTGCTGCAAAACAGAGTGATGCTTTTTTCAACTGGACTGCGTGTGTTTATACCACACAAATGACAGATGCAAAATCGATCGGCTTGTCGAAGTTGCTGTTCCAGATGGAATAGCAATATAGCATCGGATGCTGTATTGCTCGCTTGCTTCTATGCTTCGTTTTCTTTCTTGCTGCGTTGGCTGAAGATGGCAGAGAAATGCAGATGTACATACATAACAAAGAACATCAATATACAACAACACACCTGGCGGCCATTGGGTGCAAATGGTTGAGTATTTATTTCGCGTCTAACATCAACACTGTCAAAGTAGAGGATGGGTAAACTTGATGAACAAGAAATAAACAAAAGACCAACAAACGGTCAATGCGGAACAGCTGTCGGATGCTGTACATCTTATTAAATTTCCTATGTTAATCTGGTGTGCTTACAAGATAATCGTATAAATAAAATTATTTATCCTTGACCGTCACCTCCGACCGAGCCCGATGGTCTACAGCGGACGCAACGGACTAATGATATGCACACATCGTAGAAACACACAAACACTCATGCTTTGGGCTAATCTCTCTACCACATATGCGATTAGCGTCGTGTGTAGGGTCCATCCTTGAACACGGTTTGAAACTGTACGAACCGTACAAACATGATGCATCCTCCGCTCAACGCAGTGCCACGCTCGTCCATCTCAATAAAAACATAAGACGTCTACGTTCGCAGTCGCTCTTCGGCCGTCTCTTCGTTATCAGCAATCGGAACGTCAGAAGCGAAACCGTTGACCGTTGATGCGCTGCTGACCCTGTGCTCGGTTCGACGTGCCACGGACCGGTCGACCAGATTTTAGGTCAGCTTCTCCGGATGGTGAAGTTATCAGTGGACGCCGCCATAACCAAGCCGAAAACAAGGCTGCGAGCTGTGTGGAGTTGTGCTTCAAAGTTGTTTACCATACTAACTCGGCTCATTTAATAATTAACATATCACAAAGATGAAGTGGAAGAAATGAAGAACTCAATTTGAATGCCAAGTTCTATGCATCATTTGGCATTCTAAATTCACTTCTAAATCCAAATCCTTCAAGAAGCTTAAAAGCTAACCTCAAATGATGTGTTCATTACCAAAAACAGAACCCTTAAAAACCGGCGTTCGAAACCAAACGTAATCGAGCACAGACGAAGCCTCGATAACCTCGACCTTTTTGACCCGCACGCGGCTAGAGGTCAGCTGCTTGCCCCTATCAGCTGAGGCAGGCGCGTGGAACGAAAACTTCGCCGGCCAGGCCTTGGGTAAATTTTGGCGAACGCAAACAGCAAAGCTGATTATCAGCCACGCTGCTTCGACAGCGCCAAAGACGGTTTGCGTTCTTCGTCGATGGTAACACGCCAACAATCGCTATACAGTGCACGATTGTGGTGGTCGTGCTCCACGTAACGAAATAACACATAACGAGCAGCTAAGCCACCCGCCGTCGGGGAAACGGACGTTCATCTTCGCTTCCGTTCCCGTTCCTTTTCTCCCTTGAGATGCGACGTACTCCCTCGACGAGTACACAACAGTAGAGATCATTGTCGTGACATAAACGATCGATAGACAACACGGCTAATGCTCATTAATACCCTCTCACCCACGGCACATATAACCGCGAATCAAAACAACATTCACGATTGCACTGGGAGAGCATCTTCAACCTTCTGATTAGCATCCCCTTCACTTTTTTACTACTCACGCCCGCAGCCGAACCTAACACACCGCGAGGTCGTCTAGCTATGACGTTAACGGAATGTCAGCGGCGCGAGAACCCATTCGTACCACCCGAATTAAAATACCACAGCGTGACGTCATCAGAACCCTTCACCGCTGGCGTCTTCAACATTGTTTCAAGCAATGAGAAATGTTTGGCAAAGTGGAATTTCCCTCCCGTGCCGTCTAATGAGTGTCGGGAATTTTTTATTTCCTCAAAACATTTGCATGACGCCGAGTTACGCGATAAAATCGGTTTTGTTTGTGTGTATATGGACGGGTATCATAAATATTGCGAATCTCGCTGCGAGTTTCAATACGAAGGAGTGTCACGGGCGGAACTTTAGTTACTTTCGGTAAACAAAAACAGCCATTGGAATTATTTCTTCAAATTTCGTTACGATGTTCCTTCACTTTTATTGACAATCACTGCACTTATTTTAGCAGCTGTTTCTACATCTGAAAGAAAAGTAGAACCTTAGTTTCGAGCGATGATGCGATCATGAAACAAAGAAGAATATTTGATCAAATATATTTTTTAGTTACATTAGTCGCACATTAGTTCCATCGGTAGGTAAAACCATATTTAACCAAATCTCAATAATTTGGTTAAAATAACACTATGTAAGTTGTATGTTGTAGTAAGCAGCAGGAAATGTTTAGTAAGTATGTGGGTAGCATGTGGAATTTGGATAGAAAATTACCAAAACCCGATAAAAGGTTTTCGGGAACGTAACATATTTTAATAACTTACATACAAAGGAAGTTAATTTTCAGCATGAGTTAAAACTGACCTCACAAATATATGTACAAACTGCAGATAGCAATTCTTTTATTTGGTCTGTTATATGGTGTTAAAGATGTATTTGATCATTCTCAAGATAATCACAAAATAATGTAATGAAAATGGCAACTTGGTTGTTATAGTGTAAAACCACACGATTAAAAAGTATCTGATTACGAATGTTTCAAAAATTAAATAATAATTGTCAGTAATATTATTATGAATTAACGTCTCAAAATAGTTTTTGAAACTTTGTGAATTTAATTATTTTAGTAAAATTATATCTTGAATTTTTATTTCTTATTTATATATTATAGTTTAAATTATCAATAGGAAGTTTCACAAAACGTCTGTCTTAAACCACTAGGAAAGGAGGAAGTAATTAGGATAGGATATGGCCTTGAGAAGGTCCATGTTATGTCATGTCATGAAATAAATAAAACTGCCTGTTGGTCAAATATCGTCTGAACACAGCACTAAGTTACAAGGTCCTTTTACAAGTCGTAAGTAAAAAAGTTCATATTACTTTCTTTTACACACACGAAAACTTAGCGACGTAGCTAGTAGTAAGCATAGTAAACATTAGGAATTCTAAGTGTGTCCATTTGAAAGTGAGAGAGAGAGAGTCTTGAACATAATAATACAAAATTATACGTGTATTGAACAGAAGAGAAACCAAATAAATTGAAAATAACAACAAGAGTAGTAAAAAGGAACCACCGTCAATAGGTAAAGCAATTAAAAAGGATGAAATTCAATATCAAACAAAAGATCAGCACAAAAAGATTAATAAATTTACATGTATCTACCTATATTGCTATAATATATTAATAAATTCTAAAACTATGTATCAAACAAGTAATCAGTAGACGACCAATTTCCTGTTCAATCGAATTGCGATCGAACAAATTTGTCTACCTTACCATACCGCACACTCTCCTCAGCAGCTAAACTCATTGCCACGACTGTTTACGCGTGTACGCCCGTGGGCGCGCGAGCGCCCCCCCTGACCAATTCAAGTGCCCATTTTTCCAATCAATTTCCCCATAATCGCTTTTTCCCGCTCCCCACCGCCAACCAACGTCTCAACCGACACATCAACCACGCGTCAATTGGCAACCGCCGGGCGAAAGAATCTGAAGAGCAGCAGAACAACAACAACAACAAAAACGCCACACACACACACGCGCGCTTTATTGATTGTGGTTTAGTGCGCGGTTTGGCTTGATGTGATTTGTTTACAGTCCCCCATGGCATGGCCCAACCGGGGTTGGCTGGTCGGCAGCGAAGGGGAACCTAAATATAGGAGGTAAACACGGTCAGGGTGGCGCGGCCCGCTACACACTTCACATGGCACACGAGCGGAAAACGCTCGTTCCCGCGGCCGAGGAAAAATCGGTTAAGAAAACATCCCGAGCGTGCCCGCTTCCGTGCGGAGTGCTGGATAAAGTCATAAATTTTAGTCGCCCGTTTGATTCCAGATTACTTTGCCGTACGCGGCCTATTGATGCCGCTTGCAGCACACACACGCAAATAACGCGCGTTTTGTTTGTTCCGTCAAGATTAACTAGATTTCGGGAGGCAGGCCGGGAACATGGATTATCGAAAAAAGAAGCGAAAACGCAGATATCGGCGGCAGCGGAGATAGGAGAAAATGGCCTTCCACAGAGCGATCCCGAAACGCAAAAGCCACGGAAGGGAAATAAAAGGGTACTTTGGCTTTACGGAGCGATCCGAGCCGTCGCACACAGCCTCAAAAAACGCCGCCCGCTGACTTTGCCTTCAATTGGTACCAATTCACTCACAAGTGGGACGTCTGTTCTGTTAAGTGGAAATAACGATGCGGCTGCCGCGGCCGCTTTTCGTGGGAACGGGCTGGGACCAGAATACCAAAACCGAGTACAAAACACTCTCTAAATGCGATATGCGTGTACGGCGACGGAGACGGTCTCGTGGCGGCAGTTTTGTTTTGAGTTTTCGTTTCATTTTTTGGTTGCTTAATTTCTTCTAGGAAGCAAATCAAATTGGGTTAACGCTGTAAGACGCTCTCGGTTCCTCTGTTCGTCCGGGGGAACCCGCCTAAATCCAGTCCGCTTCGCACACCACACACTAAAAATGCAAATTAATGCTTACGAAATCATCGATGCAAAGCCCGAAACGACGCTCGACAAACACTCCGACATAACCCGTCGATCCGGACGCGAAACGGAACGAAGATCTCCCTAACGTAAAACGCTCCGGAGGCTTAAATCTCGAAACACCGACGAGAACGAAACTATCACAAGCGAAACCCCAAGAACCTGTTTTCGGTTCAGCTCAGTGTCCAAAAACAACTGACAAAACGAAAGGAATCCAAAAACGCATCGGAAGCTTTGGAAGGTCTGCACCGTCTAGGTAGCCGCGACAGGTAAGCTACAGCAGCGCGCGCGCCCGCACACCAGAAACGCAGCATTGTGTAAGCCTATCTTCTAAATCCTGTTACGGCGGTCGAATGGATTTAAGGCATAAAACTTGAGCTGCAAGAAACCGAACCTAAAAAACCCCCCGAACGCTCGGTTAATGCGATGAGAGACACTAACGAAACGGCGGCAGCTGTTTGGATAAGGAAATCAAGCCTCTTTTGAATAAAACAATGTCGACAGTATAAAAAAAACACAGCGTCCGAACGAATCGAAACCGTTGGGAAATCGGAACGCGGCCACCAGCCATACTGTACCCGACAAACTTGCCGGTGAAATGGATGACAAAAGCCGGAATCGAAGAAAGTGGTGGCGCGTTCGCGAGACTCTGTCAACCCAAATACATCCCCAATCCAACAGCTCACCCGGCCCCGACCGGTCAATGAACCCGGAGGGAAGGGAATGGGGGGGCGAAGGAGGAGGGGGTGTAAAAGGGTAAATACAAACAAAATACGACCGGGCTGACCCAATTAAAAAAACTACAAACCGGTCACAACCCGGGTGGGGAATCGGCGAGCTGACAGTTACGTCGATGTCGCGTCATCCTCCACAAGACGCCAATTCCTCAGCAGTTTGCTCGGTTTGTTTGCTCGCAACAGGCAACAGGCACACACGCACACACCGGTGCGAAACGAACACAATAAAACTGCACACACCAACACCAACCGGCACCGGATCGCGATCGCGAAGTCGCAATCCTGCATCCTCCGGGCGTTACGCTGATGGCGATCATGTGGTCGAGGAGAAACTTTGCGTGAGAAACAAACGACCAGCGAGACCACGCGCACACCGAAGGCAACATAAAAGCACGTGTTTCACGCGCAACTCCACCCTTCTGGCGTGGAACCGGCGAGGGAAAGCAAACGGTGGATAAATCAAGTTCATCTTGCGAAAACTGGTCGGGCCGTGATCTGGCAAGTGCAGCACGGAACCAAACGGGTACCGAAGAAGAAGTGAAGGGTTTGTTTTCTTCGCTGCGCGTGTGCGCGAGCTTTTCGGGCCAGCCGGGTGTGGCGTGTGTGTTTGGTTTTGGTCGGAAGAATGTCATGGTCAAGGAAAGATCGGAGAAAGATAAAGCGCCGGGCAACGACAGGTGATCCGGTGCGGTGCCAGAACCGGAAAGCTCTCTTTTTTTTCAATTCCGCCTGTTCTTATCGTTCTTATGTTGTTCGGCCGATGAGGATGAGTGGTCAGAATTGGTTTGAAGGCGAATTTCCTCTCCAAAATAACTTCGAAGACTACAATGTGTTACGAGTTGTTGGAAATCGATCTCCACTGCCAACTGTCACCTGATGGGGGGAGCTCAGGCACAAACTCAACCCACCTGAGCAAACAATGGCGTAGCCTGCACCTTCTGGATCGAGCCGTTTGGATGGTCGTCGTGTGCGTGAATCGCATACCTGAAGGTGTTCCATCACCGAAACACCGCCGCTTTTCGACCGGACGTATGCCACAAGCTTTGAAGGAACCCTCGAAAGGGAGGGCAGCGCTCCGGAGCTATCAAAACTTTACCGCACCGGTGAGATGGCTGATTGCGCGCCCGGTACGGGCGGCACATGGCACATTTTATGGGCCCGATGACCAAAAAGTGCGATGCGGAAGAATGTGTGTCGGCTCGACGTGATTTTCGGGGCCGATGGGGGGATGTTTTATACTTCCGTTTGTCTTTTTTTGGAAACTTGCTAATTTGTACCGATTCTTAACGCCCGCCCCCGGTCCGGTGTCTTCACTCGGGGACGTGTTTGTCGGTGATTTGCAACGGTGCTTGGAAGCGTTTCGGCTATGTTGACGCGCCCCAACCCACCATAAACGGACACTGACATCTCCCGGGCGAATCAGACCGTTAAATGGAATGTAATGGAAACGTTTTCGGACGTCCATTTGGGAATGTGTCAGGTGTTCGGACGTCCATTTGGGGGCGGCCAGTGTGGGAAAGGTGCTAACAGAAACGTAAAATGTTGCATAAATTCGCTCGGCGATGCGCGACGCGCGTTCTTGGAATATTCAATTCGACACGTTGCCTCCAATGTCCACTGTCCAGCTGTTTACAACCGCGACGACCGTAATCCAAGTGGTTTTGCGCCTGGACCAGATATTTAATCTTGTGAGAGGCACCTGCCAGCTTCGTTCCCTGCCGTGGAGCGCGGCCGTTTCGAGGAACTCGTTGTGTAATTAACGATGTAACGGGATGGGAATATGAACTTTCCAACGTATTAGATGGCTTCTGCACGTCCCTTCACCGTGCCCGAAACGATAGTGATCACGACTGCGACGACGACGACGAATCGTCGTCCATCGCCGTCTTCATACGAAATGTCATCATCCGCATGGCAGCATCCGCAAAAGGTCATCTGCATTTCAAAGACACGGCGACTGTGCGGTGGACTCTCTCGCGCCCCGGATATCACAATACAGGGCCTGTAACTGAAAGCCCGCATCCGTGTAAGCCGTGTGCTTTGATCATTTAGTAAGGCGAAAAGCGTAATTCCAGCACCGCATAAGCTCTGGGAGGCTCGGTCGTGGACGGCAAGTCCCGGTGCGCGGGGTTGGAATATTTTATGCGATTAAGCTACGGAATAATAATACCCATGATGATCCCCACGTTCCCCCCAACACAGTTGACAGCTGGTCTTCGGCCTCCGGTCTGAACCGTTTCGAAAAATCCCCAACATCTCACGTACGCTTTCACGCCGACCAAGCGACCTCCTATGCATGATCGAGAATAATTTACTTTCCATCGTGTATTACCCCGCTCGATGCCCCGATATGAGCACCTCGGGTGAAGATATGCAGTGTTTATGTATCAACACGGACACGACACACTAGATCGGTATCGAGTTTCCGGCGGGCTTTACGAGCTCCACGGTGACACAATCGTCACTTACGCCAAACTACACTTCAACCACCGCCCGCTTTAGTTCCTAGCGGCATTAAATTTTCAATGACTTGGGTGTGAGAAGTAATAAAAAACCCGTCATGACCAGGCATAAATTGGAGTGCGGGCTGGCTTAGCGAATCAATTTGAAAGCCATTCGGTGATGTCGGTCCGATGGCAAGTCATCCTTTATCCGTGCACTACCGATGGCTAACAATGCGCAACAAATGCATACACCCCACGCGGTAAGTGGAGCGCTCAAGTACTCGAACGTGCTGCTGTGTTACGCAACAGGCGCGGAATATGAAGCAAAAGTCGAACTCAATTTCAAAATGCCATATTCATGAGTGGGATTTATGGAGCGAAACTTACATCGATGGTGTTGTGTTAATGAATTGGTTGTCTTCGCTTTAAAATGTTTCAAAATTTTATTGTAGCTCCCAGAGGATCAAGTCTATTTTTTGGGACATTGGCTTTCGGTACAACAACCGAAGGCCTCTGCCTTTTCTTGACGTGATTATACCCGTAGCTGTACAATAAGCTTTGCTTATTACAGCTACTTGCTTTTCGCTTCATAACAGTTCTAACATGCTAAAGCAATAAGTTGTAAAACGGTTAAAGAGGCTTTGAGCTTCTTTAATCTCTAACGTGACTCCATAGTTCCAAAGTGATCCTCCTCCTTATACGTCGCTCTCCTGCTTGGCTTCTTCGAATAGCATGCAACATATTTTCATACTACTTTGCTCACGCCTGCCGTGCCTTTGCATGAGGGTACATCACCCTCGTCGGCTTTTCATATATTCACAATTACAGTTTATTACAACCCCATAGGCTCTTAGGTTCTTGCCTTACAGCAGATTCAGAACAACGCTCAACGTCAAAATGTATCGATCTTAAAGCCTTTATATATTCCCATTCTCTTCTTCATCGAAGCCTCCAACTGCAATACAGAGGCTACAGAACCACATCAAAGCAATCTCGCGCATCAGTATGAGTCATTCTACTGCGAACGACGACTATTTCCGTTTCGGACAAATTGAAAAATTCTATTCTTCTCCTCCGCAAACATCTCACCATTCGGAGTCACGATTGCCATCGCCGGTGAAACAACATTCTGCTTATCAATGCCATGCTTCCTCTATGGCCGATGATCGAATGAGGCAACAAATACATCAGCCTCATTATCAAACTCATTATTGCCGTTGTTGCTTGTACGTACTACTACTGTGTGCCGACTTCACACAACACACTGGACGGAAAGTTTCTTAATGCGTAAGTATTACAATCTACGAAAAACACCGTCTCTGACCGGAGCATAATAAGTTCAGAAAGATCACGCGAGGTTGATAATCGTCGTCTTCGTCGTCGTCATCGTCGTCGTCGTACACAAGGGGCCGTCCCAAGTGCTGCCCATAATGGAACGAAAGGAGGATGCTGTCTCTGCCGGGCGATAAGAACGAAAACATTCCTCCTCCAGCGTGGCGAATTTTTGGTCCGAACAGTATGCGTGGCGCTTTTATTACTACTGCGTTGAGCGATCGTAAAATAACCAGTTTAAAAATGACGCTCGAAAATTTGCATTCCGAGCGAACCGACCGTTGGCAGTTGCAAATGTGTTATAAACGGGCCCACTGTTTCTGAGGGGAGTATGAATTCATTGAGCGGATCGTAACACTGGGGTCATGGCTAAAAGCGAACAACAGCAACGCCAAAACACATTCCTCCTACTGCAAAAAGGGAGGAGGTATGTAAATTCGACGAGAATCGCTCCCTAAGACGTATCTCCCTGCTCGATGTGCCCGGTTTGCCGTCGAATAACTAATTCCGACACAATGAGTCAACGCATCAACCGTGCGCATCGGTCGACGGGCTTAGTGGGGCGAGCGGAACGATGTTCTTCCAACGACGGATCGATCCGTCTGCCTTCCAGTCGCACACGCGGCAAGCGGATCGTGCCGTACGTGATTTCCTGGAGCGCGATCGCGACTACCTCCGATTTCCGGCACCGGACGACGGAGACGGCGCTCGGGTCCGGCGTGTGGAGTTATTTTTAAGGTGCGACAGAACTCGCGCTCTTGCCGCGGACGCAAACTAACAAATGCGGTACGCCGTGCGCGCATGCGTTGCGCGCCACGATCACAATTACGCTGAAAGCGCGCGCCGCGATCGCTCACTCACATGCACGGAGGTGGCCGCCGTACGCTTCTCTAGGCAGATGGGTGAACAGATCGGGCACATTTCGCAGCGTCGTGTTGTGTGGTGTTCTGGTGATGTTATTTATTGCAGCCACACACTACACACCGCACGCTACGCTCGCAGAGAGATGCCAATACAGAAGAGGTTGTTGGGCAGCCGCCGCCACGCGGATGGATGCGCATTGATGCGCGCGGGCGCCCTTTTACCTCCTTCCGTAAGAAACATGCAGATGAGATCGAGAGGGGGGGGGGAGATGCCGGGAGTACAGTAAAGGACAAAACAAGAGTAACTAATTGAGTTATGTAATAATTCCCAAAAAGAGACAACTGTCTGTAGAATTTGATTGTAATAATAACATTAATTTAAAGGAGATTCTATTTTGTATGTTTAGCATCTTCATCATTCTTATCAAATTATTTAAAAAAATAATTATATCTTCTTATAAAATTATATTTTCTTATAAATTATAAAAAAAAATGCGGTAGCGACCCTAATAGAACCCCCCCCCCCCCATACCAAAATTGATACATCACTGTGCCAGCTGAACAAACAAAAAAAACTGTTCAGGCAGACACTTCAAGGTTCATACGATACTATTCAAACCTAGAGATCTTCAGTAAATCAGAAACGATCAAAAATCCTATATTGTTATAGTTGATTGAAAATTATGTTACAAACTTATATTACAAGAGCCGTTTTTGACATTTTTTTATACCGGTTGAGCTACCTGAAAAGCCTTTCACGAATTGCTCAAAAATTGTACTACTATTTGCTCTTTTTAAACTGTAAATTCTGGATAATATCAGGGAAAATAACAATGCAAATTACAATATAAAAAAGATCAAGAAAAACAATTTAGATGTTTGCTTCCAAGTGATTAGAACCTACAATTCAAAGATCATTTTGTATACTAAATGTTTTAGAAATGTGCATGCTGCATAATTTTTATTTTATCGATTTATGCCATTTTGATGAAACAAGCTTGCATAAGAAAAAATCAAGCTTGCCGTGTTACTCACGAGCAACACCAACCAAACGCTGTTGAATTATAATTTGCTCTTAACCTGATAGCTGTTGTGCAAATAAACACTGAGTCATCATTATTCTAAGATGAAGTAATTTAAGTTTTAAATAACAGTCAACGAGTACGGTAAGAAAGACAAACAGTAGTATTGGACCAATGCGCCCGATAAAAGGACACGTGTAAATAATAAATAATAATTTATTTAGTCTAAAAACCACGTCATATCAACATCAACATTAAAGAAATACGATTTTTCCATTTATGCGGCATAAATAAAACAATTTATAGAAGAAAAAATCAAAATGCAAAAAAAAATCAAAATGCACTTTCATTGAAAAGCTTTTTCCTACGCTTATAAAAACAATCATAAGAGTTAAAAACATTGGGGCATGACGTTAATAGCTGCACCGGTTCGGTGCATCACTGTGTGCACCCGCCAGCCGGTAGAATTGGGAACCAGTCAACCAGAGATGGCGCTGTGTGTGTATGTGTGTGTGAAAGAACCCCACCGAAGTTGTGTGTTGCTTATTCCCCCTCCTGTACGTTCCCAGCTGACCACAGCCATGCCGCCAGCCAGAGCAAAAGTGACTCGGGAAGCGAGAAAACGCACTGGACCTTGAAAATGACGCCGAAGTCTCCTCGGCGCGGCCGGACCGATGCAGTTCGCGAAGGATTTGCAGAAACACGCAGCCCCAAACTTACCGGAAAGTACATTCCCTGGGGATGTAGAAAGTATGGTCCGGAGCCCCACAGTTTGACGGCTTTTTCGATGATCCCTTAGTTCATAAAACCGATGACACGACCGGCCGGGGGATGCTGTTTGCAGGCGGCTGCTTCCTGAGAGGAGTGCTTTCTTTACTTCTTATTCTGCTCCCTTTGTGCAGGCGCCTGTAGACAATCTCCGGACGACAGGATAACCCGTGCTAGGGACTTCCCCAACCGCAGCAGGACGCAAGGATAGGAGTGGAATTTTCCAATGGACTTTGATTTTTCTCCCTCTCACTCTCTCTCTCTCTCTCTCTCTTTCTCTCACACTTGCTCTCTCTCTCTCGCTCTTCAAGGAAGCACTTTTTTCGAACGAACAAATTTCACACACAGGCGCACGCACAAAAACACACAAACACTCACGCACACTATTGGGACACTAAAATACTCGCCACGCTGCTTCTTTTCCGCTTTGCCGCGGTGCGGCGCACGATTTCACGCGGGAAACACTTTAAAAATATATTATGGCACCGGGGATGTGTTGCGGTACGGTTTGGTTGTGCGCGCGCTCACTCGCAGCTGCCTCGCGCCACACACGCACGGCAAAAAGAAATTATAAAAAAGAACTTTCGCTCTTCTTCTTCTTTGCTCCCTTCCCCGGGGGCTACTACTCGCCTGCTGCACACACTACTACCACGCGCGCACTAAAATCGGGGCGGCGCGTGCTTGCTTAGTAATATTGGCGGCTGGCTCTGCTCTCAGGATGGCGCTGCAAAAACAACACACAAAATGGAAAAGCAATCATTGCTAGAGGGGGTCATCGGCAACGGCGACGGCGGGGAGAGAAGAAACGGCAGGGATGCTGCGCTTCTTGAATCTTCCTCGACCGCCCCAAAAACGAAGACACAAAAAAAACGCAGCAGCCGTTTACAAACACTCCGACACGCGCGCTGGCCTATCAGTTCCGTCGGGCGAACACGAACACTACAATAATAAATCGTTTACACCGCACGGCAACCGTGTAGTGGTGCTAGAGAAGATGTCTCATGTTAGTTTATGCAAAAATCAATTCGTCTCGCGTTTTATCCGATAGCCGGATTCTGTGGTGGGCACCATTTGTTGGGACATTTTTCTCCCACCGGAGGCATCCATATGTTGGAGGTGACTCCTTCAGTGGGAAGCCAGCACTTTTTTCGCACGCCAGCCATGTGCTCCGCACAAATATCGCACACACATTTCGCCCGAAAATCCAAAATGGTAAACACAACCACCGATGCGCGTCCGACAAGAGGGCACAACACCACACCATCAAGGGTAACCAAAAAAAAAATCCAGATTTTTCCGCACGAAATTACACAGCGCGTAGGAAACAATTTTCACAACATTCTATTTCACGCTTCCCGTCGCAAAAGACCGCACACACACGCACGCACACACTCCTACGCTGGAACACGATTTTGATTGCGAAAATAACTCCCAGACAGGGGGCGAACAACGCCACGGGCAGATTATTAACCGTGGTGTTATCCTGGGAATATCCTTGCTCGAATCCTCGAAATCACACCACCACTAGCGCGGAACAGCAGCAGCATCGCACGCATACCAACACGGCGGCGCCGTTTCTCCCCAGGCAAAAGGCACGCTCTCACCAACACACTCGCAGCAGCAGCATCACGGCAGCCAGGCGCTTGCGAAAGGATTAAACGTCAAGGATGTCCTAGGCCAGAGGATGATGGCAGAGTACATTTTCTTCGCACTTTGTTTCGGTGCTGCCGTTCGTATCAATTCCGAGGGCAGGTTTTTTTATTGTTTGCGTAATACGTGCTCACACGCGGACACAATTCTTCGCGGCAGGACCGTCCTGTACCGTTTCCGGGCGCCAGCAGCATCCACACCGAAATTGCACAACTCAACTCACGGTCGTATGGTTTGAAGGGGAAACTTTTATAAACGCACAACACGAGGCGCGGGACATTTTTATATATTTTCTTTTTTTCGCATTCGTTCCTTTAGTAGCACAATGAGACGAAAGGACATTTGTCCTAAACCAAACCGGAAAATGTTCGCAACGGCATCACAGTGAAAAACGACCATTATGTTTGCGGAGTGTTTACATTTTCTATCGCTTTTTGTACACCCAGTAGTTTGAAGAGCGGGTAGTTATTTATTCATATTTTTATCTCTTCATTTGTGTCAAGCATTGTCTCATCATTTTCACGTTACACAAAATTTTTCGATTAAACACCGGCCGAACATGTTCGTCGTTACATGCGTTCAAGAACGGATTTTTTCTTATCCACTAGTATTGGGAATTCAGAGCAGGATCTAAACTTTAAGAATTTTATTTCGTAAAATATACTGTCCACTATCAACAAGCACAATACCAATGTTTGAATAATGTTAAACTCCACCAGCAGCACAACACAGACACGATCTGATTCACCAATTGTTATTTTTGTGTTCGTTTCGGGAAAAAGCGGAAAAGCAGAGGACACTGTCGTCCCGATGATCCTGGAGCCGGAAGAGCGTACCGTTTCGTTGTTGTTCAGTGAAAACTGCGAATTTTGTAACGAAAAACTCCGGCAGCGCAGCAGCGTGACCACCCCGTTCGAATTTTTTGTTGTTTTTGACGAAGAACAAGAAGAAGAAAGACAATAACAAACAACAAAAACTGCCAAGCTGTCAAATCCGACAGCCAGATCATCTGGCCTCCACTGTGTGAGGTGAAAAGAAGAAGAAGAAAATCAATACACCCACAACAAATGTCAAAATATCAAACCATTCGAGCAGCTACGAGCACGGCTTTCCGAGCCTCCATTGTGCACCAGTGGTGATCTTCAAAGAGCGAGCGGAAGCAAAAGAGCGAGATGAAAGAAAATAGGGCTCGTGAACAAACGTCCACGCGAGAGATAGGGCAACGTTTATGGGGGAAAGAGATGCAGAAAGAGAAAACTGCCGGAGTCGGGAGAGCAAACTGTGTCCGCACAGTAGATCAATAGCAGAAATTTGGTCAAATTTGGAAAATATTACAGCGATAGCCGTTCAAGTCCTTTTTTCGTTTGATCTTGTCAGAAAATCTCGCTGGAAGGAATAACCGGGAAATCGGTTAAACTGATACGAAAATCAGCAATCAATAATAAAACTTTATAAATACTGAAATATTTCTCAACATGCTCGGATATCACGAGTGGTTTAGGCCTCAATTTTAAAATGTTGAAGGCAAAGAGTAGAAATACTTCTATGAACATTCAGTTTAATTCAACTCTTAGCCTAGGATGTTAATCGGAAAAAAAACATTGAAAAAAAACATGTTCAATGCATTTGCAACTTCCTTTTGCTCTATCCTGTTAAAAGTAATTTCAATGCAAAAGTGTAAACTTATCCTGAACGATGGGCAGTGCCATAAATGTGTGTTGTGCTCCCGGACCGTTGCGTACCGGGCTGGCAAAATTTGACATGGGGAATCTAGACTCCACTGTGGAAGACCCGAAGAATGCCGAACATGCAAAGGCATGCGAAAGCACAAAATGCATACGTTTTCGAAGATCAAGATCAGGTTTCAAGCGAAAAAATGAAAGCTTGCATATTTTCGAACATGGAAAGTGAAGTCTTGACTGTGAAAGCAGATTTCATTCGAGCAGATTTTTGGTAAGCGGAAAATTGTTATGTTTATCTTGCGTTATCTATTGCAAGAAGAGAGAACATACTTTTAAATTTTAGGTTTTGTTTACATTGGGTGTTTGTTACGTACTTAGACGATACTAAAAGATCTAAGAGACAAATGAAAAACGCACAAAATTTGCAAAACGAAAAAAATCAGCAATCTTATAAAGTTTTGCTAAGGTACATCACATTGCAAACATTCTGTGTGGTATTTTGCTTCCTCATTAACCGGTTCTTGAAAAAGGAACATATGTATGCAATCCGCTGTACAAACTGCTCGACTGAAAGCTAAAGGTATACTATTTGTCATAGCATTTTAGAATCATTCACTGCGTACATTTTATTCCTCTATGGGCGCTTTCAGCAGAATTTTCACTTTTAAGCACTCTATTTTACTCATTCAAGTTAAAAGAAAAAACGATTTCCAATTTATGAAAGCTTTTCCTGAACTTTTGCGAGATAGCTTTTACAACGCTCAAGCGTTTTCTTTCTGTTTGCTTCCTTATTTTTAAGCGTTTGTACGCGCTATAAAGATTAGATTATAAATTTCACCACCAGAGACCGCCCGTAAAACGCTAGTAGAGCAGTTGAACATTTTGAAACAGCAGTTATTCGAGCAGATTTCTCGTATTTGGTGTTTTATTCATTTTGGTGAAATCGATCCATTTCGAGCGGATATTATTTGAAGCCCAATGTTTTTAACCTATTTAGCGGTAAACTATGAGACATCTTTTAAAACTATTGGATCGTGGAATCTGTTTTCCGATAGAAAAAATAATGTTTACACTGTTGCGATAGCATTGCGATAGAGTATGAATTTGGTTTGCATCACATTCAATTAATCGCTCACTAGTCTAAACACCCCAAACCACAGCGATGCGACAACACTTAAACAACAACGCAACGAGTTTCACATCGATCATCGTCCTGCAAATATTTGTCCTTACATACAAAACCACCCATAGCCTGTCAGCAAAGATTATTGATTCGGTTATTAATTATGTAGGCACAGGGGCGTAAAATTGGTCACCTCCACTTTTGCCGTCGAAGGAAACTGATGTTAAGGTTCATCTGCAGTGAAAACAAATCGATTCGCTAGCGGCACAAGCTACCCGAGAAAGCGGTACGACTCTGGGGAGTGCTTGGGCGGAACCGTCGGGCAGCACTTAATTCCAACTTCGTCCGTACGCTTTTATTTCTTCGGCTAATTAAAGCAATCATACGTCGGTGCTGGTTGGTCCTACGGTGTCTCTGCTCCCCGAAACACCGTGTACCCGGGAATGGTGTTGTAAATTGGTTAACGCTTTGTTTATCGGTCGCCCAGCGTCCACTTTTCATCTTTGCGTACCCTTTTGGGCCAGGATGTTGGGCCCATAAAATGGTGCCGCTTCTATTTGCTCCAGAGTTAAACGCATGCTCGTTGGAAACGGAGGACGATTTCACTTGCAGCGCAAACGTTTGGGTCACTTTTTGTGTGGGTCATCTTTTGCAAATTTAACTACGTGCCACCCCGGTGCCTGAAGCCTTGTTGTCAAATACGGCGCGTACGACATGGCCCAGGAGCTACTACAGTGAGGCTTTTTATGTTCTACATCCCAACGGACACGGATGTACCCGCATTGGATGTGGGTTTATCCTGACACAGAGCGAAAAAAATATAAAACAACAGCAAAGCCGGAACTTGGTGCGGACGCATCTCAAACCTAGAAGCTAGCTAAGGTTCACTGCGAAAGAACGAACCGCATTAGAGTACGGTTAGGCGACATCAAAGCTGGAGGCTACAGTAAAAATATGTAACACCTTCTATCGCCCCGGTTGGCATCTCGGTGACGAGAAAACCTTCGCATTTGGAATGGTAATTGATGTCGCACGGTGAGCGGAAGCAGGGTTTCTGCGTAGATTAGTGACACTTTGTCTGTAAATACTCTAGTCATCGTTTTAATGTTGTTCCTTTCATTCTATTTTTAGTGCTTCAGTTGTTCAGTTGTCGTTACATTTAGTTTTCATTTGTTATTTAAAAAAAAACTATAGTTTCTAATCCGACAATACTTGGCTTATTCAACATTTCTAAATTTTATCGACTTTATAAACAATTTTCGACTTTATAAAGTTTTAGATAAGTAGTTACTTGTAGCTGTAGCTTGTAGCTTAACCGATAAATAGTTATATAAGGCAATAGGCAGCATATTGGACACTGGACCAAATAAAAGCTATATTGATAAGGGGAGGAAGAAAAGCTAAAACTGCTTGTTGTATTACAAATTAACGATTAAAAAAACACAATATCCGCCAGTTTAAGACTCCTTGATCCATGAAAAAACTTATCCGTTGAGTTTGATGTTTGATAATGTTTGATAATTTTCATTTTCATTTTCTATACGTCGAATGTCATTGCATCAAGTATTGAAGAAGCGAAATAAATTAACTGAATAGTGAAAGTGATGAAAATAATAGAAATAATACATTATAAAATATATCAGCATCATCAAATCAGTACCGTGTAAAAAAACATTATCGTAGTATATAACGTGCCACTACAGAAAAGCAAATCAAATCGGTCCGCTACAAAAAAAGGGAATCATCAATAAATAAATAAGTAAATAATTAAAAAAAAATGAAACCAGAAACTTAAACCAAGACGTATTAAGATAAACTTAAGCAAAGAAATACTACTTACAATATCTTTGCTAATCTGTTTAGAGCGAAGAGAAGAAACCCTGTGCCTTAGGAAATTAAATACGCTACAAACCTCACCCAGCGAAGAGCCGGTTTTGTGTGCAATCGCATTAGGAATTACTGTATCTGCGTTTAAAATCTGTTGTCCCATCTGTGTTAGATGGCCTGGGCTATCATGTTTATTACGACCCAGAGCGCCATAAAGTATTCTCGTTAAAGCGCCTGTCTGGTGAGCCTGAGTCGGTGCGAAAGCCCTTACCGTACGTCCGCATTGCCTCCCGAGCACAGCCGATCGTAAAACAGATATCGATTAGATGCTGAAACGATCAATAGCGGAGATGATATGCAAAACGAAACGGAGCGCCATCGAGCCCCCGCAAAGAGGTGTAAACGCGTTTAGGTATTCGACTGTGCTGTTGCTCCGCTGTCAGTTCCGCGGAAACGGAAACGCCCGAACGGGTGACATTTTCCTGTTCCCTATGCCGTTTAAACGTTTTCACTAGGGGGGCTTTGTTTCTATTTCACCTTCTGCCCAAAAGGCCCGTCATCGGCGGTGGGTACAAATCAATATTGTTGTTTTCTTTGTCACCGGTGCTGAAATGGTGGAACAAGCATAGAAAGGAGATCGTGAAACGGGAAGACAAATCGTAGGTCAACTCCACCATCCCAGCAATGCCGGCCGATTTCACCAGGGGAAAGAAGAAAAACCTTCACTTCCTTTCGGGCCTCCTTTCAACACAACAAACACAGCGAGCGAGTGTCCTCTCTGCCCCTCCACCGGGTGGGACCCCAAAAAAGGACACATTGTTGCGAAGGCTGGATGATGGAACCGACGAATTCCTTTCCATTCCATCATCCATAATTCATGAGTTCGTGGAAGGAGGAGCGCCTCCGCCTCGCCGGGGACAGGTGAAATTGCCAATCGGAAACGAACGAAGCCATAGGCCAGCCAGTTCGACGAGGTGCTACGTTTTTCTCTGGTGTATGTTTGTGTGTGTGTGTTTCTTTTTTCTGCATGCCTCGCCGAGGACTTTGATCGCCGGGAGCGGTGACATACTTTTTTTCTCGCTTGCTTACTTCAACCTTAGAAACGATTTCAGGTGAATCATTGACAGAATGCTGAATTGAAAAATGCTTTATCCTGCAGGACAACACCGGAAGTGGGTGACCAGTGGGACTCGATGGTGGCCAAAATGGGATCCACCTAGGTGAAGGTGGCATCAATTGGTTAGTAAATCAGGACGTATGAGTGATAGTAACACAATATCGAAAATTGCTAAATGTATTCATGGTTTTAGGTCGTGTTTTTTATATTTAATGTATTTTTTTTATTAAATATATCAATCAATTACGATTGAAGAGTTTACTCTACAAAGTAACGTATTATTACAGATTAGTTTATTATTTATTTGTTATCCTCAGATGTTAACAGCCGAGTTTGTTTTATTATTGTGCTTTATTGTTTATTCTAAAAGCTGTTTTTGTTTGTGTCTTTGTTTGTTTGTTGACTATTCAATAGGTAGATAAGGTCATCGTAGTTTGGATAGTTCGCAAGTTAAGCCTAAAAGGAGGGAAATGAAATTCAAATATTTCAAGTTGATGGACTTGTTGAAAAATATTCTTAAAAATAATAAGAAACATCGTACTAAAATTCGCAATAATACACTCTTATGCAATTAGCAGTTTGTTTTAGTACATGGCTTTTTGATTAGTTCGTTTGATCAAACTTTTTGATTAGTTTATTAATTTTGAATGTTTTTTTTGTTTTTCATAAGCTGAATTGTTGATTATATTTTTACTCAAATAATATTTTCAATTTGTAACACAAAATTAAGTAGTTTAAAAGACACGAACGAATCGTTCTAGAACATTAGTGTCTGTCAGGGGACAGCCATGGTGCGAGGAAGTTGAATTCCAAAAAAAAATACATCTTTTTAATCTTAGCGTAACCAAATTGAACGCATTTTCGAATAAATGACTAAAATGTTAATTATTTTTTTGTTATAAAAACGATTAAACTATATCATATTGGGATTAGATGTTTTAAGTTGTTGAATTAAAAAAACATGTTTAAGAATTACAGACTACAATTATATAATAACTTTTGCAACAATGAAATCCATCAAATTTTCAAACAAAATATAATATTTTCTCTGTAGAAGCGAACGAGCAGAAATCGAGAATCGAGATTCTTCCAAGTAAAAAGTGCAATCAACATTTTCAGAAACCTTTACTCTAGTAATTTTATTTGAAAGATAATATCCATTTTTTCTTTTAGTTGCAGTTACTGTATTTTTAGATTTTCCTTCAAATTTTTTAGACTCCTTCAAACGTGAGTGACCATCGCAGATGAGATTAGAACCCACGATCTATGGCTTTGAAGACAGTGCGCAACGCGGCTGTCCATACGACCAACCTTTTAAAATCTAATATAAACGTAAATTATCTTTACGGTTCTGCATTTTGACCAACATACAGTAGGATTGAAAGGATGTGTCAAATTAAAATTTATCAAAACACGCTTAACGGACAATCCTACAGACTTTCGTGGATCTCAAGTAATATGTACTTAAAACGAGCAAAGTGGCATCTCGTCAACTCGACGCATGGGAACACAATCCTTAAATTATAAAACATCGTATCTATCCGATTCACTTTCCAATAAAACGTAGAAGATGAATCCTCTAGAGAGTTGAACACCGATCCCGTTGTGCGTCCCAACACACGCCTCCAGCAGTGTGATGGCGTTTGGTGAGGTTAAGTGAATTCTTATTAATTTTCTTTCCCCCCCTCGGCCGGATGGACAGGCGCCGGTCGTTTTTGGCGTTTCTTTGGGCACACCAAATAAAAAAAACAACACTGTACAAAATGACAAGGAAAAACGAGAGCGAAAACAAATCTCACCGCATCCATTTCCACCCCTCTTCCTTGGTCCATTGCGATGACGCATCCGGTCATATTGTCGCATTTGTTGATTGGTCCGAAAGCGCATAAGCAGGATGTTAGCGAGTGACAAGTTTTCCCTTTGTTGCTGTTGCTGCTGCTGCTGCTGCTATCGTCTCCCTCCTCCTTGACGCATCGTCGTCCCCTCGGGTGGAAATTATAATTGAAATTGTTCGCCCGATGTCCGAAGATGGCTATGGCTTCTCCACGGCGCGGCATGCCGGCAGCGGCACCGAGTTTGATGGATTAGAGTGCCAAAAACTGCTTCTCGTTTTTCAGCACCAAAAACGCTCCACTGCTACGGTGTCCTGCTTCCCGATGGCTCTTCCGGACACTTGTACTGCACGATGTAAGTACCGGTGTCGTTGCGCGAGTGTGAAGCATACAAACGATGATTTATTGGTTTTATTGATCCGCCGAGAGTTGAACCAGCAGCGGCAAAGAGTGTGCGTGAGTTGGTGGTTTTTGTTTTGTGGGGAAATTTATCTTAATTTCTCGCATCATCCGAAACAGAAGACAAATTGACTTTTGTTCGGGATTGAGGTTTTTTGTTGAGTTTGCTTTTTTGCTGCGATTAATTTTTAATGGCATTTTTAGCTGATTCGATGTAAGCAACATGTTGAACATGCTGTTGAATCGATTTGTACTGTAAAATTCGTTTTCATGCCCCATAGCAAGTTAATCACTTTTCTTTTGGTAGCATCCCAAGCATTCCAGGCCAGAAAAGTGTAATGAGAATGCTGTTTAATAATAACAAAAACCCCTATAAAGCCTTATAACACCTAAATCACACGCCGTATCACCCATTTCTGGTGCGAAATATTGGAAAGGCCACGCTGATTCTGCACGCCAGGTGGGTGATAAAATGTGCCGGCACATCAAACCCAACCGGGTGGGTGGTTGGAAAAATCGCAAACCCACCGTCGTCCGATGATTATTATGATTTCCCCTACCACCGACGTGCTGTAGCCGTCAAATTTCATTACGACAAAACCGGCCCAGATTGTAGAAGAGAAAAATGGATCCTCGTCCCACTCGGGCCTCGGCCTTTCCACCGCTTCGTGGGATGAATACCGTTCTTAGTAGTGTTGAGTCAAGTGGCTCTTTTGAAGGAGCGGAATGAGTCGCTCCCGCTCATAACGGCGAGGTAGCTCCACATGGAGCGTTAATCCTTCTTATTAGCGATAATAAGTGAGAATCTGTTATTCGTAAGTGGTGAAGGGAATGAATACTTGTAACAATTATTTTAGCCTTAAAAATCCACTGTTTTCAGTCAAGAACGGTTTCGATTCGAAAGATAAAACACATTTTTTTCTTGAGATCTACTAAAGTAATGAGTACTGAAATGAATATATTTATACAAAAATTGTCTCATAGAGTCGAAATAGAGTCAAATAGAGATAATAGAGTCAAATATAAAATAGAAATAGTTTCGAATAGAGTCGAAAATGTAACCACAAATTCGAAACTATGACCAAACAATCATTAAGGTCGATACCGGAAATAAAGAGCTGTATCGATTTCGGATGTGCATCTTCTAGTTCCAACATTACGGTCAGCTCTAAGCAAAAGTTAAAAGAGATCGCCTAAAGAATACGTCAAAGATAGTTTTTATGTAGAATGACAACTTTCACTTTGTGGACAGGGTTTGAATCTGCAACTCGAGTATAGAAATTGTCTTTCAACTGGAAGCAGCTATCGCTCTATATAAAGTTCTTGCGCTCCTTGAACCGAATGGAGCTGATTGCGCTCAGGAGCGGAGCGAGATTACGAGCGTTTGGTAGCTCTATTTGGTGCTCTGTACGGAGCTATTGAGTGATACAGTTTTGTCTAGAGAGTTTAAGTTGTTGAGTTGAGTTGAGCGTTGAGTTGAGTGTGCTTTGTTTAAAACAACCCACTGTTGACTTTTTCCTTTTAAACTCAACTGCGTGGGTTTTGTGAAGTCGCAGAGTTTCATATAGCAAAGCTACGCACACCAACGAATCACTGCGGAATGAGCGTGAGCGCGCTCCGTAAGGTGAGCGGTGCGATTGAGGGGTAGCTCTTTCGTTCACGACCCCACACTAAGCCCTGTGTGCTTATGATTTTATGATTTAACTGCACATTGGCAAGCAGAAATGGGCCGCCGCCCGCCCGATACGGAGGTGTAATAAAAATCCAATTAATTTCCATCGCACTGGTAATCAGCAGTTTTGGGTGCGCGATTTTGTCGCGAAAAGCGACGCCATTGCCATCAGGCGGCCGGACGACGTTTGCTGCGAAGCGGGATTTAATATTCAACATTTATTGCTTCCTTTGCCGGGCCGGGTCGTTCGCGAGGCTGGCGGGAAAGGCTTACAGGTCTCCGATTCAAGTTTCCCACGCCGGCCAGACGACTTTAAACTCTCGGGAAGGATGCTCGGTTGCTTTTTTTTTGTTGGTGCCAACAGAAAGCAGACAGGCCGACGTTCGACCGGAAGCCCGAACCGAAAGGCGGAGCATTAACGGCCATCGATTTTCGCTTCCTTATCCTTTTTTCCACGTTCCGGGGGCTCGCTCGCCTGCACGGTGCGGTGGGTTAAAGTAGGTGATAGAAAATCGTTAAATGAAATTATCACCCATCAGGCGATAAGTGTTGATCGTGTACCGGCCGCAGCCGTCGCCGGTTTGCGTAGAGAGGGGGGGGGGGGGAAATGGCTCGATTTTTCCACCCCGAAGATGGCACGATAAAAAGGACGGGCTAATGGACGCCACTAAAAGATAGGAGAAAATATGACCGTGTCCAGCAGCCCCGGCGCAGCAATCGACAGACCGGTCAGCTGGGCACGGAAACGGCACGTGTCCTTGATCTGCGGAAACAACAGCGAACAAACTGATGGCCGCACGGAAAAATGCGACACGGTGCGGTTCGCCGGTTTCGGAAGCCTCGGAACGGTTCGCTGAAGTGGAAGTGCGTGTGTGTCGTTTTGTATGTGTTTTTTTTTGGCTCATTTTCCACCCGACGCACTTGCTCGCTCTTGCTGTGTCGTAAAAGATTCTCGCTTGCGTAGCGAAAAAAATATTTGTGCAAGCATTTGCACTGTAGAGCGGTTTGTTTGTACGCTCTTTTGTCCTGTGCGTTGTTTTTCTTCGTGACAAATCGCCCCAGTGCGTTCGGCAATAGTTTCCGTGGACCGTGGCTTCCTCTTTGATGATGTCCAGCGAGCTATTGTTGTTTGCTGCCGTTTTGTATTGTTCGTTTGCAGTTCGTCTCGCTCGCTGTTGTGTGCATATATTTTTCACAACAAGGCCCCGCTGGCTACACCATGTTTATTGTGAATTTAATTATATTAAATCAACGACGGGATGGGACAAGCTAGATTCATATTACGATCGCTCTTAGGAAGGGAAAAGTTTCATTATGTCACAGGTCAAATATTGAACATGTTTTGCCAAAACATGTTTTATGCTCTGGATGGAACAATGTAATTAAAAGAAAAAGCGTCTATGATTGAAACAACGGAATAACATGTTTTGTGAATGTTGAGGTTGTTGGGCCTCTAACACAAAATGCGCTTCTGCCCGCTTCTGGCTTCTTGCTAGTAATGGGTTGTGGATGGCATGGTAGTTATCATCGTTTTGCATTAACTTGTTATCAATGAACTACCAAGTAGTGATGTGAAAATCGTGGATAATATCGCGGATAAAATCCTGGGTAAAATTCCGGATAGAATCCCGGATAGAATCCCGAATAAAATCCCAGATAAAATCCCGGATAGAATCCCGGATAAAATCCCGGATAAAATCCCGGATAGAATCCCGGATCGAATCCCGGATAGAATCCCGGATAGAACCCCGGATCGAATCCCGGATCGAATCCCAGATTCCGAATCCCGAATCCCGGATTGAATCCGGATTGCTCCGACCAGGGATTCGGATCTGGGATTCGATCTGGATTCTATTTCCCATTCACTACTACCAAGTAACGTATTTCTGCGACAGTTATGAAGTTAGGGATTTGTCAGCATTTAAACTAAACTTAGATTCCATTTACCATCGTTTTACTACAAAATGATGTAATGTTTGTAAGATATACTCTGACTAAGTGTTTCTATAAGAAACCTCACAGTTTTCGACATACAGAACTGGAAAACATAGTGTAACGACTCTTCTACGAGTGCTGCACAAAACCACTGGGCCAGTTTGTTTCTGAAAACGAACAAAGGTGCCACCTTTCTGGATGGCTTGAAGATGAAGCTCGATTAAATATCCTTTGGTAATTTATATTTTAGAATAAAACGCGAAGTTACTGTGATCTTTTCAGCTAGATTGGTCGATTGAACCAAAAAACTTCAAAAAGTTCCTTGTACTACTAATGTAATTATCAACCCAACAGAGAACATCAAACGCGAAAGCGGCGCTTAAAAAAACGCGCGTTGAAGCGGACGGTATAGTTGAGTCCTCACAATAAACGGTTCCCATCTAAGAAACCGATACCGATCGGAGAGGCAGCGCCATAAAAATGGACATAAAACAAAAGCACAGTGGGCCATGATTGTTTTTATTTCCTCGCAGCCCCTTCCTCCCTTTCCGGCGTCCTCCGCTCCAGCCTTCGGCGCTGGAGAGTGGCTTAATGAACATAAATTTGATTAGAGTGCCATCGGCAGCCGGCAGCCGCTGGAGAGATGTGACAAGTTAATAATAAGGACATCGAGATTCGAGATGGCCAACAGATTGGAGGGGGAGGCGAGTCGCGTTTTTCGCTTACGCTTCGATTTTCGACCTTTCGCTCACGCACTTTCGGCCGAAGTGGTACCCGAGAAATCGATGTCGATTGGCGATGATTATCTCCTCCCCGATGCTCCACCGATGCGACATTATGATGAAATGGCCGCAAAAACAAGGTCGCACGGGGCGAGTGCGATGGAAGTTATCCATCGTGCACGATAATGGCGATGGAGAGCCGGCAGCATTAGCAGGAAAAACGGCGAAATGATATCACTCAGCGGCGAGCGAAATGTCAATCAGACGGATGGCGTCCTCGCTGGGATAGGGTGAGTAGCTTTGGGGTCGCGAAGGATGAAGGCATTTGTTTGATTTGGTACTGAGAGTGACGAATTTTCTCGCGCGGATTGAATTTTTCGGGACGGAAGGAAGATAGATGAGTCGAAGCGTAATCAAACAAAAACCGCGTGAAACACACTATTGTTCCTCAAAAACGGCAAAAATGAACTCCCAGAAAGTTTGAACACTTAAAGTATAACAGATTTCTTCCTCGAGAAAAAAAACGCTTTAAAAAGCTAATATCAATAAAATGGCGTTGAAAACGAAAGCGAAAACCGCATACCCCTGCGCAGCGGCACAAAAAAAAGGATCCATTTGCACGGGTGATTGCGAACGTCTTTCTGCGCCACTGACCCCCGGAGACCCTTCTGGAGCAGAGGTTCCATTTGAGGCGTGGGATACCGGTTCGTGCGTATATTTTTAATTATACTTCGACTCCATAAAAGCAAACGGAAACTTTGTGCACTTGTTGAAGGTTTCTCTTTCGCCCGCGTGTTGTTCTTATTGCTATCGAGTAACGAAATGAAAATAAGGGAACCGTTCATTTCCATCTTCCCATCGGCAGGCACGCGGTGACAAAATGTGTGGTGAGCCGGCCGGGGAAATTTTTGAATTGTTCGACCGCGCGTAAGGAATCGGAAACATCGGCTATTCCTCCCTCGAATGTATATTCTTTTTAGAGAGCAGTCAGCAACGAAAGTGTGTTTTCGAGAAAGCGAACTCCTGTGAAAACTTTCCCATTGTGGCTTTCAAATCTTTTCAATTTGATTCTCCATCCGTACTCAGTGTCGTCGATTTCGTTTGAGTCCACTTCATTTATGTTATTAATTTTCCTCTTCCGGGTACATAGAATTTCGGTTTCCTAAAACGTCCTTTCAAGGGCGTGCCCTTTGCGTTGCGCAAGTGTTGGGTGAAACGCAAAACAGAAGTTGACTTTTAGAAACAACGGAAAATAAAGTACACACAGTTTTAATATTTGCACCAGGAAATGGTGGGGGAACCCAACTAGCACGGCGCCTGGATTGCTGCAATGGCAAAACTCACAGCCAGCGCTCGTGAAACCAGTGTCCCGGGTGGCGTAAAAAGTTTTCCCACCCTGTTTTCGTCTCCCTGGCCGAAAACCCCCGATTGTTAATTTATTCTTCCGCCGTCGAACTTTAACTCTCGTTCTGTTCCGTTCACTCACCCTCTCTCTGTGGCGACCCTCAAGTTCGTGCCATTGTTCCGGGTAAAGCGGGTAGTCTATCTTGCAGGCGCATTTAATGGGCAACAACATTCACTTTAGCCACGTACGATGGGGAAACGGGAAACGGAAAGTGGTATTGGGTGTATGTGTGTGTGTGTTTTTTTTTTATTATCATCTTCTCATACCATTGTTTAATGCCCTTCCCGCTCGTCGAAACGAAAGCGAGTACGCTTCACTTTTCCATTTCCATTTCCGGTTCATCGGTGCAAGAAAAGCCGCCGCGTACTTTGTTGCGGCTGGATCTCCTGCTGGTGTGTGTGTTTGTGTCTCGGAAGCTCGCGGCTGTTTGTGTGGCACCATACCTCGGCTCGTACGTCAATCGTGCGTGGCATGGCAAACGGATACGTCGGTGGCGCCGGGACGCGAGGAATCCGCGTGCTTTATGCAACGCTGAAAGCAATACCGCCAGCCTGGTACTCTTACTTTCAGCCTTACCACGGACGCACCCCGACACAGCCGTGTGGAGTGAATCGGGATCGGAATGCCTTGGAGTATTCTAATTTCCTTTCGGCAATTTGGAGGCGCGCGCGCGCGTGTCTTGGGCGGGAAACGCAAGCTCAGGAGGGAAATTAAAATTCATGAAATTATTCTCATACCCACTGCGCAGAGTACACGACTCCGGGCAAAAGTACTTTCGCTTTTACAACAGCGAGAATCGGACAATTTTATTGATGGTTCCGTTCTCGGCCGGGGGAAGTGGTGTTCCCGAGACCCGGCTGTGGGAACGATGATCAAATTTTCCTTCCACACTGGCAATTCGTAGCGCAAGAGAAGATCCGGCCAGATCTGGGTCAGCAGCTGAAAGATGCTTTATCCCTCACGAGCAATTCATACAACGCTTTACGACCCGAGCATGCTCTCGCATCATGTTTCGCCTGCAGGGTAGGCAATTCATGTGCTGCTGCCCACCCAAAAAGCGAGGCCGTTCCCGAATCGTCCCGATAACCGACGCCGGAGCCGTAAAAATGGGAACAATTGAAATGAAAATGATAATTCCGGCCGAAGGGTTTGTCTCCGTGCAAGCTGCTCGGATTGTGCCGAGCTAAATAAGTTATACGTGGTAAGCGCGTCGCAAATGGAAATCCTTTTTTCGCCTTGGTTTGACTTCTCTCTACACCGTTTTACTTGGGAGTGAAAGAAGAACGGACGAAAGCTTTATCATCGGGCGGGGCGCGTAAATTCAATTATGCTTTCACTTTTTTTTGAGTCCCTCGGTGCCGAGATTTTGCGGCGACCCGAAAATGGATCGCACGGAATCGGAATTGGCGGCAATGGGCACACAAATTAGCAGCAAATCTAATGCACGAGTCCCGTGCAAGGCGGCAACACTAGCCTCCTTTGTGCTTAGCGTTTGGGGCCCGGGGATCGAAAGTGGATTAACGAGAGCGTTCTTTTTGCGTCGGCTGATGAGATTTGAAAGGTGTTGCACGTGTTGCCTACCTTTCAGGGGGCAACGAATCAATTCGGTATGAGCGAAAAGCAGAGTGTTGTACTCACGTTTGCTGATGCTGCCTGTTGTTGTGATTGCTGCTGCTGCTGCTGCTGTCGGTACTGCATCAGTGCAGCGACGGCTTTGTTGGCGGCCGCTGTAACCGCTGCTACGGTGGATGTCATTTCGTGATCGTGGTCAATACCGTTGGTGTCGGCGCTGCCGCCCGCCGTCCGCTGATGGCTCAATTCGGGCCGGGAGTCGTTCGGTGACACGAACGCACAGAACGGTTCGGTCGGTTCGGAGCGCAGGCAACGCTTTTTGGCCGCACTACCGTTGAGGGGCGATGGCGGGGCTACCGCACGGTGTCCGGTTCGACGCGGTGGCCTATCGCCGGCACCGTCGCCCTGCTCGCCGTCGGTGGATATTCGATCGTCGTTGTCGGAGTCGGGTCCGGCACTGCCCGCCAGGTCCAGAAACAGAGGGAACCGCGTGTCGGCTACGGTCGAACCGGCGGCCGTTGGCACAGTCGAGGGAAAGAAGCTGGCCTGCAGGCTGCTCACATCTGTCGCCGCCGTCGGTGGCGTGGTCGTCGTCGTCGTCGTGTCTGTGGTTGTCCGCTCGACGAGATTCACCATTGAAAGCCGTGACCGGGGGGTTGGGTTGGGAACGGGAAAGGTGGGGAATGACGAGGGTGGACACGCGGTACCCAAAAGCACTCGCCGGATGGGATGGGGTTTGTGTTTTTTTGTTGCTGTAAGGGTTTTCTTTCGCACCGCGATCAGGAGAATGTATTTCGATTTCGAAACCCCGGCACTTTTGGTCTTACTTTACCATCGGGTTGGTCGTGGATTGATGGATTTGGCATACAAAACAACACTGCACACACACTCAAGCGCACGCACACACGTCTCACTTCACTTGCACTGGAACTTGGTCGGACCGTCCGTACACAGCATGGGTCACTTTTTCCACCGGCTCAACCAAGGGGAGAGTTGATCCTCGGCTGCACTTTTCATCATCCACCGAAGGATGACCGTTGAGGGAACTCACACAGAACTGGGGGCGTCGTTTTTACTCCCTCACCAGGCAGCTTTACGTATCCTATCACCGCATACACGCACACAAACACACTTTAGCTTCCTTGGCTGGAATATTCCCGACTCGCTTGAGCGGAGCGGACGGTGCAAAACAGTACACTACGCCCGACCGTGCCGTACCTTACGCCCGTTGCACACCGTGGCCGTGTTGCCGGGTACCACAAAGCACCATAATCAGCGGCGCGCCTCACATTCGAATGTGGGCTCAGTTAGTGGAGAACAAAGGCGAAGCGACGCGGAAAGCAGGACGTGCACGTGCAACACCCGGCATCGGACCGGGCCCGGTTTCGGTACACGCAGATTTAAACCCCGCAGGCTGGGCCGCTTCTGGTGCTACGACGCGACGCTCGGGTCTCATCCAGCATCCAGGACGCTTGCACACGCCTGCCGGTCCGAGGCAGGACCTCGCAACGACGGTTCGGGCACTGGCGGCTGCCGGTCTGCAATGAAAGCGAGCATAATGCATGAGTATAAAATGCGCACTCATATATATTGTGTTTAGCATAATGAGGGTGGAAGGTGTGTGTATGGGTGCTTTTTTTGTTATTTTCATTGTTGCACTGCAACACGGTTAACTTGAAAAGGATAAAATACGAGAAAAATGGATGCTGCAGTGGATTGAGAGAAAGGATTGCTGCGGTTTTCAGCCTTGTCATCGACTGACTTGGTTGAAGTTTGGAAGTATCTAAGCCAACGTCTGCGACTTTTTTTCTCATTTCTAATCCTACTAACAGTGTAGTGTAATAAAGGAAACTTGCCCAATATGTTATATGCCGTGCATCCTGCTTTTTATAATTCTCCAAATGTATAGCACCTCAAACTAAAAATGGGACCCTTTGAAATCACACCCATTTATCGTTTTCCAAAGCCCGGATGTAGTTTTCGCTTACATTTTAACACAATTTCACTATACATTTTGAAAGAGCCATCTGTCAGCACAAACAAAAAAACATAATTTTTAATCCAAACGTCAGCTCAGAACATTCGGAAAAAGCGATAAAGTCTCCAGTTTTCACCCAATCTCAAAGTAGGACACATGACACCTCATTTTTCATGAAATTGTTTAAAATTGTAAGCAAAAACTACATGCGGGTAATTTGAAAACGACAAATCGGTGCAATTCTAAAGTGTTCCATTTTGAGATTGAGGTACTGTACTCGCGTCCTTTCAACAAACGAGGGATATTACTGTTTCCTCTCCTGGCGCGAGATAAACAATCGTGCTGGTAGTAACACCGCCGTACCATGCTCGATCCGTCTCATTTGGGATTACTGGAAAGTATGACCGGATATTTTGCACATTTTCCACATGAATCCAGCAACGCACACACACAGCTCGTTTACAGTTTGTTGCAGAGCGACTTGCGCCCCAAAATGCTTTCTCCCCTGCCTCGATAATGGTGTTGGCAAATGGGGCTGGGGATTTGTAGCTGTCCCTCGACGCGCCGCAACGGAAAGCCTTTCCACTTCCGTGTGCCCTTGTGTGTTGGACGCATAAGTTCCCGCTAATTTCACCATAATTCATCACCCGTTTGCCCGTCGCCCCGGAGGGAACCGGGCGACACCACCTGATGATGTCCAATTGTTTGCAGAATGTTACGAAACCATTGTGTGTGCCGCTGCGCCGGTGGCCGCTCCGGGAAGGAAGTAGTTTTGAGTGTGTTTGCGTGCGGTGTGAGTACCGTGGCTGGGATTAGCTGCACCGTCCGGACATGTCCGACGCCATTTTGTGCGCATCCAGGTTTAACGCATCAAGTGATTTGTCCGAGAGTATTTTCTAGTATCGCGGCTCGTTCTCGCATGAGGATGCTTTGTTTTACTGAAGAACGTGGTAGGTGACTTAGGAGAAGGTTTTTATAATCATGTGACACAAATTGTTTCCGTTGGGTTTAGCTATACAACGGAGGACATAGTGAATGCTTGAAAGCGTCATAGTAGCTTCCTACTATATGCAGATCATGGTAAAACATTAAAGTGTTTTGAAGATTTAATGTTGGTAGCAAATTTGAATATTTGGACCAAGTGAGAATATGTACATTGAGAAATTTCTGAAAATATTGATTTTCATGTTCTCAAGTGACAAGTGACAAGAACAAATAAAAAAATGGAATAAAATAAACCGTAGGATACAAAGTAGATGTGATATAACTCAAATCATACAAGAATTAGTCATTAGTTGCTCGAGTACTACCGGTGGTCCTGAACGTTGTTCAATTTTTAACAATCACAAGTTTTATTCCGTATGCAGCAAACAAACAAAAATGCGTCCGTCTGGTACTAAAGTCGTTATCATACAAAGTTCTTGGAACATGATGAACTCCGCGAGACGGGCAACCACACTAACACTAACGCAAAACATATCAAAGAGAATCGAACTCTCATGTATAAACAGTCATAAAATTTAACATTCAAGGTTAATCTCCCTTGCGTTTGTACATCCACTGAAACATATTTGCTTTGGTATATAGATTTGGTATTTGCATCCATACAAATTCTTAAATCTGCTGAATGATGCATTCCACTCTCACACATTTAGGTGTTCCTACGATTGAAGATATGACACGGAATCAAAAATATCGGAAACCAAAGGTTTAAACAATCACAATCATCCAGAAGTAAGGAAGACTTTCTACCGTGCGCATCCATGTGTGCATATTCCAGCTAACATTACTGCTAACGAAACATGATCAAGGATGATTGATATTGGCAGTGATAAATTCGAATTCGTCTGATGAAATGTATCATTTCCTTTAAGAACTTACATAGTTTCGAATGTTGGATGACTACTTAACTTTTTACGGCAATATTATACAAGCTAGATTTGGCTATTCATTAAATAATTTTAGATTCGTTAAAAAACAATGCTAGTTCTTTAAACATAAAACGCTATACTTATCGCTTTTCTAAGCATTTCATATTGAACTAAGTACTGCAGGTATAATACGTATTATGAGTTGTAAGACAAGCCTTTAGATTAAACAAATTAATCTGTAATAAAGATATAATAAAAATGTTGTTCACATAGCGCACTTCTTGATATCAACATTCCCTAGACCATAACGTATTACAATAAGCACTTTGAAAACTCGTTAACTGCCTCATATGAATTGATATTGGTTCATAAAAACAGATTTCATGTTATTTAAAAATGGAATAAACAAATAACACGTTATTAGCTGTCGTATCTTATCGGCCTGTTAATCATAATTAGACATAATTAAATGAATATTTGAACTCATGACTAAATGAAAAACATAATTGAATGAATATTTAATATACTTGAAATATTGATTCACCACCGAGCTTAGCTGTTTTGAAATGCCTTAGTACATATGCAATATGAACAGCAAATCCATTTTTTAGCCCTTTATTAGAGCTTTTTTTACAGATTGTTATCACAAAATGAGCAGCCGGCCAGGTGAAAGTTTATAGTTATAATTATATTTATTGTAACGCTTTTAATTCCGACCAAACGAAACAATTTTAACCAGACAATATAATGTTGAAAAATCAAGTAAAAAACTTTAACGGTGTCACCCGTTCGGCCGTTACCTTGCTACTGTCATCCTACAGCTGTCATCCTAATGACAGTTCTGTCACCCTGAAGTGGCGGTCATTTTGCACACTGTTCCGTATGCTATTCCTTTCTTACACTGATGTTATGATTTTTTTTTGTTATACAGTGAACAAAACTAACGTTCAAATTTTTGCCCTCAACCGACCCTAAAACACATAGGCTGAAGTGTAGTTTTTGGCAAATGAATCATTTTCCTGAAATATTTCCACCGAACGAACATGCTGTGCTTACTCGAGCAGATATCCTCACTTGGTTAGATCGTGTTCATACTCCTCCCAGTATACCATTCATGTAAATACCGTCAATACACATCGACAGCGTACTTACTGGATACTCTATAGTGAGAAACAACAAAAAAGTTGCCCCGCACTAAGCCTTCGTGCTCGTAGATGGCGCACATCTCCGTACTGGCATGCACGATGTTCCCACCACCCCCACCCACGAGGGACAAGCAGCGATGGGAGGAAAATGGAAAATAATATCGAAACTTTTCCTCCAAACAAACTCGCATTGGGCATGGGATCGGTCGGGATAGAGAGCTTAGTGGAGCCGAGAGATTGTCGTTCAATAACGGCGGGTCTCTGGTTTGTGCGCCGTGGGCGTGTATATGTGTATTGTGCGCCGGAGGCATCGGTGTGATGTGGGATTTTGCACCACGCACCGCGAGGTGGGTGGACGGTAGGCGTTCGGAGCAGAAAAACCGAGGCCTAACAGAAAAAAACCTGATTGACATATTGATGACGACGGTGACCCGTCCCAGGAGGGCGTGGGCATTATCCGCCGAGAGGGACGTGAAAGTTTCGCAATAAATTGCATACACTCTAGGCGCTACGAATGGCATGACGAACGGTTTTGAGTGAGTGTGTTGTGGCTTTGAGCGTTGTTGCTTGTTTCGCTTGCACAATCGTTGGGATCTCGCCCGCCCCGTGGTTGGAAAACTAAGCGGGAAACTTTTACTGGCAACTAATGCTACAACTCGGAAATTATCGGAAAACCTTTCACCGGTTGCGGTCGAATCAAGCACGACCCCGAGGGGATATTGTAACGAACACCGTCGAGTTTGATGGACTAATTAGTTTGTGATTGCGTTCACGCAAGCTACTCATGATAATTAAAAATTAATCATCAACATACGCTTTAAACGTCAAAGAAATATCGTACGTTTCCTCTCTTGAGGAAACTCTTGAGGCATGGATTGAATTAAACAATACTAGCTTCCTATCAGAAAAGGGCTCTCAAGAGCGGAGATTAATATTATGAATTATGTTATTTATACCAACAGGACCTGAATCGTGTACGCATCGCTCACCCTAACTGACATGTGTTTATAAGGACCGGTCGTATGTCAAAGGGCCGTTACTGATAAGATGTTTGCAGGGGGCGCAAAGCAAACGCCCCCCGGGAGGACAAAATTATTAATTGAAAGGACTAGTTTCCAGCTGGCCTCAATCTTCGGTCTCGACTCATAAATATTCAATGCAAACCCCAAACAGCGCCGCAAGGTCCATCGGGGCAATATGTTAGCCAACTGCCATATCCATCGGTAGTCAAGCTTAAGGATGAGTACGGATCACGGGCGCGTTCTCACCACCGCCTTCATCTCACGTTCGCCGGTTTATATCGGGTGATATTGGCAAATCGAAATGGCACGGCCAAGAAAACGGTGGCAACTGTTGAAGACACGATTCAGATGGAATGCCACCGTGCGGTACTCGGTCATCCCGTGCTCCACCGGAGGCCAACCGAACGGTAAGCTGGCTCCAGAGAAATCGACTATTGACTGTTATCGGACTGATGGAAGATTAAATAAAATAAACGAATATCAATATTTGAATCATAAGTAGCCCGTTCTTCGCCATTCGACCGGCTGCGCTGCTGGTCTGGTATCTTGACGGTGAGACGGCGAGACGAGCACGCTGAAAAGTCCATCGGACGGTCGATTGCTTTGCACCAAGTAGCATCACTGATGGGGAATTCATTTATTCAAATGTTCTTCGATTTTTTCTCCTGCTGCTCGTCGCTCTTCACGTGCTCTCGGTGCGTTCAGTCTGTTCGTTTTAAAGCAATATTTTTTCAAGCAGCTTAGAAGCGATACATCAAGCGTAACGAGAAAAAGAACGCTTTATTTGAATTAATGTCGCTTCTAGTAGAAAAAGCCACAGTAATACAGCATTCGAAATCCATCAACCTTCGCACCTATCATCATGGTGCGTGATTCGAACTTGGATAATTCTTTTTGGATTAGCCCAGTTTGTAAAATGCATGCAAAATTCACTAGTATAAGATAGAGTAGAATCGGCACTGAGCTACTTTCATACACGCTGACATTCAACTCAACATAACTACGCAAAAATGGTTTTGTTTCTTAATAATACGCGCGATGAGAACGTTCAAAAATAGATTATCCCAGTTCATCATAAGCACGTCAGTTAAGTTGACATCCGATAGAGCAGAACAAACACTAGGTTCACCCAGTGATAGCATCACGATCTCCATGGTAACTGTCATCGAAGCCTCTGGCACTGACAGGGCCCACCGAGGCAGTGATAGGAGGAGCATGCTTCCACGAGGAATTCAATTTACTGTCACGAAAAGCCTGCAAAGAATGTTCTCATCCCCACACATTACAGTACATGGGCACATCAACGTCCCGTCCAGTCACACAGGAACAGGAGTTCAAGCGGGATTCAGCCAAGAAATGCGATCATGCTGCTTAGGTTACCACCGCACAGCAGACAGATGTCGGGACGCACTATCTCACTCTCTCTCGCTCACTCTCTCTCGCTCTCTCTCTATCTCTCTCTCTCTTTCTCTCTCTTTATATTTCTTTCACATCCAGAAGACGCCATCCATTTTGATTATGTTGCTACCATAGTCGTGATCTACGGGGCACGACTTTTCTCGGAAGGACTTCCCGCGCTTAATCCGCGTGCCTGGTTCGTCGTTCGGTCATTACTTCTTCGCTGCACTATACTTCCCTGTTTGTATAACAATGGTCGTATAGTGAACTCGGTACGGTATGCGCTTGCTGCGATCTTTTATCCTTTCTGGACGGACGTTCTTTCTTCCATGCGACCAGCATCCACAATGGCCAGCTTGGATGCAAATGCCCCGAAGAAAGAGGAGTTATGATGATCCCCCGAATGCTGTCAGAAATAACTCGACGTGCGTATGTTAATCTAAGCTGGGGACGTGATGGAAAGGGACGATCCGAGTCTATTGAATGGAATTTTTTAAGCAAATGGGATTTGTTGTCGAGAAATTGGATTGATTTTATCCATTGATTCGTGGTGCCGGAGATATACAGGATGCTACGCGAGTGTTCGTTTAATTTGTTTTACCACGTTTTCCTCTTGAAATCTTGTTTCTCTATAGTATTTTCTTCGCTTCACTTGCACAAAGAGTATGTTTTAATATTACTTCCTTGTGGTGCCTTCCACTTTTCCACGAATAAACTTATTTTTTGTAAAGCGTTTCCACCTTGACGCTTGGCGCTCCTTGATGGGAATTGGGAATTGAATTTCCCTTTCGCTCCATTAACTGTCCCGTGTGACCACCCGCCATCGGGTCCACTGGGTCCACAGTGTGCGGGTCCACTTATTTACCAGCAGATTTTAATAATTATAAATTCAATTATTCGCCGACTTTCACCGACTTTGGTCACCGGTGCAGCTGTCCAACTCGGCAGGACGAAATTTCAGCTCCAACGGTCCACCGGCATCCAGGCGGAAGGAAGGATTTAACGTCGGACAAATTTAGTCGCGTCAGATGCGGTGGAGAAAATTTAATTACAAAACCCACTTTCTTCGCCGGTGCGCCGTTGCGTCTCGCCTAATTCGAGCGAAACGGACGGTAAACCATTTAAACGGCGTTGACCTTTCCCGCAGGATACAACAGACAACCGTGTGCTGGATGGGACAGGTTTGCGGTTGCCAGAGGAAAATAGCCCCATCAGTGCCACGAATGGATTCGCATCTTCTCTGTCGCTCACACCGGCCAAATGAATTCCGATGTCCCTAGGTCTGATCCTGCGTTCGTCCAAACGTCCAGCGAGTAGGTGGGAAAGTTTACGCCCACCGAACACCTGTCGGTAACGTTTCGAAGGTCGGCAGGAGAAGCGAGCCAGTGGGCGAACGTTGAAGACACCCACTGCTAATATGATAAACGTTTGGATCGAGATGAAATGAATTTGATAATTACTCATTACCTGAGGGTGTGGTATTTTTTGCTGCTGGGTAAGCAATTAAACCGATGTAATCACAACTTCGCTGTGTCAAGTCTGGAAACGACCTATTCGATCCAATATTGTAGCGATTATGCAAAACCACTGCATCGGGTTCGTAGTCTTTTCTTCTTCAAACCGCTCCAATTGCAGCATTGCGGACATCACTGCAGTGCTGAGAGAAACACAATTTATCATGTCTGAACGAAGCTCATCCGCTTATTATTACGAGCTAATCCTATTCCCTGCCCCATTCCCAGTCTAGTGGCCCACCGCTTCCTGGTCCACGTAGCTGACTTCCCGTCGGAGCTAATAATCCCCGCTAATCATCTCACGGCAGAGCGACCGACGACCACCGTCGCTCACCGTCGCCGTGCTACGATTTTCCATTATCATCCCTGAACAAGCGATTGACGTGTGGCCATCAGTGCCCAGCACAGCGCTGATGAGGTGAACCGCAACAGGTTTTGGGATGATGGTGAACTGGTGCCCTCGGGTGGCTTGCCAATATCTTGTACGCCGGTCTATTACAAGCACGTTAAAATTTAAGCTACGATTACATATTGCCCGAGAATTAGCCCGCGAAGATCGGGTAGTACACGGAAGAGGAGCACGATTTCCGCGAGGAAGCCCGATGGGCGAGATGCCAACGGAGCCGCATCAGCTTAACGGATTGCCTAACATTCAGGCGCCATAAGGGTCGATCCGATTGAGCACCTTAGCTTCAGCGAAAGTTCCAGCGCTCAGTGCACATGTTCAGATTTCGCACAGAACGGCCTCCGGCGAAACGATAAAACATCCAGCGAAGCGAACCGAAGTCGGGTGCTGTGAGTTTTACCACGGCTAATGAAATAGTTCAACTAGTTCAACCAAGGGCGCAGGCTTTCACGTTCACCGTCTGTTCCATCATTACAGAGGCAAGTCTCGTACGGGTGAACGAAACAATACGGGATTTATGGCTTCCAATTACATTTATTATTACGAGTGTTTCATGTATACTAGGCACTGGGCGACGTCGGCGTAGTAGGCGGCGTTAGGGAGAATTTTTGTTTGCGTACGAATGTTTGCGAAGAGGTCGTACTGGAGAAGCCAGCGGGAGTGAAGAAAGTGCGAAAATAGGGTGAGAAAAATATAAAGGCGCTGTAATTCGGGTACGCTCCCCGGGCGCTGACTGCGAGGTATCGGCGGTATCGCGTTTTGGGTGATTCGTGCATTTAACGCTCCCTTTCCTAGGCACAGTGGGCTAAATAGGTGGTATTATTTTACTGCCTAGTAATTGGATCATGGGTAAAGCATTAGGCGAGCGGTTCGGTGTCTAGTTATTAATCTAATTCGATAGGGCCCAAAATGTGTTTGCTGTAAAATAAATAAGGATCATTTCGACTTCGTTATGGGCACCGACCCAATGTGCGCGCGCCCTCTTGTCTTGTCGCGCTCGACGTAAAGCCTATCTTGCAGGCGCAAGATGTCGACGGTCTTCGCGGGCAACGCGTTACGCAACGCAAAGGAACGCGTTCGCTCAAGTGGGGAGCTTTCGTGGGTAGCGAAATGCAATGAATCGAATCGATAAAATACGCACCACGTTTCCTTCGTGCCCTGGCCCTAGTTTGCGTTCGCATCACGCCTCTAGCAAAGGGTTGCCCTTGCCTAACGGCGAGAAAGTCAACGAATACAACAAAAAATAGCTTCACGGGAAGAGTTGTGATGGAAATGGAGTCAAGATAAACAACTCCCGAAACGTGATAGCGCAAGCAGTCGTGACTGTGGAATTTCGTTACAGCAGGCCCGGCGAGCTACGAAGGGTGGCGCTCGCTCGCACATCGCGGGGCCCGGGTAGCTTCTCTAGTGAACCAATTTGATTGCTTTTGCTGCAAACGTTCTGCAATTCATTCTGTGTCTGCGCGCCGGCCTTTTCTGCAAAACGGGCCCAGCGAAGTCCTCCGGCGGTTTATTTTGGCGGTTCACTGCCTGCCGATGGCTCGATTAGTACAATTGGGAATTCCAGCTGACAAGCAATTGACAGCCGGAAGCGAGAATTTCTACACCATCTTGCGCGGTGGCAAACGCGACGCTCTTGCCGAGGCAGGCGTATCCCTCGCGGCGGATCGACGTCGGTGCGAGATCGGGCACGGTATCTGTTTCAGCATATTGTGCTCGATTGCGAGGTTTTATTTGTCTCGCTGCTACGCATTCGGTTGACATGCGCCATCCAAGACGATTCGTAAAGGAGCCGATGCATGATAAAATGGAAACGACATGCCCTTTGGCATCCGGTAGAAAGAATCGAGATGGAGAAGCTGGACGTCCAGTTGTTTGCATTCTGCTTTATATCATCCAATGTGAGCTTTTTTCATGCAAACTGAGTAGTAGTTCATGAATCTTAGTGCTAAAGTATTTTAGTACTAAAATATTCGTTAAATTGTCCTTAGCACTAAGGCATAAGCACTAAGGGTAACTAAGGCAAAGGTAAACTATTCACCAAAATATGCTACGTTGGTGGAGTGATATAAAACAATACAGCACCAAGCTGGTCCATTTAAAACACAAAATATCACGTTATAAAAAATCAAAATATACATAATATTTCACTAAATGTTTTGACACATCCATTTTTTACTCAAGTTAAAAAGGTTTAAAACACGTACCTCTTACATCAAGCTTCAATGTGTGGGACAAGGGTAAAGAAACCCATGAGATAAGATTAAAAAGTTTCTACTTTCTTCTAGTTTACACGGGGCTAACGAAGTTGTACTCTTTTCCCATCATTATCATGTACCTGATGCGTTCGCCTGGATATCTCATACAGTTGTTCATCCAGCTCCGTTGGCATACAACATGTGTCGGGGCAAGCTTATCACGCTCATGTCGCATTGTCGACGGGCATACGATTAGAGGCACAGGAAAATCTTGATGCGAGTCCAAAAGGGTAGCTGAAAGTCACCGCCAGGCAGATTTTTTTTACTGACAAGCTGTCCCAGTTTCCGTAAGGATCCGTTCCCAAAAGACAGCTCCGGTTGAGTAAATGACGCAAACGAGAGCCCGAAATAAAAGTATTCCACTGAGACCGACCGTCCACCGTGGAATCATTTACTGTGGGCCCGACGACCACAAATCTGGCGGGAAAAAATAATGTGGCTGTGATGAAAAACAGCCAGTATCTCATACGTCGTTTTTAACGTCAAAAGAGTTTGCTCCAACCATTTCCAGGATTTCCACATGGTTTTTGCTTACAGCGTGAAAGAAAAAAATATGTACCTACTCACACACACAAGTGCGCCTCCGATGCTCAATGACGGCAAACAAAGGGCAGCCATTTTTTTCTTCGTTCGTGCGTTTCGTGGAGCAAAGGATGGAGTTCACGATCCATTAGGAGGTTAAGTAGTTATTTTTGCGCTGTATACGAACACACGGGGGCCATTAAACTACTGCGGGTTGTGCTTTCCCGCGAGGGAAGCGCGTTAACCCACACTCGTTGACATTGCAGCATGTTCCCCCATTAGTGCGAAAACGCAACTTCTCACGGATGGTTGGTAATGGGATAAAAATGTTCTCCCACTGCCATCCATCACCGCATCACCGTGAGTTAACCGGCCGGCACGGCGGTACCGACCGCTTTGGCACCCCTTTTCGTACCGAGAAGCCTCGGGGGCGAACGAGGTGGCCCGGAAAGCTTCGATCGTTTTCCCGGCCGTTTTCTTTCACTGCTTCACCTCCACACGTACACACGTACGTACAACGATGCTAAACCCTTTCGACGACGTGCAAAAATTCAATCCGTTCCTTCCAGCGCTTCCTTTGTGCTTCGTCTGCATGAATGTGTGCGTGTGTAAGTGCCTTGTTTTCCAAGCTCGTTCTGGTGAACAAGTGAGGCATCATTTTCCGTTTTCCACCGACTGCTCATCATATTTCAATCCGACGGTTAGCACATCAACTCGCGCAACAAAAAAGGGACAGTGAAAAAAAAACCTGCCAGCGGGTGAAGCTAGGGCTCCACAATCCGATGCTGTCGCTGCTGAACTGTGCCGGAATCTCGATCAAAAGAAGGCATCGGACGAAGTTTGCCCGACAACCCGCTTGGGGACGAAGAAGTCGGACGGAGTTGGCGAAAAAAAACGGGTTTTTCCTTCTCGAAGTTTCTTCCACTTCCGTGCCCGCACGAAGTGAGTTCAGCGTGGAAATCCGCTCGGAGCGGATCCAATACAGAACCCGGATTCCACCGTTTCAAACCCGGCTGCATAGTCGGATCCATGTAGGCGGAACGATGTATTTATGCTGAAAGAAATTCAATCTGTTTTGATATCTCTCAATTTTATGACTCTGGTTTCGTGCGCTGGTTCGATTGCGAGTGAAGCAAAACAGAAATCGACCGGCGGATATTGAAGTGAAGGATCATTGTACTTGCTTGTGTGCTTCATAAATTCAATAACCGAGGCCCGAAGTAATAAGGCACCGGCGCATCGGATGCAGCAGACGGTTCCGCCGACCGGGGCCCCGAAACTTACCCCCCTATTGCGGTAGTCTAACGGCAGTCGAACGTTCATGCGCGGTTCACTTTTGTATTGTGTGTTCCGTTCGACGGAACTCACTGTC
>KB672602.1:4740229-4764228 GCA_000349145.1 Anopheles dirus | reverse complement strand
CGGAAACGGCAATACCAAAATGACTGCCGTTCGAGACGGCGCTTCCGTTCGATTCGACTGCCGTTAGACTATCGCAATAGGGGGGTTAAACAATCCTATTCCGACATAAATCTCGGAAACGAGAGCGAAATGCTGCCGCGGTGGCGCTGAAGGGTGGCTTTCGTTCGACAAACAGCTGGCCCGATAATGGAACTTTTCGCCGCGTTCCGGCGATTGGATTGGACTGCCACTCGCTAATGGCATTCTGGCGTTCGCGTTTCGAGCTGGGGAGAGGGAGCTTTTAGGAGCTTATCACCGAAGGACGAAGATGTACGAGGATGTGAACGCTGACGTTGACGTGCGACGCACAACGTTCAATCCTAGCGGCGGAGTAGAGACGGAAAAAGTTTTTTTTATCTTAATACGAGATCTTTCTCACAATTTTCCCTTTCGCCGCCGGCAAACATACGAAACGGTAGGTCTGACTCCGGCAAACCCCACCACGTAAGTCGCACGTAATTTGAAGAAATCAACCTAGAAGTGGATTGTGCTGGATAAACGAAAAGTGTTAATTAATTCAACAACTAATCCCAAGACGACGGTAGCGTTTCCGTGTGGTGGTTTTCGGTGCGGAAGATGAACTTTACTTCCGCACCGGCACTCGCGCGCTAGGCTTGGGAACGAATAGTTGCGATAAGAACTTTTGATTTCCGTCAGGAGTAAAGCAGTTCGTTTCACACATACTTAAACTGGAAGTACGCTGATGAGATGGATAGCAGGCCATACTTTTCTCGACCAATGCTCAAATTGTAGTTGAAGTTATTCAACCGACCGATATTATCCGACTTAAGATAATTAGTGTAAATGCACATAATACAGGCTAGTATTTTGCATTACTGTGAGGATTGCGTGTTACTGCAAAATTCTTAACTCAAACTGATCGTAGAATTGACTATTGTAGAAAACTTGCCACAAACCGGTGCGTGACAAGGTGACGTGCAGATAAGTTATCGACTTTTAAAAGTCGATCAACACGTGACTAACATTAGGTAAGATACCGTGTATCTTGTGCAGGACATTACGGAACATGAACTATGGGCAATATTGCTATACTACACAGTTAAAGCATGTCTCTGAGAAATGGGCTAGGTTCAAATCTTACATTCTCAGCTACGTATTTATAACAATGTTAGCTGGATTTTTGCTGGATTAGCTGGAAAATGAAATTTTCTAAAATAATACTAGACCTTCAACTGTTTGAGTCCTTTCGATCGTTCAATGGATTATAATCACGAGGTTATGGAGAGATTACATGTTACGAAGCATTCTACAAGGTGCTCATTGATGTGACAAGTTTGGTGTCCAACATATGCGGAATTGATTTATTTAAAGGACAATTGAAAGATAAGACCAGTTCTAGATTTCTTCGTTCGATAATAAATTCCGTATAGAATCAACAAAACATTTGATCTACTGAAACAATCCAATAACAAATCAGACGAAAAAAGGCATCACAGCTGAAGTAATGATTGTAATAACTGGGAATTTGAAGATTTAATTGACCAGCAAGCTCGTGAAACACCTTACACATTAAAAAAAATATATATTTCACGTATCTTTAAAAAGTGAATAAGAACTTCTCACACATGTGAAGCTCTTGGATTGGAATTTGATTACATACATCTGTCAGAATGAATAAGAGTGCTAGCGAAAGGAAATAAATTCAATTCATAAGTTTTCCTCACACCGAAGACAGATCCGGAAGGAACGACAGAACCTGATCTTCCATCGATGCTGGGTTCAATGCAAGACAAACTTGTTGATTAATTTTACAAGTTGTATTCCAATCTGCGAGTACTGTCATCAATCAGGGTGCGCATGGAATGGCACCAGCTTAATAACACATTCAAAGTACAGTAATTTACTTGCCGTTGTGCACCGCCACAATTGATGCGAGCTGCCACCCGGGAACGATCCGTCTTCATACCCGTTGCAAATGCGCATGGAAATATGGGAATCCATTTTACTTCACGATACATCTACATCAAGCGGAGTGCAGCGCCGTGCACTGCTCTGCCGCACGGGATCACCGCCACATCGAAAACGATACGCTTCGGCAAAGCACGCGATGTTCTAATCCAGAACATCCGCTGCCGTAAGTAGTACGAGCGGTATCAAATGCAGCAGCAAACGTACCTCGAGCACACCGGTTCGAGTGCGAGTACATCGCGTCCTTTGAATGCGCAATGAAAGGAAACCGTTTCGCCGGCATTCGCCTTTGTCCGTGGGAGGGAACAGAGCGAGAGAGAACGAAAGATATGTTCATCTGCAGGCTACATCATAAGCTTCCCGTCGAGTCTTTCGAAGAAGCTGTTGGAAATGCCGCAATCCGTGTTGTGGTCTGGTTCCGGAGGGAATAGATGGCGTCTTCCCGTGAGCGGTGCCCCTTCGGGGGAACGACCACAAAAAAGGATAGAGTAACGAAAAAAAAAAACACCCGGTATCCTACACTCAAACCTCGGTGAAAAGCTGTCCGTAGCAAGTAGGATTAATAATTCAACAGCTTGATTTGAAATGTTTCCGAGAATTGATACAGACAGACGCTCGGTTTACTTTGGCGCGAGTGGCCTGCAGAAGGGGCAGGTGACGTCGACGGTGTTTGAGTTTGAAAAGTCGGAAAAGCTGCCCTTTAAAGTGGCAGATGAATGTGACACCGGTGGCTGGCTGTTCCGAGGAGCGTATGCGATGAGCGACATTGTACAAATTGATATAAAAGACCTGCACCATTAACGCTTTCGACGAGGTCACGGGAGGTCATATAGGTAGACAGATAATGAGGATGGTGAAAGATGCGACACATCCTTGTGATTTTTTTCTAAACACTAGTATACATTTTTTAGTATTGACAAGTCGATCCAACTCACTTCATGCGGATAGAGCTTTTGTGTTTGTTTTGAAGTTTTTGATGTTTTGATTGAAAGCATAGCACCCATAAAAAGTATATCATCTTATGATGGAGTTGAAGTGTGTTTGAACATATTTTAGCCTTTGCTAACTTGCTGGAATTAAGACTACCTGCTTATTTCAAAAGTAATCTCTAAATCATTTCCGTATAAAGCAGCTTCGCTAGTTTTTTTTCCAAGAAACAAAAGCCACGAACTTAACAGCAAAGAAGCATAACCAAAAAATCAATTGTGACGCATAAACCACAAAAACCGCCACATCGCGCGGTTGCTTACCGCAGCCACTCCAAGATCAGGCAGGAGGCTCAAAAAACAATCCATCACCGTGTCCCTGGTTGGCTGTTTGAAGAGTATATTAATGTGCAACTATTTGCTCGTATGCTTTATCCCCGCTGCTATCCTACACTTTTTTGGTCCGTCTGCTCTCGTTCGTCAAATTCATGACACGTAATGCAAGGAAAAGCAACGAGTGGAACAAAAAAGAGCAGATAAGTGCGACTTACATGCTTCGAAAAACATGTTGAATCAAAATTAATGTATTCAATGCCAGCGTATTGATTCGATGTTCCCCCACACCGCCGGTTCTGGCGAGGATGACGAACTGATTTATGCAAACAAACACGCGTAGGAGACGAACTCAATCAACAATGCCCGCCCTTGTGCCCGCTGTTATCATGCTGTGTCAAGGATATTCCGCTTCATGGTGTGCGTGTTTTTTTTTTTGGTTTACTTCTTCGTTGAACTTGTGTACGTACGCACGGTGTTTTGTACGCGTCCTTCGAGAAGACAGCGCGATCATGCATGCCGCGTGGGAGAATGTTTGAGCCACGCCAAATCCTCGTATCTAGGATTTATTTTCCATTTTCCCGTGACATCCGCAAGGCTCGTCCCCGGGCCCGGGCTGTCCTCTGGCAGAAACAATTTCAATCAAACACACTGGCAGGCCGCTTCGTACGCTCATATATTATTCATATCGAAGTTTGTTTGTAAATCGTGTAAGGAATCAAAGGACCATCGACGCGGTGCTTGCGGGAAAACGCAATCCTCTTCTTCCTGAAAAGCGGATGACATTTACTCCTTGTGGGGAAGCATTATTGAACATTAACTATTGGCGGGGTCCAAACTCTTTTAATGATAATGCGATAAGTTGCCCCTGCCGCACGCTCCGAACAAAAGCGGCCCAGTAAGTAACAAGCTTTCGGTTGTTCTGCAGAAAAGTTTTGATTGCGTGTCTTAGGGAGTTCCGAACCGACCGGAGTGGCGTGGTTGTTTATTGATCTATGAGATTACATGCTAGGGTTATTGGTTTTGCCACACTTTCTGAGGAATTCCGAGCTTTTGCCTTACTTCCGACCGTGCCGAGAGCATTTTCCATCGGTTCCAGGAATCGATGGGACACCATTAGCATCGTCTGTCCGCGAGGTGCGGTCGCACGAGTCTTGATTAACCGCAAACGCGCCGCAACGCTTCAACGCGATCGAATTCGCTTATCGCGTGGAAAAGCGCGAGGTTTTGGCGTAGAAAAAGTTCATTAAAAGTTCGTGGTGTGTGTGTTTACGATTGAGCTGAATTTGCGTTAAATGAATGCGTCTTAATGAAGGTAAATATTAACTATGACCCCACCCCGGGCACTCCCTTCCTTCCTGTCACCTCATCGCTCATCGTCAACAAGGAGAAAGTTAAGCGTGGCGCCCGTGCACATATCACCACAACCCGAAGGATATTCAATACTTCGGCGTGCGGCGACGTGCGAGTTTGCGATCGAGTCTGTTCCGTCTGTTTCGCGGTGAAGAAAGTTCGCCGTTCACAGTCCGGGCTGTCGCGTTTCAATGTGCGCGGCTGTGCTAATTTAATCTGATGCGTTCACGCCAGCCTGCGGTTGCCTCCGTCCGTGCGCAGACCGGTATGGGTGTTCCATACACAATCAATGAAAGCTCGGTGCCGTTCTGCTACAGGGGGTGTAACAAACGGGACGATTGTGGGGAGAAAAATAAAAACAAAAGTTTAATCCACGCCTGTGCTGCATGGGACACGGTTGATGCCGCGGTGCTCCGGGGTTCATCAAAACGAAAGTCTTTTCTCCTTTCGGATACGATGCAAACGGATAAGATACTACTTGGATGGAAGCACCAAATAGGAAGTGGATGTGGTGGATTAATATTTAACCCACTTGGTGACATTCGGTACCCAGAGATAGATTAGTGTAATCGTAAGTTTAAAACGTATAGCAAAGAATTGAAAATAAAATATAGTGACACAACCAACCACATTAAAATTGGGAAGCCTGTGGATATTATATTTTTGCCTTGATATGGATGTGTAATAAGAAAAACAAACCAATTGAGCTTCGATTAAATTCAGAATACAATTGAAAATTCCATGTGACATATTTTCTCATATTATATTTAGCCTATATGTTCGATCAGAGCGCGTACGGCAATTTTGAGAGTAAATCGAAACATAAAAAATCGAAAAATATTAGCTTCTTTTAAAACTTATGTATGTAAAGATATATATCGATAGCACGGTAAATCGATAGTATTTTGCAAATATGTATCAGCGTAATTAAAGAAAATAATATTTTTATAACCATTTGACAGTTACATTAATCACATTTTGATCAAACATTTATTTTAAAGTATTTATCGCTGGTAACTAATGGTTAGTTGATACCAAAAAATATGAAATGAACTATTAATTAAAGTAAACTTTAATATCACTACGAAAAATTAGTTATGTCCGCAACTCTGTTCTTCAGTCCATCGAAAGGGAGCTGGAAGACAAATATTGCTAAAAATACTTGATGGTAAATGGAAAATGGTAAATTTTTTGAAAATTTTGTTTTCAAATTTTCCAGCTAAATTTACCGTATAGTAATTAAAAGCACAAAATGACATGTTTTTCTGTCAAAAAGTACCATAATAGTTTAACGTTTGATCTAAAATAGAAAATCATAATAAGATTTCCGATTTGATACCCTCAATGACTGTGACCTATATTGCTTTAAAGAAGTAGTTCATTCATAATTTAAGATAAAATCCTGTACGGTTATAATTGTATGTTCAGCAGCATATTGGGACCGGAACGTAATTAGTCTGATCAGCTGATAAATAACAATCAACTGATGATGTAACTTCATGACTACAACTACATTTAGTACATGAGCTCCGATACATGAGTTGGCATTTCTTTCAATATATTGTGCCTTTTATGACACATTTCTGGATGAGACATGGTTGTATTTATGATACTGTTTTGTTTCGAACTGATCAATGTTGCTCCAGAGGTCACTGCACTCGTCTCGAACATGTCAAAAACCTTCAAATTAAACATGCAGCGATAATTAACCTTCAAACCGACAATATGCATACTTACTCCAACCGTCATCACCAAGGTAAATACTCGACAAAAAGCTCTCCATGGCACACCCCAGAACAATTGTGTCCATTCAGCGCAGCGCGTTTCGCCAACAGTTCCCAGTTCCGGTGCTACCGATCCGTTCATCTACGATGCACAGTGATGCTGTGGGCGCGATGGAGGTGCGCCGCGAAAGTTGTCGCGCATATTAATGATAAATGTCACAGCCGCAACCCGCAGTCTGCTGGCCCGCGCCTTCGGCAGAACCGTGCACGCACCCCGATCTGCGCCACTGTCAATAAATCTGCCCGGCGAACCTCGAACCGGTCGATCATAGGCGAGAATGTGGAGCACAGTGATAAGCAAAAACCGGCACGCGAACCGCGTGACGTGTGAAAGTGTAGGAGAGAGAACGAGAGAGAGAGAGACAGAGAGAGCGAGAAAGATAGGGAGGAAGAGTGAAAGTGTATACGAAAACTATCGCCAGCGTCATGGCGGAACAGATTACGCGGGTGACGAGAAATAACAGTGACGTGACGTGAATGCAGAAGTAACGAGTTTTGACAGTGTGCGGAACATATTTTCTTCCCGTGTGTGGTTAGGTTTTTGGATGAACTGGCAAAACAAGTAGCCATTTCTGTTGGGAACAGAGTACTTACGATAATACTGTTATCAAATTGTAATCCCATCGAAATTGACTCTAAGCTCAGAACGAAAACACCTGAACCCATTATAATACAATTAGGAAGAACAGGATTGCTAAACGGAAACAGCGGAGACCGCGTCAGTCCAAAAACCGGCGGTCACCGACGGTCCGCACATTTCAGTTCCGTTCCGGTCCAACTCGATTATCGGTTTGCGACATATTTGGTCTATCCCCACCGCGAGTTTGTGTATTCTAGCGAGCAGAAGCCCTAACGCATCAACGAATCAACGAGTCAATCGCTCTAAATGACATTAACCCGTTGGCCGGCCCGCTCCGTAGACGCGGGCTTGCCAGCTTCTGGGCGCGAGTGGACGGTGGACATTACAGATACACCACCGGCAGGCGATGAGACGAGATGAGACATACAACAGACGCGATCCCCCTGTGCCCGCGCGTTAGGCTAGGTTTGCCGCAGTCTGTCTCGGTCCGGTGTGACGCGTGCTGCGGTGGCCGGTTCAGTTGCGTAGTGACTGCCGGACGAGTGAGACGAGCCCCGTCGCGCGAGCGCTCCGCCAGTTTGCAAACATCGCGATCGTCCAGGGCGTCAGGGTTTGTGTGTGCGCCCGGGGAGATAACTTGCAGAACAAAGCGCGAACGCAGTGTACTCCCTTGACATAATAAAACAAAAAGCCGGCGCACAGAGTAGTGGCGCAAAGCACGAAAACAAAACAAAATGTTCCGCACAGTGAGTGCCGACAACGGTGGTGGCCGTCCGGTCACGGTCAGCGGTGTTGTTGGGGCGATGTTGGCGGTGCTGGCGTTTCTTCAAACCGCGGCCACGCCAGCGCAGGCCCAGCGAGCATCAGGTAAAGTGGGTGGAACCACTCGCCCCAGCCGTCTGAGTGACGCCGCGCATCTGAAATTGTCAATCAAACCGCTACTGCTCCACTCAATACTCTCTCTCCTGCACTCATGTAGCCGATCGTGAGTACAGGCCGGAAATGGATGATCTCTACATTACGGTGAACGCGCGTACCCGCACCCTCGAGCTGGCGTGGCGCAATTTTGACGATCTATCCAATTACATACTGCTGGCCGAACAGTACCCGGTGGAGGCGTTCGAGCCGCGCTACTTCTACCACACGAGCGAACCCGGCACGTCCAGCACCACCAGCATGCCGACGGACGCACCCGATGACGAGGGTCGGGCACGGCCGAGTTCGGGCACATCGAGCGTCACCTCCGCGTCACCGGAAGTGACCGCAAACGTAACGACCGAATCGAGCGTCAGCACGACCGACGACGAGTACACGGTGGAGCTCGGCTGGGTGTACGACTTCCGGGACGCAACGGGGTACCGCAAGAAGGAGGTGCTGTTTGCCCTACAGCCGGTCTTCACCAACGGATGGACACAGACGGGTAAAGTCGCACTGTGTCTCCCACGCAATCTTTACATCCCAAGTTGTTCCGTTGGTTCCTCGACTCTCAGCTGTGTATGTGTGTGTGTATTTGTTTACTACCGGTGTCTCATCGAGCGTGGCGCGTGTGTAGAACAAGACCAGGACATTGTTTCGGATGCGTGCTGGAGTGTGCTTTCCAAGAAGTTTCTTAGCCCGTCGGCTTAGCACACTGTGACTTAGAAGTGTTTGGTGCGATAAGCGATAGCCCTAGTGACACACGTGTCGCGGGCAGCCTCCGGGACGTCGTCTGTCTTGCCTTTAATGTGATCCCTCTGACACACGCATTTGACGTAATAGCTATGTTGCTTTCACATCCTGATGGGTGCTCCCCTTTATCTTCCTCGCTTTGTTGTGGTTTTGTCGTGCGTGGTCGCTGTGTACATGTGGTTTTCTGCACCGCAATTCGCTTCCAGCTGGCCGGCTGGTCCCGACTGCTCGTGGTCTTGGAGATGAATGCCATGACAGCAAGTGGAGCGGTGTTGATTTTGCGTTCAAATGGTGCTTTCGAGCAGCGTTATGGGATGGACCGTGCACACGATCGTTCTGACACCCGATAGCACCACTCTAATCTACTCTATTTAGTGGGCATTAATCGAATTCGCTGCAATCGCTTTCCAATCGAATGTCTGCCATTACCACAGAACACAGCTACATGCCACACGACATGAGGGCGAAAGGGGAAATTTAGATAATCAGCATTATCCTGATTCGGTCGTATCGGACACAGCCATAACGGCCGTTTTGTGGGGGAGTGTGTGGCTGTGTGCTCCACACCAAATCCAATCCCCCATTTGCATCCACGTGCGAGCAGCCTCGAAAGGACACTGCATACATACGGGCGTGCAAACATTGTCACGTGCCGAAACACCGTGGTTCAACAGTTGGGTTCAACGTCATTTGCAATCAAAAGGAGCTCGATTGGACCGGCGGTCATTAGAAGAAAGGCGGTCGTATCACTTGCCTACTGCACGCCGCTCCAAATTGGTGTTCTTTTGCACCAACCCGGCCGGTGTTCTTGCTTATCGATAGCATTGGTGGCGCCTGGCCGGGGCAAATGGCGCTTCCTTCGGTCTCGATCTCGTCCGCGTATCTCTCCGCACTTCCGTGGGTCCCACGGACAGGCAGCGGTTCGTACACGCCTTAGCACCGTGTGTGAGCGACAATTTCGAGCAGATTCCGCTTCTTATCGCTATCGGGTACGGGTGGAACAGAAAACCGCTTGAGATGACTATATCCAGCCACATGCTGTTTGCCCGTGCACGGGTTGTAGGGTGGAACAGTTTGCTTTGTTACAGTGAAACGTTCCAGCACCTGCCCGGGAGGTAATGCCATCAGCATCTTCCAGCACGTGCACCTAAGATCGCTCTCATTAGCGTAAATTGTACACTTTACGGGTGGCGGTTTAAGTCGTCGAGAGCGTTTTCTACCGACGTAAGCTATTTATTTTGGGAAAATGTAGTCGTTGAGGCCGGGTGTAGATTGTGCGGAATCTAGCAGATTTAGGCTATTTCGGATAGATAGTGGAAACGACTATATATAAATATTGTAGAATATTAGAAGGAGCTACTTTTAAACGTTCTTCTAGATCCGTCTAATTAGTCTAATTAGTTATTAGTAATAGTTAAGACAGCATAATCTTGCTTTACCAAATTAACTTAATTAGTTTATCCGAATAAAAGGGTATATTTCGGACATGGTCTGGACAGGTCTTGAGCTCAAAACTCTTGGATGTACGTCTTGTTCTACTTTGTAGAAAAGAAGGTCCCGGGGTGATATACATACCATTCTTACGTGTAAAATTTTGTGAGATTTTTAAGTTGTCTAAGTAATTTCAAAATGGCTTAATAGCATTAATTATGCAGAGCTTTGATCACCATAAATCATTTTTAATTGCAGATTTAAAGAATAGTACTTAGTACTTAGTAACTGTAACTTAGTACTGTTGTACGAAGTGGCACTAGTGTCACCAAAAAGGTACTTTTTCATGTAATATTAGCATGAAAAAGATAAAAAGCGAATAATACAGCGCTATTAACCTAGTAGATAGTATTATAGCGTATAACAACATTTTTGGCCAAACGATGAAACAATGTTCCAATTTTATTAATGTATCCAGTTTTTTGTATTTATAGAGAAAATTTGAAATTAAATCACTTTTGAATGCTTTGGTCGAAAATTATAATCGAGCAAGACACCCAGCAAATTTTCAAATCAGCTGTTTTTTGTTGTACTACATATGTATTGCCCATTTTTGATTTTATGTCTGAAATAATTTATTCATTTGATCTAGTTTTTACTTCTCACTATAAGATTATCGAATCATGTATTTTCCTTAAATGGCTGTCTTTGCCCATAATTATTTGTTTATGTACATTGCAAAACATCAAATCTTATCTTTAAGAGGGGTGTTTTGAACCAATTTTCCAATCGCATCACTGAAAAGAACTTAGTATCCAGCAAACAAGTTACAAACTGGCAAATAAGTTAAATTTGCCTTCAAAAAATGCACAGAACAGTTCGACAGAACTGACTTCAGTTATACTGAAATAACTTACACGATAGCATTCGGTGAGTTATGAATACTTAACTAATACCAGTAGTATATTATCCTAATACCAGTAGTTACAGTTTGTTTACCTTGAATATGATTCACTGTGGGTTTTACAGACAGTTTCACAAACACGACGGATTTATTAACGTGCAAAAGGTTGAGATCTCGCGCGGAAGCCCCTGACAACATATTTGAATGAACTTTCCATCGCGTACAGCGCAATAAATCACACGAATAATCTCCGCAACCGCAGCGGCACGGCGCATGTTGTTCTGCGATCTGCTACCTATGAATCATCCCGGTGAACGTGTTAAGTAAACCGGTTGCCGGTTACACGAGAACGCTTGAGTGAATGAAATAATCATACGCTCAAAAGCAACATGATATGAGCGATGTCGCGTTACCAGTGTGACTCACCACCACCACTCTCCGAACCACTCAATCTGCCCGTCTCGGAGTCGCGGGAAGAAATGTTAATGAGACTGCAATTAGACTACACACTCCACCAGTCCTCCACCAGTCCGCGGCATGCCGTCGTCACATCAAAATTCTCACGACCACCACGGCGTAGTAGCAGATCGTGAAAATAATCTCCCACTCTCCGCCCCTTCCGCAGGTATCAAATTTAATTACGATCTCATGAACGGCGTCAACACAAACACCAGCTGTTACGGGTACTACGCGTACTTCATCCGCCCGAACGGAACCGTCCTATCGGCGCACTGCATGAAGCTGCACCCGCGCTGGACGACCGATCTCCGGGCGCATCTGAGCGCGTTCCGCATGCGTGAGCTGTTCCTGCCCGGAACGCACGATTCCGCGTCGTACAAGGTGGACTTCGACCCGCAGCACCAGGAGAACATCGTCACGAAGTACGCGCTGACCCAGGATGACGATATCTACCGGCAGCTGCTGCTCGGCGTCCGGTACATCGATCTGCGCGTCGGGTACTACAAAAACAGCCCGACCCCGTTCTGGGCCAACCACGGCATCACGCGCTTCCACCCGCTGGCGGACGTGCTGCAGCAGGTCAAGCGGTACGCGCAGGAAACGAACGAGATCATCGTGCTGGACGTGCAGGAGTTTCCGGTCGGGTTCGGCAAGCAGTACGACATCCACACGAAGCTGATCGACTTCCTGCAGAGCGCGCTGCGGGACGTGATGGCCGACCCCAGCATCGGCTGGGAGGGTACGCTCGGGGACGTGTGGGCCGGCGGGAGGACGGTGGTGGTCACGTACGATCACGAGTTTGCCTTCCGGTCGTACTCGCACGTGGTGTGGCGTTCGGTGCAGCAGCGCTGGGGCAACGTGCAGAACGTGAACGATCTCAAGAGCTACCTGTTCAAGGTGCACCATCCCAGGGGATTGTAAGTGGCGATCGCGAGATCCGAAACCGAAACCTGTCCAAACCCCTGTCCGACCATCCCCTTTCGTTCTTCGTGTTTCGTTTCAGCCGGGAGTTCTCGTACCGCCCGGTGGCGGACATGGCCGAACTGACGCCCGACCCGTGGGGCGTCATCACGGACCGGTACGGCGGTCTGCGCAAGATGGCCGACTCGGTGAACCGATTCGTAACCAAGTGGTACTTCGAGGAGCTTGGACCGACGGCGAACGTGGTCGCGGTTGACTTCGTGCGCGGTACCAGCATCGTCGAGGCGGCCATCTACTGGAATCTGAAGCGCGTTCCATACACTCAATAAAACTTGCCGTTTGATCTGATAGCCCCGGTTGCGGTAATTACGTGACATCTCAAACCGGGTACGGCCGGACCGTCGCATCTAGCTGCCCAACCTGGCAGCGCAGGTGGGCGGAGTGCGCAATGAGTCCCGCCAAACCCGGAACATCGGAATCATCGCTAATTAATCACTAATTGAGGGGCTTAAAATAGCACCCGGCCACCAGCACGGATATCGATAAACTGTGCGAATTTCGATGCCGCCCGCTGGAGGCAGGGCTAACGATGTGGCGACAGTCGGGCATTTTCCGGTGGGCGATAGACACAAAAATCAAACCACACGGGACAACCACCGGTTGGTACCCGACTAGCTATTGACTCTCAATAAAGGGTCTCTGCTGCCAACACCGGCCTTCCCTGCGATGGGGTGGTGGCAAATTTTATTTCGATTTATGGTGCTCCGGACTTGGGGATCCGATGTTGCTTACCCCGATGGAAGACACCAATTATTGAAGCCCGGGATTAATGGATCCGAATTAATGAGCTTATCGAAACGATAATGTACATTTGAGTGGAGTGCCGGCCCCAATCGGCAATCCCCGAGGGTCGCTGGAGGAATCGCTCATAAAGATGGTTTGTTACGATAAAGTATTTTGTTTCAGCGAGCTCGGCGAGGTACGTTTGCCATTTTGAAGTCTGCTTGTTTTTTTGTTGGAACGGAAGAAAACGAAGGCATTTCTCATCTCGCGCGAAAGAGTTGCTCACCATTCGATGGTTTACGGCGCCGAAGAAGTTTGGCTCGTTAATATTTAACGATGATAGCGCTGTAGCATTTCTTCGCGGCGGCGGGTTCGGGTATTCTTAGAAGCCACCATTTGTAGTGGCTGCCCGGCTACCGTTTTACCGTCTCCTGGTTGTTTTTTTTTCTCTCTCTCTCTCTCTCTCCCAAACCCTTCACGCGCGTTAGTTTCGGCTGCACGGGGCGAACCCTTTTATGGGCAAAAAGTCCCCACCCCGAAATGGTTTCACTGGCGTATGAAAGAAAATCAATTTCATTTCTCGGGCACTAACCACCCTTTTCTGCACCATAAAGAATAAAATGGTTAAATTTAGCAGCCCCAAAACCACCACCACCACCACCTTCAAAAGAGCTGGGCTCATTCATCTCGTTCGAGAAGTTGGGAAATGGCGCCCGGACTCCCGGACATTTCGGCTTCATCGACTCGGGCTTTGGTTCGTTGGCTTGATTGACCCCGGCTTGATGGGTTGGTTCTGTGAAGGCGTTAGCCTATGCCGTTTACGGGTTCGGGGATGGCCTTCTTCTTTATCATGGCCGCCATTAAAAGGATACAGCAGAAAGCTAACTTCACAGGTACGTTCCGCTTGCGGGTGGCCCGGTGTTGAATTCGCCATGAATTGTGCTTTGCAGTAACGTAAATCTTCGGTTTTGCTGGCGTTGGAGGTTGGTGTTATTTTTACCTTTCGTTCGGTCCTGCCGAAGGTATTGAGAGCTGGAAATATGAAAGCGTAGCAAAATTACCACACGTCAAGGTTGGTGCAGCTTTCCTCTCACGGTTCCACGTGCGCTCGGTCGAGGAGGAAAAGGAATTATGCTTGCCCTTCCGTTCGTTAGACCGTGTAGACTTTTTTAATAAACGTAGCGAAATTCGATTTTCAATCTGTGTGGCCGCTCGTGGTGCGATGATTGGCAGGAAAAGCTCCACTCAGCAAAACGAATGGATGATAGATGATGAAAGAGCGTAGCGTTGCGAACCAGTGACATAAGCCGGGTGCGGTATTTGCTAATGCATGAGCAATATTTTGAGTACGGTAAAGAGGTTTGGAAGGATCTTTTTATAAGACTGCGATTTAAGCACGTGATAGCTTTGCTGAGAGCTCATATTTAATGTATTTTTATTGCTATTTCTGAACAGGTTTTTCTTTAACTACGAATAAAATAAACATCTGCATCCACTCAGATATGCATTTACTGTAGGTGTTACTTAGTTCGGGACACTCACAGTGTGTCCCTGAAGGAATTAGTTTTACTTGTAGCATTCTTTTGAGCTACACCAATATAAAAGTTATTTTTTCCAATAGTACTCGAGACCTAAGCATGCCGAGCTTTATGCTATACAGCTCTCGTTCATAATATCAAAGTACGAAGAGATGAATTGGAAAAATCATGGACAAACCATCGAAAGAAAGTGTCCATTTTTCAAGCGACCTATTTGTTGTATGACCTCTACTTTATATAAAGCTAGTATATTACTAGCAAATTTGGTAGCCTTCATACAAGCCAAAATGGGCTTGAAGATAGATCCAATGCCTTTCTGACAAAAATGTTGACATTTCTAGTTAATTTCAAAAAATAACAAAACTTACAGCACATCTTTACCGTAGTTGGTGGCATATGCATCAGAGGTTTTAGAACATGCGGTTGCACAGTCGGCATTAAGGGAGGATAATTTCTTTACCCAGGAGCATGCCTGTATTACTGATACATGTTAAAATGGAATCTTTGGCGGTCATTTTAGCAATGACAACAAAATACATCATTAAAAAATAAATTTATAATGAGGTGGCGCCATCTATTGAGGGGTAGCGGTACTAAACAACATTTTAGTCGTTCCCACTTCTCCAGAGCCACCATTTTAAATCCTTTCGACGACCAGATCGAATGAAACGACAGTTTTATGATAGGCTCTTTAGCCTCATATTTTTAGACATTCAAATTTTAAGCAAATGCATGCAATTTTCATTTTAATTGACTGATAATTTTCAAAAACAAACATGCGATCGTTTGCAAACAAAAATAAAAACGCTACGTTACAAGAAAACAAAACCTTGATTGAAAGCCACAATTAAAAGGCACATAAGTATAATGCCAGCTATTTATAAGCCGAGCGTGTAAGAAATTGAAAATCTGATTCTGAAGGTCGCTTGAAACCTACAGGGGAAGGACGGAAAATAGCCCCACGTACGTGTACGTGAGCATAATGGAACGGGCGACTGGCGGAAGTGCAAATAATAAATCGACTCTACATCCCGGACCTGCTTTCCACGGCCTTTCCGGTTCTCTACCCGCCCTAATGGTATGCATTTATCTCGAGCCGCAAAGGAACGATTTAAAAGCTTTTCACGAAACCCGAAACCATCGCACGCTCGGCGGATTGCTTTCCACCCACTGAGCGTGGAGCGCGGTATGTAAGCGCGAAAATGTAACTCCAGCGCGTTAAAGCATACGCCACCGGTTGGCGCTTGAAGGACGCGTTCCGGGCGAAAGCCCGTTTCTCCAGTCGGACGACGTGGTGGCAGGCGGCGGCTCGTTTGTGCCTCAAGTAGGTCGTGTTACGAACTGCGCCGATGCACACATTCGATTGCACACAAATTGCATCACAAACGGGTGGGAAGAATGCGTGCCACGAAACCCAGCTGCCTCCGGTCGCGTTGGAACGTGGCGCGCTGAAAATAGCCACAGTTCTTCCTACACGGCAAGGTCGAGCTTCGTCCGCTCACGTCCACATCCAACACCGAATCAGAATGCCTTCGGCCGCGCCGATTTCGTCCTCGAAACGCATTGGACCGGTCTGGGCGGCGGCCTTACTCGGAAAAGCCTGCGAGGCGATTGTGCTCCGGAATGGAATACATGCAAATATTTGTGTTTGTGGCCGCGACCGGACATGCCTGTACACACTGGGCAGGTGCGTCGTGTTTGCCCAGTTGTGATTTAGTACACTAGTAAAATTCATTTCAATGAAAAATTCGCTGTTAAACATTCCGCACCCGAATAATATGAGAGAAAAAGTCTCGAAAGTCGAAAAACCAAGCGAAAACCGCGCACCAAAAATCGTTATTATACGGTTGGTCGCAAAATCGGATTTGATGAATTTTATCACCATTTAATATGCCCGCATTACGTGCGCCTCCATCCAAACCCAGGTGTTTTTCCATGCACGATGAACATAAATATTCATGCCGTAACAGCGAAAACCCAAAGCCCGAAAGCCCGTTTGCCGAATTAGTTCATGCTTTTGCGATAATCTTCTCGAATGAAAAAGCATAACAACAGCACACACACACACACACACAAACCGTTCATGATCGTATTTCATAGCTTATTAATCAAGCTTAGCGGATAAATCCCACCGTCCCGCTTTTCCACGGCACCCAAGTGGAGCTAAACTCCAAATAATAACCATTTCATGAGGTCGCCTATGTATTCTGTGGTTGTGAGTGTAGATAAACACACCACCCATACCCACATCGGGGGTGGACAAAAAAGGGACACTGGAAAATTGTGTCTCCGCACGCACTGGCCAACCAGGAAGATCGAAGAACGTTTGCTTGTTTTATCGGTGGGAAAACATTGTTAAAACAAACCGTAACCTGTCCAGCATGGAGGAGCCGGCCGGATCACGGCAGCAGAAAGCCCCAAAGCGACCCATCGGTGGTTGAATTGTTTGGGCCATTGAGGCATACCCTTGTGTACCCACGGGAGCACGGGACACCACCGGTAGTACTTCAGGTGGGCACGTGCCTCGAATACACTAGTTTTGGAGCATATTTGCACGCTCACAGCCATCGAGGTCTCCGAAAAAGTACAAATCAAACGACAATTGTGGTTCGCCACAAGGTACACAAATCATGATGATATACCGAGCCGGGACGTAGTTGAGTTGATCCCGTCCCGAGCGCGTTTCGAACGCTTTATCAAACGATGTCCTGGGTCGTCGCGACCGTGCCGAAACCGTACGATAATTAATCATCGTTTAATCTGCCGTTGAAGCTTCCCATTTCCAACCCCGACAGAGAGGGATTCCGGCAAATACTTCACCGAAAGCGGCTCAATCGATCCCGTTTCCATGCGATTAGTTCAGTGTAGAGAATCGGCCGGTTTTACCACCCGAGTCATTCACCATTGACTGTGTTCGTGTAACAGAAACATATTTTCCTTGTCACATACACCACACTGGGTCCATCAATATTTCTTCCTGTGTGCTATTGACTGTCAACGCGCTTGAACTGGGCGGTACACATCGATGTCTCATTTCATAATTATCCGGGATGGTGCATTTATAACGAGCCAGCGACAATGGACGGCATTCCTAAGTGGAGTGCCCGTCATCCATCAACTCATCATCCGGGCGTGCCGTGGGCGTGGGCTTTATCGCGTAGGGTAAGTGTATTGAATGATGCCAGCCCCCCCACTCGCGTCTATTCGCGTATATCACTTGCGGTTGCGCCATGTCACCATGGGAATGCCGACCATGTCTGCCATGACGCTCACCGCACATGGTAAACGACGAAACAAAAAAAGACATACAGAAACGAACCGGAACCGGAGTGTCTGGCCTTAATTGTCTAGTCGGCCACGGTCCTCGTGTCCACCGAGGTGTGCGGGGGTCATTGGTAGCATGGGACACTGGAACCTCGTTGAATTAAATCCTAATTTGTGCCATGTATCAATTAGCGTTATCACTTATTCAAATACCCTCCCGGTACGGTTGGGGCGGCACCATCGATCCTTAGCTCGCTAATAGCTCCATATATCTAGGACAGGAGATGTGTAATGGGTATGGACACGTTGCACGGTGCCGTCGCGTTGTCCTGGGAGTCGCATCGCTGTGGACCGTCCATGAAAGGAACGCTTTATTAGCGTCATACTGGGTGTGTGCATAAATACGACTGGCCCGCATAAGAAGCTTAAACTAAACGCTAGCCGACTGGTATTTGCGCCTGGTACGTTGATGATGTCTATCGGGCGAATTGTAAATGGCAGCAAGATCCGGTGTCACAGATTTTGCAGATTTAGTTAATGGTGCTGCTTTCATAGTTGGCGGTAAGTTCATGCCTAGATTATGTTTGCAGTACTGTACCTTCGCATATAGAACACATTTGATCTTGTCCTCGTATTTAGTCTGCGTAAATAAAGGATTGTTTTAATTAAAGGCCGGTTTAGTGATCGAGTGAAAGTGAACGTGAAATTTTGGTTTTTCATTGATATTTCACAAATTACCCGTCGTAGCATGCTGTTCTATATACCAAAAGATGGGAAATTTCATTCCCCAATCCGTAGCACACAAATTTCTTTAGATTAATGAAATTTAATGCATTTCCTCTTTATTCCCCGCTGACCATTAAATTTCCATTATTAATTATCCATTATCAGCGGGGAATAAAGAGGAAATGCATTAAATTTCATTAATCTAAAGAAATTTGTATGCTACGGATTGGGGAATGAAATTCCCCATCTTTTGGTATATAGAACAGCATGCTACGATGAGTAATTTGTGAAATATCAATGAAAAACCAAAATTTCACGTTCACTTTCACTCGATCACTAAACGGGCCTTAAGAAGAAATGCATTTAAAACGAAATAAGTTGTCCGGAACACAAAGTTTTACAACTCATCACAGGAACACAGGGGATATCATAAAACTAACTATTATGAAAGGAATCCAAGGTAAAGAAGATCAACTCTCGGTTGATCTCGAAGATCATCGCTAAATCTATTAACAAATGGGGACTTAGTAACAGTTTAAATATATACTTCCAGGAAATACAAATAAAATCATACAGAATACAAAAGATGAGAATGAGAATGAGACAGTGATGATGAGATCGATGAAATTGGGAACCGTGAGACAGCAGTCTTTGTCATAAATCTATAGACTCCTTATGTATGTACTATGATTCACAAAGGTTATATAAAGCAGGCTACAGCTCTTCTCTTGCACAACAATTTCGAACATCATAAGACATCATAAGACCTTAGATCTGACATTCTTTGACTTCCTTGGCCGCTTTGGCTTTCTTTCATTTGGCTTTGATAATAACGATAAAGCAGTATTATTCAGAGAAAATATGGCACACGTTTGGAAAAGTGATATAATAGTCCAGTAGGACTAATGATTAATGCAACGAAGATAAAGTAATTGCTCGCCGGAGGCTCTGTATTCGAACGATTCCGAAGTGACAGAAGCGTTCTGCTACATAGGCACGACCAAAACTTCGGACAACTATGTCAGACGGCACTTGTTTCTGGGTTCCATATATTCTAGCAATTCAGAAGACACCATTTATGCGGAAATATCTGATAAGCCACGCCTTAATGCAGATAATCTCTAGAACCATCTTGACAAAGAACGCCACAGTTTGTTACGTATCAACAGGGATGTATGTATTTCTGTTTACATACACATCAAATCTGTATACTGTATACTGAAACATCATATGCAACAAATTGTACATATTGTTGCCCAAGTTCCTTTTTTGCCATAGTAAAGAATTTTCTCATTCCGAAGTTTTCTGAAATCATATAAATTGAATCGAACAAAATGGAGAACTCAGAATGATCAAAAGAGACACAACATTTATACCAAACGACGAAAACTTTTTCACATTCAAAACGACTTCAAAGAAGTTCATTAAATGATCCACAAAACAGGGGAAAAGCACCATTATCAATAGGAAAACCTAGCATACAACATTCATTTCATCCTTTCCACACAAAAACGGACTATTACAACAACAATCATAGTCAAAAGCTTCAATCAAGCGGAATAATGACTTATTGTAGATGCTACAGTCCAGGAATACCCTCAAACCCGCTCCTCCCATTCGTCCCATCCAGAACCTTCAGGCACCCCTATCAAACCAAACATTCTCTGTTGACCTGATCCGACACAAACAACCTGCAAAGCTAACAAACGCGTCCAAATCGCCCGAAATCATCAACAGATGACACTCGTGTTTTGCCGGAAAGCAAACAACCGCGGCTTTGTAGCCGCAGTAGTTGTTGCTTTCTTTGAAGTACCTGGGCAACGGTAGCAACAGTAGCAGCAGACGACGACGACGACGCCGCCGACCACGCAGCACGTGCTATGGCTTCGGCTATATAAACTTGCGATAACAAGAAAACCAGACAGCGGTTTCCATCGTGGGAAATAGCATGCAAAACACCATCAGATAGGCATGGCGGTGGCTCGAAGCCTCGAAAGCCGGAAACTTGCGCTGTCGCGCCCCGTTCTTGTTCTCTTTGTCCCTAATGATTATCAGCAGTTGTTTGTGTGTTGGTTGCGTTTTGTAAATTAAATTCCAGCATGGCCGGGGTCGTGGAGGGGGAGAGCGAGAGGGAGCCGAATATTCTGAAACGAACGGAGCTACCAGATTCATTTATTCATCGGGCCGCTTGATTGTGGCCTTTCGATAACGGGAAGGAACTATTCCCACGTGGGACATTCGCCGCCTTTCAGCGCGTTTGAAAAGCGAGCCGATCAACGCGCTGCTGACGTCGGTGTTGTTCACCACCGGCGTCGGCAGTCGTTTCTCCCGTTGTGGATCTTAGCGATTACAAAATTCATTTCGAAGAAAAGCTACAATCTGTTTTCCATCGAAACTCATCAATCCGGATGATGCGATAAAGCAGCGAGTTTGATGCTCACTTTGTGTTTGTTTTCTTTTTGTTCTCGCACGATCCTAGCATGAAACAAATGAGGAAATGAGTTCGCTTTCGCTTTCATTTTCCGGTACGTCCTGTGCTGTGGGCGTCCTGCCCGTTCTCTGCTTGAATGGCTGCCGGGCATCTGCGCGCGAGGATTCCGTCTTCCGACGAGCGTTATTATTATTATACTGCCGTGAAGGGGAATTGATGAATTTGCTTCCCTGCTTGCTCTTTGTATTCCCTGAGAAGCTGACCACACCCACCGCCACAGAAGAAGCCTCTAATCAAAAATCAACCGCGCTTTTGTTCTCGCTATGACAGAGTTTCCCCGCATAGTTGGCCCGTTTTTTCGGCAAACCACTTCTTTTCGTCCGGCTGCTGACTTTCGTGAACTTGTGGGAGTTCGTTTTCCGCAATTTTCCTTGCCACGCAACAATGTAGCTTGAGCGGTGGAATGTATCTAGTCCTATCATTTTCGCGGAACATGTCTCGTGGCTTTTCCCGGCCGTTTCCGGCCGCCAGCAGCGTCAGTTGTTTCTTCTGCCCCCCTTGCTTAAAGAGCCTCTGGTTAGTTGTTAAACAGCTGGCATTTCGTGCGAGCCTTCTTTTGTCTTTTTGGCTGGCTGGCTTGACTTGGACTGCCTGCGGTTCTAACGTTGGACGTTGGAGGGCAAATGGAGGCGTTCCTAGGGTTGACAGTTTACTTTTCTTTTACGACATGCCCGACCCCGGCCAAACGGGAGGAACAGATGAGGCAGAGATTGTTACCGACACGTCGCTTTGTTTGCCATTTGCGCATTTTATGAGCAACTTGCCCCGTAACGGCGCACTGCTTTTCCCGCGTTCCTCCTGGCACACGCAGACTCCTTACGTTTTCCTTGCCCCCCAGCAAGATCCTTTCCTGGGTTTTCTGAAAGATCACACACATTTTCCCCGTGCAGTGCACCTTACGCCATGGTGCTCTAGTTATTCTTCTTGGCGGGTGCTGCTATCATCAAAGCATCATAAATCCTCCCGGCCCCATCATTGTGCGGGGAGAGCAGGAATTGCTTGTTCTGGCTTGCTCGAAGACGATCCGTGAGGACGCGACATTCGCCACGCAAGGGCGTCGTCGTCGTCGTAGTCGTCCGCATTATCATTATAATGCACAAAGCCGTATTGGGGTTGTTGATGAGGAATACATTAAAGCACTACATGGTTCGCACTACACGCCAGCCGCCATGTTGTCCCATGTTGTACCCAGCGCGCAAACATTTGTCGACAAAAAGTTCAACACGCACATGTGCCGGATCCGGCGTTCTGCGATGCGAATATAATTACGGATCGACTGCGACTGACGTGGATGAGTATTTATAGGGGAGGGTTACACTACACAGACAGACCATTCCAACTGGGAGGGTTTTATCTTCCTGTCCTTTCGAGGCGAGATTGAGGCGAGCTGTGACATAATCATAAGATTCGTATGAAACGAGTACTAGCTAGTGAAGGATTTAGTTTATAGCTGTGTATTTAATTACTATAGCTGAGCAGCGCTCGCATCAGTATGTGATTATTATAATGGTAATGAATGTTTGTCTGATCGAAATTTAATAGCTAGTGTCGAATAAATGATTTCTAAACCCTATATTATTCCGTATTTTAATATCCTGAAACATGTGCTATTATAACAAAATCACGATCAAACCTAATACACAAAAATCAGAAGACCTAAGGCACATTTAGTGACCGAGTGCAAGTGAACCTAAAATGCAACTTTCCAAGAACGTTTTCCTTAATACCAACTCCATGTACTGTAACTCCATGGAACTCCGAAAGACGAAGAATTCAATTCCCCATTTTTTGCACTTAAAATATGGCGGGGTAATGTAGTGCGGATTGCAGCTTTTTCGGCGCGAATTAGTCTAAAAGCATCAACAGGGTACTGGTGGAATAATGTCAGACGCACAGATTCCCAATGGGACCATGTATCCAAAACAAAGAATTCGGGCTTTATGAGTCGTCGAACAAGACATCGAACAAGACAAACACGGATCAAATCCAAGTAATCAAACTTAGGTGCTCCCTCAGACATACCAGACTAGCCATACAAATAAGAAATCGAACGAGAGAGTTTGGTTTTGTCTGGCATGTCTGATGCACACCTTGAAGCTGTATATACCTTGCGGTTCCATCCAGTTAAATGTTAGATGATGGTTATTAGCGGCTTTTCATGTGTTCGTATGTTTACATTCGTAAAATTTGGATAGTTCACACGACGGTGTTGTGTTTGTCGTTTTTTCCTACGCTAGAGCCCTGCCTTAGTATTATTGTTAGTAATTAAATTTAATTCAAGAAGAATACAGTTCAAAAATGTTGCAAACATTCCTAGTAAACCATGACTAGAAGTATAGTAACGCCAAGAAAGAAGTAAGAAGAAAGAAGAATTTTAATAGATTTTCTTAGATAGACTGAGATGATCATGTTCACCACAAGGTATAGCTATAATAAGCAAGGCGCAATACTTTATAACAGCAGAATAACAGCTATTACTCAGCAGCGTCAACGGGTTCAAACTGTTTTGATTGAAAGCCCGAAAACCGACGCCACAGTTGAACATTACCAGCAGCTTCCGATATGATTTGACGATTAAATTGCACAATGGATTCTTCCAACGTAGACCTAACAAATCCACTGTGTGAGGTTCAACAAATTTAAACTCATTAAGGCTTTGTTATCCCTTGCGGAAAGCAAACAAAAAAAAAACACGCCAATCACTGCGCTGCTTTCGCCCGAAGATTTAATTACAAAATATAAATTACCACACCTACCGCAGCCGATCTCGTACGCCCGAAAAATACGCCCGCGTGGCAAGATCGTCCTCGGCCACGCCGAAAGCGGCTGAACGTGATAACTTAGAAGCGCAGGTAGGAGATAAATCCTTT
>KB672602.1:4712639-4723200 GCA_000349145.1 Anopheles dirus | reverse complement strand
ATGTAAGCATCTTTAATGGCACTTTAATTAGCATTACTTTCCCTCTCACACACACACACACACACACACACACACACACACACACACACAGTCTGTCTCTTTCATTCGGTCGCTTTCTTATCTTGCAGCAGGTGCCGGAATTGAGCGAGTTTAAACTGGAGCTATCTAAACTACAAAGATTGTGAACTGGCCCTGGAGGAGCCACCTGAAATAGATACCAGTTCAGCGAAAGTTGACCCCGTCGGGCCATTGTTACGGTGAAAACAAATGAAGCAACCGTCGGCCGCCGGGTTCCGGGACGCCGGGCAGGTGAGTGTGATAAAATGTAATCACTTCAGAATGGAGTTTTTCCATGCAGTGGAGATTCAATTTTCACTCGCTCGCTGTGCGCTCGGAAAGGTAACACTTAGATCATCGGGCGCACCCATGATGCCCCGCAGCATCCTTGCCCTCACGGTACAAAGTACACTTAAAGTGTTACAAAGAAGCGTTAATACACAAGAAGCGACCGAAAACTTCCCACCCAACGGGGGTCACCCTTGGCGGGGAATATTGGTGAAATTTAATAAAGTAAAATAAAACACACCTAACCCAGGGGTTGTGCCTCGGTTCGCCCTTCTTACCTCCTGTTTCATCGCATCCCCGGGTTTCCCGGCTGGGATTTTCTGAAGGGGGCGGGAACCGAAGCCGGAGCGTTGGTAAACAAAACCGCTAGCTTCTCGATGGGAAAGTTTAATTAAAACACACCTCGCACACACACGCATACACACGTGTATGTGGAAACAAGTGGTTTGCCTTCTGCTTCAACGATAAAGACGGTGTGTGTGTGTGTGTGTGTGTGTGCGTTCTGGGTATGAAAGAGTCATACGTCGCACTTGGGGAAAGAAATCAAAACTAATCCATTTTACAAGACCGGGAGGATTTAAGGATGCTGCCTTCGTTATTTTTCCCTTCATTTTGCACATGTTGACACTAGCAGAGAAGGGATGTGTTGGGATTTTTTCGACATTCCAGGGGTCAAATGTCACACAAAGAGAAAGTTGACTTTTTGTTTAACTATTTAGAATTTTTTAGGAACACTGACAACAGAAATTGAATCTGTATCCATATCTGGAATATTCAAAACAACTCTGGAACTATGATTTCTGCTAATTAAACGATTGAGATCAACTCTAATTAGATAATTAGACAATCAAATCTAAGAATTTCTGTTACCAGTTTTTTGTTATTTGTTATTTTTTATTGAGTTTCAATGGACCTATAGTGGCCCCTTTGAAGCGTGTCATAAACATACAATATACAGTTCAACGCGTAATAGACCGCACAAGACGTATACGATTAACAAAAACGGTGCGAGACAAAGACGGTTCATGACGTTCACATACGGCGTAGAATTCACGACACATGGACGCTAATAACACGACAGTTGAAGCTAATAATATTGAACCCGTCGTTTATCATAAGTTCATGGTCTTTCATGAAGTTGACTGTTAATAATGTCAGGATAATGACATGTAAGAGAATCTATAAACTATCAATAATCCATAAACTATAAACATTTTACCCATGCTGTCGCACATTTTTATTACCCTTATTCTGATATACAAAAATCTATGTCTTAAAATTGTTTGCCATCTCTAAACATAAGGTTCAGGGTTAATATATCCTGTGTGATCAATACTCTCTTGATGTACCCAACCGATTTGATGTAAATTATTAGAAATACTCATACTGTCGTATGCATTATGAAATGTATCCTCATTCACAATCGTTGAAATATCATAGTCAACATAAATTTAAAAAACTGACAGAAAAAAAAACTAGAACTTTAAATCATTATCTGACAGATTTGTGGTGTAGTGATCGCGCCAAATGAAGTCAAGAAAAGCCAAAAAAAAAACAAGACCTTGAAAGGTGGTAGTGCCAACATATTGCAGAAAAAATTATATCCGATGACCAAGTTCATAATGTTTAGAACTAAGCTTTCGAAATATGAAAAAATGTTAAGAACTTTCTGAGTTGAGCCTTTTAAGAATCATGAACTTGTATGTATTTGCTACAGTTTTAGTTTAAGAGATATGCTTGAAACCAAAATGAGAAACCCACAGAACGATCAAAACATTTGTTAACAAATTATAGTGAAATAAATGAAGGGAAAATACAAGATGGGAAGATGTCAATACAACGTCCATATAGAACCAGAATCTTCCAACGTTAGTAGAGACAAATTTCAACCCATTTTATGCATGATAGTTTCTCAGAACTATGAAAATGCGTAAGGGGTAGCATCATCTTTTTAAAAAAAGATAATAATAAAAGGATCAAATGGATCATGAGCTGTCTGTGAGTGTCGATTGGGGTTTGTTCCATTATTTTTTTCGACGGTTGATTATCATTGCTGATGAAGTTTTTTTTTTTTTGCTTACGTTACTTTCACATTTCCAAGCACATGAAGAACATGGTCGCTTTTGGATCGTTTCAACTACTACCATCTGACTACGGCCACACTCACACTCACCCGTGGGTAGCATATGTCCGGAAGAGGAATAAAATTAAGAACGCCTTCCCCGCACCGCAGAGGCACGATGAGTGATGAAGGAGACACACCCGCTCATCTGACGAATCACCGTAAAATTCCGAAATTCACCCCTTTCGCCGGCTCGCAGAGGGTTATTATGGTATAAACCGAGAAAATGAGCAAAAAAGCTATATCCCCTTCCCAGGGCCCAGGGCAGCTATGCTTTTGTAACGAAACACGCTGGGCAAAATGGAGCCCATTTCCATTTGGATGAATGCTCCAGCGAACTGAAGAATACGGAAACGCACAAAACAACCCCCGGGAAAATAGAACCACATTCGATTCGCATACGCAAAACGTTCGTCACACCTGGTACCGCTACCTGGGTTTCGAGTAGTTGGGGGTTGGGATTGGGATGTGGTCAAAAAACGAATCCGTTTGGCAAACGGCAAAAAAGTGACGACGACGAATTTTGCGTTTGCCGCTGCTATGTTTAATTTAGTGCTCCGTGAGAAGGAAAATTTCCACCGGCTTTTATACACATACATACGCCACACGTCGCGCGTTCCATGTTGCTACAGCTGTTTCCTTCGAGCTGCTTCCTTCGAGCACCGAAAAGACTCTCGGACATGACACGAGTAGCGTTAGCAGCAGCAGCATCATCATCATCATCATCACCATCATGAGATCATCTTGCCTGTCACGAAGAAGAACTGCGCTTTATTCTCCTCCACAAAACGCCCGGGCTGGTTCCGGGCCGGCCTAAAGGTACGATCAAACCCGTTGATGAAGATGAGCCGGAAAAGAAGCATCACTTTTCCCTCGAATTTGACCCACTTTACGGCCAATTGATTATTGGTACGTGGTACGTGGACGCCGCCGTTCCCGGTACGCGTCGAAGGTGCCGATGATCCTTCCAGCCGGGCAGCAAAATCGGTTCAGGCGGTGGTAGCAGTGAAACACGGTTTCCGCCTCGTTCCGTGCGGTGCTGTCGTTTATTTGCTCGTCTTTCGGTTCAATTTTTCATTCAACCTCATGAAGAGTTCATCCGCGGACAGTGGGTCGAATGATGTGTGCGATCCGGGCAACGTTTTGCCGGTGTCGTTTAATTTCGCCGCTATACCCACGGCTCTATTCACGCAAAAGGCATCCAATTCTAATCGAGCCACCGGTCCTCCGTATTCACTTCTGTTCGTTTCGTTCGCGCGCGACATGAATGCACATTATGAAAAGGGCCAAAATATGAGAAGCGTAGCGGTTGGGCTCTGGAGCTCTACAACTGGTCGTGAAGGAGTTTGTTGTTCGGGTTCTTTTTCTTCATCGCTGAACGGCTTTCGTTTGCACGCGGGCAGGCACGTGTGCTACCGACATACCAAATTTATGTTAATACATTCTAATTAACTGAATGCTTTTTCGCAAATTCTATTCACGCTCGGGGAGTGTGTGCTCACAGCGGGAAACAGCAGGGAACGAACTTATAACTCACGGAATCGCTCGTAAGCATACATTTCACATGAGGCTAACGTGAAATTTAACGATGCCTGACGACGGAGAACGGACGGGACGTTGAACGGGCACGGTACACCGTGAAGAAGCATATCGTCAGCCAAGAATCCTTTTTATCTATTTCGAGTTTAATTGCCATAACGACAATTATCAAACGAAAACGGTCTGGAAGCAGCACGGTAATGATGTTGCTGTAGGACTTATGTGCGTAAGAAATTAAAGAGTTTAAAATAAATATAAAGCAGGGAAGAGATCTTTTTAGTGTTTCATATTGAGCACCAAAATCTGTCACGAATCTAAATGGTATCAACGTAAAATCATCATATGCATGTATATTTTTACCATTTACACTGCAGATAACCAGATATAATAATAATAATAATAATAATAATATAATAATATAATAATAATATAATTGTAATAGATTTTCGCTTTTACTTCTCAAATACGTACGAAATTTTGCGATTTTAAATTATCTTACCATATTGCTTTGGTAAAATCTTTCACATCTTCCACATGTTTTAGAACAATTTTCCTACCACCTTGTTTGAAAAATAAGTAAAAAAATTATGCACCGTAATACCCATCTTTAACAAAACTACTAGTTTATTTTGAAGGTAACATTTATTGATTCATTTGGCTCAGTTCCTATTTTGCAAAACATTGCTCTTTCACTTTCATTCATTGCTTTTAATCGTTACAACTACATATAACTTACCGTTGAAATGATGCCTGATGTTAGCTAACAATGCCTTAGTAAAAAACAATTAATTTGTTTATTAATAAAAAATATTATTCCTAGTACGAGAAGAAAAGAAAACCTAAGTAGGTGCTTATTTGTGGAATGCTGGTAACATATGTTTATAACAAAAAACGAATTTTAAATTCCAACAGTGCGAACAGGACCTAAGATGTTCCCAATACAATCAGCTCGACCATCAATCCCAGTGTTTCCAAGGTTTCTCCGAACGTCTCGTCAACATTTTGACGTACAAAATTAACAGCTTGACGATTTATTGCTTGAAGTATCGCCACGCAGACGAAAAAAACACAACCTCACGGAACATAATTTTCTGCTGAATTTTTCCGTGTCCTTTCAACGTTTTTTTCTTCCACTCACACGCCAGCGGTGGACACTGACGTGTTTCTTGAAAAGTGTTCGGAACTGTATTAGGCAACCCCGGAAGAGGAAGACGAATGAGCAAGAAATGAAATTGAACCGGACCGCAACCGGAACGAGCGATGCGCATTTCCAGTTCATTTGAAATCGCTCATTCCCACTGCCACCGGCTCTAGGATCTTTTCTGCGTCATTCCGGTTGAGTTGAGCATAGCCGTAGCAGCTTGCAGCTTCGGGAGGGGAATACACACACAAAAAAAACCCTCTAGCCGTGGAGAGAAAATCCTTGAACGTTTTCGATACCTTTTCCGAAATCGAATCAAATTGGTGCTCCATTTTCGGTTGCATAGGCGTTTTCGCTTCCCGTGCTTTTTTCTCTTCTTCGAAAGGTCAAACTGGTGACAACATACTGCGACTTTTGGCCGGAAAAGTGAAAATTCCTTCCAGGAGCAATTGGGCGCCGGAGTGCGGATAAGAAGAGACCGCGTTGGGGAAGTTTCGGTTCCCAGGAACTTGCTGTCGGTCAACTACATTAATTTCCGGAACCGATGCGTCGCCAACTTGAAGAAAATGGTCACCGGTCCGGAACCGATAAGTTTTTTGTTGCTTTCCACCATAAATGGCCCCCGTTTCATCCTTTTGTTTAACACGAGCAGATGAGCTCGTTCGTTCCGAAGGCAGATAACGCGTAGGTGAGGTGGAGCATGCGATGATTGCTGGGCGGAACCGGAAGAGGAACCATTTGCAGTTCCGGTGCTAATAATTCATTTTATCGTACGCCTATTCGATTTTGCTCAGGAAGCATCGAGAGCCTAGGTGACGGTGGAGTGCATCCAGATTACAATTGTTTCGGATAATAACGAATGTTATGTGCTGTATCGCACACCTCCGCCATGACCTTCTCTATGGTCCTACTGCATTCACTGCACAGTAGTAGCACTCAAAGTGCGGAAAGAATTTGTGGGACAATTTCTGGTCGCCCTGCATCCGGGCACGCACCTCATCGGGCACGCTGGTGTGCCGGACGCTCTTATCGGTTGCTTATTGTCTGCAAATGCTCATTTGTCTGACCCCTTGTGCCATCCGGAAAGAAGAGCCATCCGTTCTGGAAGGATGCTGGATTTTGCCGCTACGGCGCACCGTCGAATGAACCATCTTGGTCAAGCCGTTTTGCGAAAGGGACACCATTGTGTACCCGGAATTTGTGCCATTCGTTTACTCCGAGTCGGGTTATTAACGAGGATCGTCTGTTCCAGTCAAAAATCGTTCCACTGACCAACGGACGGATCTAGCGGGCATTGAAATTGTGTTAGTTTCGTTGCTATGATTGCTTCTGGCAACTCCGTATGGCATGGGCTCCAGTGGGTGAGTTGAAAATTCTAATCTCCTGTTATGACGAGAACTTTTGGGTCGAACGTACGGAACGATGCCGAGGACCGCCAGAGGACACTCTGGCTTTGTAGGGTACCTGTAGCAAATAGAGACTGTTTCAATCTTTCTGCTACGCCCGCAAGGGATTTCCAAGAAGCTGATGCATGCGACTTCGGATCAGGTGTAGCCGATACGTTGCATGCATTTGTATCCGCTGCTCTTTCGTTCTTTCAGCCGTCCGTACATGCTGGTCACGCTTTCGTGACAGCAGCTGTTCCAGCTGCCGTAAATTGCCCAAACATATGATTGGCCGTTGCCTCCGGGCGCATGCAGTCTTGAGCAGGAAGCAAACTCTAATCCCTTGTCATGTGAGTGGATTCCCGTACGAAGCTGCGTGTGCCGTATGTAATGAAAGTGCTCAGTAAATACACCCCGTACGGTTCGATTCGTCTTCCCCGAAGTACCCTCGTTCTCCAGCGAATGTCGCTCTGCCCGGTCCCGGTACTGTTCTACGCACATGATCGATTTTTGGTCGTGTTCTAGGTTGGCCGGGATTTAGTGTCTTATCTTCCTGCGGCACGACACTACCACCGGCCCTGCTAAGCCTTATTTACGAAGGATGGTGTCAAGTGTCCCCGGTGAGGATCAATGATAATCAAGCCCATCGACTTCGGGCGGGACGACTGGAGAGCCATAGAAAGAGTACATAGCAAATTTGATTCCATATCAAACCGTACACTAAGCCCACGGGTATAGCCCTCTTGGATGTGTGGCGTTATGGCAACGATACGGAAATCTCATTTCAATAATCAATGAGGAAAACCATCATATCGTTGCAATCTGTATTTCGGGAGAGAGAGCTTTGTTTTCCTATCGAATTGTATTTCTTCTGATTGAGGTTAGCAACAAAAACTCAGGGTTGCCCGACATCGATAAGAAAGATTGAGCGTTATACCAATGTCTTTCGTATTCGGCACCGTATATTGAAGTTTGTGTGAGCTTTTAACTTGAAGTAAAAGTTATTATTCATACTGCTTTTCGATTAACATTTCCGGCATCCGTTCCCGTCCGGTTCGATCACTATAATCTGCCGTACTTTATCGCACCCGATGACATTACCCGGCGGTGTGAACTCGTTTCACCTGGCAATTATCAACCCTGCGGGCACCGGGATCAACAATAAATTGCGGTTTGCGGCGATGGACTGACGAAAAGGGGTCGTCCATGGTCGGCTACGTTTGCGTTTGCACAACGTGCACATACATCAACCCCAGGCGCACGCATCCAATCACTCCGAAACAATGGGAATGAAAATTAATTAAACAATCTCCATCCGTTCATTTTGCACGCGTGAATAAACCGCCCGGGCAACCACGGGCCACGAGGTACGGCCCGGTACACATTACACTCCGCGTGGCGCACATTTTTAAAACGCTCCTGAAGCGTCCTGCGCTCAGCGTAAGCCCAACGAATCGTTAAATTGCTGACAATCATCCCGTACGGCATGTTCGGGTTCTGTGGAATTCCCGCGTGGCGTGCGTTTATGTGTCGCTTGATTCACGGATCATTGAGTTCTTATCCGGATGGAAGAGCGCTGGCCCGAACTGGCAGGCCCCCTGGGTGGAGAGAAGTGGGTGGGAAAGATTTTAAAACAGTACGGAAAGCAAAACCCCCAACACGCTTCCTTATTGGTTGATGTTATTTTTCACAAGAATTCTCGCACGGTGAAAACAAAGGCAGAAAATACGGTCCTGGTGTCACGTCCCGTTTCAAAAAAAAAACGACTGGGAAATAGGTCTCCAGCCGGAGGCATTAGATCCGTGAGTTCCTGACTGCCGCGTCGCTAGTACACCGTTTTTCCCGTCGTTTTGTGTTTTCGCAAACGATTCGCGTGACCGAGCGCAACAAATTTTCTGTTTGCACGTGAAAATTGACAACCGGATGCTGTGTGCTGCGGAATCCGTGCTCCAGCGGGATAGCTTCACCGTTTTCGGGCTATTTCGGGCGTGTAGCGTGCGCAGGGAAGAGGAAAGCGAAATCTGACGACAGGGCAGGGAAGAGCAGCGCAAAACAAATGAGCCTTGATGTGAATCCCGGCATAGCCCCGAAGGGACCCATCGAAATGCTCTGGCCGACAGGAATGCCTACCGATGGCGGCCCGCTGGAACTGACGGTGGGACACATTGTAATCGAATCCGAGGGGAGCGAGGCACTGGGCGAGGAACTCTGTGAACCGGTCTTGTTGCCATGTCCACCCATCACGATGGCCGTTAATTTTGTTTCTGATACGAAAAAATGGCCACCGTAACGGCCAACGATTATGGCTAGGGCAATGGTTCCAGGCTCTTTCGGGCAAACCATGCGATATCCTGGCAACGGTTGCCTCTGGTTGGCCAATATTTTCGACCGGACCCGTTTTTCTCCGAAAGCACAATCGGATCGGTACGAGGAAAAGAGGGTAAAAATGCCGTGCTGCCTAGCTTCAGCCGGTTCTCCGGAGTTGTGCCTCCGCACAAAACGATGTTTGCCACTGCTGTCGGGCGATGCTGCGGCGATTGAAGCTGGCTGCGACTGTTGGCAGTGCTGCCAAGCTTGACTTTCGGGCACCGGGCATGTCACAGCTATGGGGGTAGCCCAGCAGATGGGTGGATGGGCTTTTTTCAGACCCTCTTTTTACTTTTGGTTGGTTCGTTGGATGGGAAATTGGGTTTTGTCTGGGTCTGTCACCGTGCTGGCGCTGGCTTCCGTCGGCATTAATAGGCAAACCATGACGGAGAGCAAGGATACAGCGATACAAATGGCGAGCTTAACAAAACGACACCAGTTGAAACAATCGATTGTGTTGGTGTGTCCGTTTCACAGGTGAGGTTTGTTTTGTGGTGGCATTATCGGAGAAAGAAGGTAATGAGTTGTGTTGTATGCTGATATTCACTCAAACGCAGAATGTTCTGTTTTATTTATACTGCTTTTGTAGTTTTATTTTATTTCAAGAATAAAACAATGTTAACCTAGGGGTAATGTACTTCTTATTTTGATATTTTTGCCGCCCGTGAAGGGTGAAGATTATGTTGCGCAAATAATCATACAATCACATAAAGAAACACATTACCTACGATAAATATGGTGTTTCAAATAAATGTTGCTTCATAAAAATTGATGAATTCGGAAATAATTCTTAAACCGAAAAGTGTTTCGAAAAGTGTACACATTACACTGCACTGTGAGTTTTTGTGAACAAATTTGAAGAATATTTTTTAATAACTTTTCCGTTGAGAATTGTAATAAATGATTTCAACAGAATAGGAATATTTTAAAGGTTGCTAAGGTATGTACATGAAATTGTATCGGCGTATCCGGATTTGGAACTGATTTTGATTCTACTTCTGTCTCCTGCAATGTTTTATTTGGTCCTCATTTTTGAAAGATTTAAGAAATTATAATTTGTTACCATAAAAAGATAAATAATATTAGCAAGATTATTTTACTAGTTAGCGAAGAACCTTTAAAAGAAAAAATGTTATATTTTAAATAATTACATTTTTTACTTTTTTAACTCATACTTTATTTTTACTTATTCTTCCATTTTTTACTCATACAGTGGATACATTGAAAAGAGTTCGTCGAGGAACGGTGGTTATTACAAGGAGAAATTAAAGTAAAACAATTTTTTTTTTCATTAGTTCAGACTGCATTTTTCAATTAAAAATACTACAAAAATTGGCTTCAGCCGTCTAGATGAATCAAATTCTTTCATTTTACTTTTCTATTTGTATTTGTTTGTGATGCATTTTGGAAACATATTATGGGGATATTTTTTCCTGTCTTTGTAAGCTCTTATTACATGCTATCTTGATTTAAACTTTCACATTCGTTAAATATATAATCATTACTTACTTACTTATCAGGCGCTACAACCGCTTCGCGGTCTTGGCCTGCTGCAACAAACTCATTTATCAGCCAATCATTTATCCCGGCCGTTCTGGCGCAAGAATCAACGCCATCTATCCATCTCAGTCTGGGTCTACCACGCCTCCTCCTCTGTCCATG
>KB672602.1:4695017-4710270 GCA_000349145.1 Anopheles dirus | reverse complement strand
TTCTGCAGCCGTGACATTGGCATAGGTTTTTAGCCGGTCACTGATGTTGGATTTTTGATGCGTCAGTTTCCTGTTTTGTACACAGGTCATGCCGTGATGCACAGCGTTGTCACATTTACGGCATGTGGGTTGTTGCCCTCTGTACGTGGCGAGTGTCGTTTCACCGTTTATGTGGATGTACGATGGTATTGGTTTTTTTATAATTATACGTACGTACCGAAATCCGTTCGGCAGACCAGCACATGCAAATGCTTTGCTCCATACTCCTTCAGTAACGGAGATGACCTGGCCATAATTGCCCATATATTGGGCAATGTCGGTGTTTGTAACGTACACCGAAGCGTCATGGATCTTCACTATGGTTGATCCATCGTCCATTGAAATGTTACGTTTGGACGTAACACGTTTGGACGTTTGGATGCTCTGATTTGTTTGCGAGATTGCACGATAGAATGAAACACGTCCGAACCGAACGAGCTCTAAAACCGAACTGTGATAGGCATCCGCCACATAGGAGAGCCGTAAACCAATGATGTCTATGTCATCAGCGTATGCCAGGATCTGGCTTGACTTGTAGAAAATGGTCCCTGAAGTTTCCATCTCCGAGTCACGGATGGCCCTCTCTAGCGAAGAGAAGACAGGCGAGCCCGTCCTCTTGACGCAGACCCTTGGTGGTAGCAAAGGGGCTTGAGAGTTTTCCATCCACCTTCACCTGACAAGTGACGTTGGTCATGGTCATTCTTACAAGCCTGATCAGTTTGGCCGGGATTCCAAAGGAGCTCATGGTGCTGTACAGTTTTACCCTGGCTATGCCGTCGTATGCGGCCTTGAAGTCGATGAAAAGGTGGAAGCTGTTGAGCTGATGCTCCGCCATCTTCTCAAGGATCTGCCGCTTGGTGGAGATCTGATCAGTGGCCGATCTCCCTCTTCTGAATCCTCTCTGATAGTTACCAACTATCTCTTCTGCGAATGGGTCAAGACGGTCTTGTAGTATAACCGAGAGAATTTTGTAGGCGGTATTCAACATCGTAATACCCCTGTGGTTGCTGCAGTCCAACGTATCTCCCTTCTTGTATATGGGAGAGATGTAACCAAGACTCTAATCACAAGGCATCGATTCGCTATCCTATGCCTCAGTAACTATTTGATGAATCTCATTTGTTAGTGCTGCACCTCCATTCTTGATCAGTTCGGCTGTGATTCCGTCGGTTCCCGGTGCCTTATTGTTCTTGAGTCGACGGATGGCCTTTCGGGTTTCTTCTATGCTAGGTGGCAGTAGCATATTGTAATCTGCTAGTGGAGCCTCTAGGTCGTCGTTGAACTGATCGTTTAGTAGTTCATCAAAGTAATGAGCCCATCGCGAGAGTACCTCTGGCTGGTTACTGACCGGATTCCCATCTTTGTCGCGACTGCAGGACACCTTAGGTATGAAGTTATTTCGGTGTCCTGCTATCGTTTGGTAAAACTATATATTCTATATATAATCATTAGCCGTATGTTTTATTTTCTATTAACTCTTCCTAATTCAATCACGCAGACTTATAAACAATGCACCAGTAAAATCAACCAACAATTCAAAACAAAATTCGATCGACTGAAGTTCACTACTATGTTAAACATTATTAATAACTCACCAAACCTTCATCAACCAACTCCGCGGAGTCCGCACTTCACAAAAACAGATAATTTTCACGCACATGTGTGTATGCTGTGAGTATTGTGTGCCGATGCAATTGCTTCCTAGCGTCTAACGTGCGCAGTGCACAGACCGGCACATCGAATCCTAACTCCCTCCTAACCCCCTAACTCTCTCTCTCTCTCTCTTTCCAGGAAGCAGCTGCTCGATAAATTGTTTCTAAATCCAAAACCCGCGGCAAATTTCATTCGATGCGGCAAAACTTTGCACCGACCGACCGGAAACTGGGAAAGGGAAATGCGAATTTGCCTCCGAAGCGTACCAGGAATTCACCACAATCAATTAGCAGAACAAATGAGAACTCGGTCACTGCGCGGCTGTCGAGCAGAACACTATTTCAGTGATTGAAATGGTGCGGAGGTCGTTTAACGCAGCGTGCACATCGTGCAACGGCAGCGGCAGGCTTTCAGCATTCAAATTAATCAGATCAAACCGAGCGTAGAGCCCAGACCCACCGAGGAGGAGCACCGTGAGTGGCGAACGTCAATTTCCCGCAGGTATTTCTCGTCCAGCTCGTCCAGCTTACCCCGTCCGCGTCCCACTGTTACCTGTTGGAGTGGACAAGATGGCTGCCGTGTTGTATTGTATAGGCGTCGGAATGTTGGACATCAACATTTCTCATTATTGGAGTGATTTCCAATCCCGGAAAACATAGCTCAATCACTTCCGATTGGACACACATTAGAATGGGAATGGGTTATTGTAGGCAACAATGTTGCAGCACTTCGCGCACAGTTTGTCGCACAATGGTGAACACTTTTTGTAGCGCTCCACACAAAGAGGAACTAAAAAAATTAACATAATTGAGTACATGCGCGCTCTACAAACACCGCACCGACATGGAATTTAAAGTAAAGTGAGTAAATTACTCCATTAGCTGTACACCACCTGGTGTACCGACACGTTGTTGCCACGTTTCGTTTCTTCAAAAACTACTTCCTTCAAATTCACACCGCCTTCTTCGATTCGGATACACCACAAGCACCGGTGCAGGATATTTAGTTTCCTCCCCAAAATAGTTTAAACGATGGCGGGGGTAAGCCTCCCGGCCGTGGTTCAGCTTCTCCGTGAGCTTCGCGTTCCTTCCTCCATTGCTTCATCCAATTAGTAGCCTATTGCTGCTTTATTAATTCAATTTATTCGAACGAATTATCCCTCTCGCATGAGCGAAGCGAGCTTAAAATTGAAGACATCGTACAAGGAACACGAGCGTGGCGTTCTCAACGGCAGGCGAGCGTGTAGCTCCTTTTTTGATTTTCAAACCACTCTGCTTGGGTTCGGAAGAAGGTACACGTTGTGTTGGGCGGTCACTAATGGCATTACGGCTCAGTGTATCAAGCTGTTCCCGCTTCAGCATGTTTGGTGCTGGTTCTGGTGCGCATGAGGTTTTGGCAAGCGATTGCACGGAAACGTGCTCACTTTGTGAGCCAGTGAAATGGGACGATTACTTAATTACATTTCATGGAAAGATATGTGTTGGGATTTTTGGCCAGCAGGCAACCGCAATGCGAGAGATGGAATAATAAGTTAGTTCTTTCAGTTTCATTCTCTTATCTTCAATTCTCATTCAATACGGTCAGGACTATAAGCTCAAATAAAATACATAAATTTAGTTATGCTGCCCATATTAAATTAAGCCATTTCCATTCAGTCCAAAAGCGCTTGTTAATATTATCCGAACCATTAATTCCAAAGCGAACTTCACTTCATCATAAAAGTGCTGGTACGTCTCAAGGAAACAAACCAACCTAACAATTCCTATCCGGATAGTCAACAGTGTTTTGTACCTTTCATCTGCTGCAGCTTCATTTAAAGTTTAATTTTATCGTTCACATTTGGTTCGCACTTTGCTACCAGCTCCAGCAGATTAGCCCAGATCCAGCCAACCGAGCGTGTACGTAGCAGCCACGGCTACATCGTCGTTGGCCGTTGAAACTTTTGCGAAAAAGATCCCTAGCCTCGCAAGCCTGCTACGGGTTCGCTTCGTTGTGCGCACGGAACAGAATTGCAGCCGAGCTGGCTGCTGGAAGCCGCCAGATGGGTAATCGGGTCCGGCGAACGCCGATGTTCTTTGTCAATTAAATAATGAGCAAACTTCCTGCCAAAAGCGCAGTTTTACTGGTGTTTCGGAAAGGCTGTGAAATAATAATGAAGCAACGAAATTATTAATGACAGGGTGCGAAGGCCGCCGCTTGCGAAGTTAACGTTAAAGCGTCCGCATCTTGTGTTGACGTGCTGATGCCATGGAAGAAAGATTTTTCTTGAGATGTATCTCTAGACATCGTAATGGTTTTTTTGTAATTCCGAGCATCGTAAGTTTTAGATGCTCTGGTTTAAAGTCAATTACAGCTCAATTTATAACTTTAAGAACAACAAGACAAGCTAATGTAAAAGTTGTAAAAAAAATGTGATAAAATTTAAATCTCATTTGCTTTAGTTGTGAGAAATAACGCACTTTAATACAAAGTTCTAGTTATACATTCTAGTATAAAGCTTATAGTTTTTTTCTGTTAAATCTATATTCTTATATTTCATTTTTTATGTACTTAATACAGGAAATATATAGAACTCGTTGATGCATAATATTTCTAATGGATGCCATTTTGAAAATGAATTCCAAACATTCCTCGCCTATAAAACTGTAACTGAATTTTCACAAATGTCGTTTAAAATTGCTGATAAGTTACTTCAGGATTTTGGATCTTTCAGTGCTAATGAAAGATGGCTTCAATGGTAGTAACTTTTCAATTCGCTTTTGTCAAAATTCACTAGACTTTTCGATCTTCTTTTCATGTTTTGAATATTTTCAGTAATGTTGTGAAATTAAAACAAAGTTCAAATTAAGCTTATTTCTAGAAATACAGCTCAAAATATGCGCTTGATATTAAATTATTTGTTCGTTTCGGTGTTCAAAGAACTTGTGAAAATAATCATAGAACCATTGATTTAAATCGATTTCATTAAGAACAGCCAAAACGTTAGAACAAACATACGATATTTTAAACACGAGGCAAGTGGAAAAGTTATTAATTGTAAACCCTGTTCAATAGTAAAGAACGTTTTAGATGTATAAAATCAAGTATCTTTACCAATAGTCAATCGTATATTTTTACGTTTCAGCTCGTTTTATAAAGCTACATAATAACATTTAGCTTTACTTGGCTGCAGTATCAAAAACAAAAAAGACTGTCACTGTGCATCGGAAAAAAAACATCGCCGTCAAAAAAGGTTTCACCGTCGAGAAAGCTCATTTCGATATCCACCGATCTTTGCCCATAAACTTACACCGTATACCCCCGACAGTAAAGATCAGCAGTCCAGGCGAGTGTCGTACGCGAGATGATAACAAATGCGGATCGAGTGTGAGACAAGACGGCACAACGAACAAAAAAGGCAATATTATTCATAACCCACCATCTGATGTCTATCGCAAGTCGGGCGAGCAGTGCCCTTATCCCGCACAGGGCAGAGCGAAATCTTCGCAACGAACGGAACACAAATTGAAGCAACAGTTCGGTGGATAACGTAAAAGGTCTGCCTTGTTTGATCGGGACGCTCCGAAAAAGGGTTTCGGTTGGTTGTGCCGGTACGGGGAATCGAATGTTTATTGCAAGGATGAGTATATTGAAAGCTCCGAGAACAGTGAAATAAACCACTCTCGAGTTGCAAGCAAAGCAAACCATTTTTCGCACCCCCTATAAAGTTCGGACGAAAAGGTGTTCTTTTATTGGTAGTAAAATTCTTTCGAGTATAGTAGAGCATTCCAGCGTTGCTGTGCGGAGCGTATCCACGAACGGTTTGTGTAGGCAATCAAACAAAAGCACAATAAAGACATTTCGAAACACACGCCGTCCTTTAAATGGGCTTCGCGTTCAAAACTAGCAGCGCGTGGCTTCTTGTAGGTGCTGGAAGAGGCCACTCCATGGCGGCAACAACCAAAAAATGGCCAAAGTGGAGAAGCTAGCCAGCCTTGCGCAACCTGCCCATCATCAGTCATAATAAAGCAGCACCGATACGCGCCATAAAGCCCGGTAATCCTGTGTCATAAATTGTACAAAATTATAGCTTGTCAAGCTTCGGACTAAAATCAGCGGTTACTGTGGCGTAACTGCGAAAGGATCGTTTCTGTTTCGTTCGTTGCTTTGAAACTTCTCGCCCCGCTCTCGCAAGTAAAGACAATCGCGAGCACAAGAAAACTTAGCAAAGTGGTGCAAGAAAAGTGTGCTATGACGTGTAACGATAGCGGGTTCACACACACATATGTACAGCATGTAGCGAAGCAACTTAAATCCTTGCACGAAGCCTTACGGAGGTTCTGATGCAAAGCTGCTAACTTCATCCTTGGGAGGCAAAAAGCGAAGGTAAAAAGAAAGCTCTGTTTCGAATGCAGCCATTGTAGCTACACTGTTTCCCCACCCACCGTTCGAGAAAGGGTTGAAACGATACCGAATGCAAAACACTTACATCCGTCGTCGGCCAGTGTAGCGGAGGAGGCTAGTGATCCAGAGAAAGAAAATTCGATTCCATTAAAGGTGAAGAAGGGCCCCGGGTGGAATGCGTCGGAGGTATCGGTGGTGATTGTGTTCTTCATCCCTCCCCGGTCTACTTGACCGTATTTATGACCACAACTGATGCAAATAAAGCGCTTCCGGCTAGGCTGCATGGGAAGGAGGGAAGCCATGTTTCCGAACGGTGGAGAGTAAAGTGTACGGTCCGCTTTTCTGGCAAGCGACAACATCCGGTCGGTAAAATGGAGTTGGTACTTTCGGGAGATTGATTCAATTTCAATTGAAAGGTGGTTGGAGTTTTCTTATGAAGATCTCCCACTAGACGATGTTGTGTGCAGAAAAAAACGTAATGCCCTTCCACTTCGATTCCTCGTGTGTTCGACGACATACTGGAGAGAAAAGGTTTTGATTTTGTTTCCATTCAATGCAATACAATTTCTTGTTGGTTCTTGGTTTCGTAGGTTTCAATCTTTTGCAAAGACCTAACCCGAAGTTGATATGGGTTTTGATCACAAATTCGCTAAGGATACCATCTTGAAGGTATCCAACTATATTTTCTATTCATATAATTTCCCAAGTTAGTAAAAGATAACTCCAAGCAGTATTTCGAAGTTTTTGTGTGTACAAGTTCTTGGTGTTTTCACAATCCTAATTTCCCTTCCAAAATAGAGAAAATGTCGGTTCTATTCGAAATTTCAAACATGACAAAAACAGAGCATAAAATAGCACCAACTGCTCGTTAAGAGCCCACTTCCTACCGAACAACGGTAATAGTGAGCCTGGGGTTTCCATATTCCTGGCGCACACAACACCGTTTCACTGGCCGCCATTAGCTTTGTTTTGACGAGGAGATTTATGCTGAAAAACGCCGACCAGCAAAACTCTTTGTAACATGGCCAGTGGATTTATCGCTTGTTTAGCACGGAATGACATTCCAGGTGACCCCAGCCATTGCTGGGCGAATCAACCACGACGAGACCTTTCCGGGTGGTCCCCTTGAATTTGAAACAACGGCGAAGAAACCTTACTCGGCTCGTGCGGGAGTTTTCTCCTGGGTGCGCCCCGGTTGACCACCGTCACCGGATGACGGCGACAACGAACCATCGTCGGTGAGGAAAAACTACCGGCGGAAGTTGTACATCGACGGAAAAGGATACAAACATTGGCCCATCGGATGGGGTGGGGAAGGGGTGTGTGTGTGTGTATTTTTTTTGTTTGCCGGCTCTCGTTACCACTACGTACAACAAACAGCGGCACACGCTCATACACACAAAAGCCACCCTTCCGCCCAGCTATAAAAGGTTACCGGCTACCGAGAGAGGTTGGAACGCCAAAGGACAACGCTTCCCCACAGTGGGATCAACGACGGGCGGGTGAACTTATTTCCTTCATAAATTGTTTCTTGTTTGTGTTTCCAATTCCACCACGCCACACCGTCGGCGAAGACGGAGGATTCAATTGTAGCCTCGCATCAATTGTTTGTGTTTGTGCTTCTGTTTGAGATTTTTCTTTCCTTGGACCTCGCCACCCGCCTTTAACATCCTGGTGAAACAAATGCAGAAATCCCGGAATGGTCCGGGCCCCTCGGAATGACCGCCCAGTGGACCTGTGCCACTGCAAGGACGATGGGTGGTTTCGGTAAAGGAATTGTCCTCCGTTCAGGGTTAGTGACTGTGCTGCGTTTGTTTTTACCACTCCACTCCAGTCGAGCCGGTGAATTTACAGCCAACACAGCACGATGGTCAGCTACTTCCGTTGCTGGTGCTGCTGCTGCTGCTGCTGCTGCTGGCGCCATTTAGTTATTGTGGTCAATTTTACGAGTAAACTTCATTTTAAAATAAATAAACAAACCAGAAGGTGGACCGGCCACGACAAGCGCGCTCGTAAATTGGCACAGATTGAATTGTCGCATTTGGAGCTGTTATTGTGTTACATTGAGGCGAATGTACCGGTGCGGTTTTAATGTGCAAATAGTAAGCGCACGAGGGAAAAAGTGCTTTTGAGTGCTTTTTTTCGCGCACGGCAATGTGTGTCGCCGGTTACTATTGCCTCACCAGGGGTTAATTCTTGTAAATAAATGGACGTTAGGGATATCTGTTACTGTTGGAAAGAGAACGTTGCTAGATTTGTTAGGGGAATCCACGAATGTATCGTGTGAAATGAGGATTTTGTTGTGTACTTAAAAAAAAGGCGCGGCAGACCGTATGACTAAGAAATTGGCATTTCAATCTATATGAACATTGTTGATTCTAAGATGTGGTGAATCTTCATTTTTTTGACACCAGAAGAAATGGCCACTTTTCGCAAATGCTTCTCAACACTAAATAATATTCTTATGGTTAAGTTTACTTGGCACCTTGCTCTCTGGCTTGTTTGGTTTGGTCATAATTTTACGGTTTTCTAACTTTGTGATCAAACTAACGGTTGTCTTGGTTGTAACGGTTGAGAATTTTGTGATCAAAATCTAAATTCGATATTGAGTTTGCTTACTTAACCCATATCCCCATAACCCATAACCCATATCTTTCGGTTCTGTTCAGATTCCTACCAAGCTAAAAAGTAAGGAAACAGTTCTAAAATAACATATTTCCTTATTGATATGCCTACTACACACTTGATAGAAAAGTAATACAAATTTTCATAATATAATTATGAAAAATATCCAGGCCATGTCAGCACGACGAGGCCAACCGTGAGCGGGCCAGATAAGAAGAAGAATTATGAAAAATAATACCATCTTTCGCTAGACGTACAATCAACTTGGGCTATTACAGGGTTTACCACAGCCGCTGACACATACTGCACACTTTTTGAAACAAGCGGCATACTCACTTCGAAGCCACCGCGGTGTGTCAACACACCGCGGCTTCGAAGTGAGTATGCCGCTTGTATCAAAAAGTGTGCAGTATGTGTCAGCGGCTGTGGTAAACCCTGTATATCAAATGTTCTCACTCGTGCGCTCACATATGTCAAATTGGGAAGTGATGCGTTCACAAAATATTGTTCAAATTCTTGATGTTTGATTGGAAATCACAGATTTTACCGTTCAAACCCAATTAGGTAGGAGTGATAATTTTATTGTTTGACTAATTTATTTTTAGTTGTTAAATTTTGAGCAACTTTTACAAGTGTTTTCGATGTAGATGTGCTTTTATAAACTCATACAAACTTACTTTCAACAATATCGTATGTCATTTTTGAATACTTTGACCGGCAGCTCAATCCAACATTTGGGTAATGAGACATAACTGCGTCATCAGACGATAAACATATCCGTTCTACACCATATTACATGCCAATTTTTTCAAAATAAGATACTTGAAATAATTTTAAAACCTTGCATACAGCTTGCATACCTTGAGACAAATAAAGCTTTTGTAGTTTATTTAGGATATTCAGTGAACTAGTTTATCGTAATTTAAGATGTTAAACTCGTTCACTGCATACCCTAAATAAACTAGAAAAGCTAGAAATTCCTCCTTTTCTGATATGTTCTTGTTCACGACTCAACGTTGCTCCTACTCTTACTTCTACGTAAGATGAAAGGAAATCCCTAAATAGCTTCCTCGGCGCTTCCAACCTTTCCTTCGGCACATCAACGCAGCTACTAAGACGATGCATCCTTCACGCAGACATCATTTACATCGTTTGCATAAACATCTCCCCAAGCCCCGACGTTGATACGTGTGTCGGTGGTGGAAAGCGATTCAAGAAGAGGGTATAACGTACAAAAAAATCCGATTGCAAAATAGTGCTCTAAAAGATGCAAAGCACCGATTGTGCCGTGTGCTTTCGGGAGGTGCTTTCTCTAAAACGCTTCGGATCGAAGACGGACGATCCACCGCATCGCTTCTGCGTTGGGAGCTGCTGACAGGAAATCAATTAGCGCGCACTTGAACGGTTCTTACAAGTCGTCCAGCACTAAAGCGCTACACGGATGTACCGAACAAGGAAGGCTAGAATAAGAACTGGAACGGAGTGTTTCTCTTCATTGTAAAAAAAACACACACCAACAAGGGCATCAGGGTGTCGCTCCGAAATAGAACTTATCACAAACCGCATCGGACCACTCGGGGGAGGTAAATTCCAGCAGAAAGTCGGAAGATGGACGGTGCGGTGTTCCTGAAATGGATATAATTTCGTCAGATTTCATCCAACGCACGGCCACAAGGGCACACGGGCAAGGTAAACGCTATAGTGCTACTTTAAACTTGACGCCAGTATCAGTACGAACCGAACCAGGTTCTTCACGAGCTCACGAGTCGGTTGCTGTAACTGCAATTTCTTCCCCGTTTAAAGGATCTTGGGAAGCTCCACACATCGATCCTATCGCTGTGAACCTTTCTTCATGTACACCATTGGAAGAAAGTCCTTGGGATATCAGCTGTACGTGTGTTGGTGTGTAGCACAGCGTTGCCGAGCGTTTCTTGAAGGAACCGTAACCCAACGACGCGCACGCCACGGGTAGGGAAATCAATTTATCAAACTTTGAAGCACATGCATGGCATGCGAAAGGTTACAGTAAGGAAAGGAAATGGCGGGGAAGTCTTTCGCCACCTTCTCCCAAGCTACGATCCAGACCGTACGTTCGGGACAAACGCTCACGTTCGGATACCGCGAAAGTGCCATCCTTTGCACCTTATCGGGAAAGTGATCGATTGTGCAGATAAAGCACACTGGTAGGAAACTTTCGCACCGCGCGAAGATGATCACCTCGAATGGGGTGCGATAGGGCGCGTTCGGTGAGTAATGCCGAAAGCCGAAACGTAAACTTTGACCGACAAAGGTAACAAGTTTTCGGGTCGCAATTTGACGAATTCTACGGAATCGATGCCTGTACCAACGTACCAGTAGGCCGTCGGTCGCCTTTCATAACGCTTCGATGCGCCATTCCGACTAGAAAGCTTTGGCGACACGGCTAGAACATGCCTCCCAAACCGACCGTAGCCTCCATGACAAATTGTGGCCCATTCGACACGACAAGAATGGCAAGAAAAAGCCGCTTTGCAGGAGCTCTTAAGCCCGAGCATCATCTGTCACGCCCGCGAGCGCGCGCGCGCGCGCTCGCTCACTCCTCGCTAATGTATTTATGGATTTTCAGCATTAGAATATCAACGCTCTTTTGTCATCCGACCGCAGGCTTGATGAGTGGCGTCGTAAATTTAACAACACGAACCCATCGTGGTTACATCGTTTCGCGTGAGGCGGACCCCGAGCGGACGAAGGCGAAGTATTCGGGGTGTTAAAATCCTGTCTTCGAGTAGATCGGATTGCTTTTCTCCAGTTTCGTGCGAATCCGGGCTAGGAGAAGTCGGCCCAAAACGGGATCCCTTCTGTCGCTGCTAAGAATGATTTATTAGCACAGATCGATGACGAGGTGACGAAGTGTTTGGAGGCGACGCATTGATTGGGTTTGGAAATGGTAAATCGGAACGAGCGAGCGGTGGAAAGGGTCACACCATTGGAGCTGCTGCCAAGTTGATAAGTGCTTCGAGAGGATGCTTTTGTCGCAGAGATAATTAGATACTACCGGGGCTTACGATCTCTGTCAACGAGCGAATGTTTTCTTCGCTCGAACCTATTGACGAACGTACTTTACGTACGACCGCTCAAGGGGTTTCTCTAGCGGCTCTCGCTCGCTCCTTCTTAGCAGAAACCGTCGGGAATGTTTTCAGCATTCCACACCCGAACCACAAAAACTCCAACAAATTGTTTACACAAACCAGCGCTGAGATGGCCAGGGTAATTAAACGAAATTGCGAGAACCACATCAAACACCACCGTTTGTTGTCGATTGTTTCGACAACGATTTAACAGTTTAAAAATCAGCCTCAGAGCGTTTGTTTTATTTTTTCGTCGGTGGGTGGTTCTGTGGGTAGATCGTTTGTTAATTGCCTGACAGGAAGCAGCATGGTGTCTAATGGAACAGTCTGGCGGAGAAATGTAATTACCAATTTGGAATGTAATTAGCTTAGGCTGCTCATGATAACACATTTCCGCCTATACTCAACGACGAAAATGGAGCTTGTAAAATGGGAGTGGGTAGATTTATGAAGATAAGCGGAAAATTAAAATATCTAATGAGGAAGAGCATTGTACTGGAAATGTATGCCGCTTTCGGAAACTTTCAACCAATGATGAAATTTCTAAGTTAAATTAGCTCGTCGAAGCTATCTGCCCCGTATTTCGAGGGAACTAGAACATATTTTTACAACGTACCAGGCGCCTCCATGTTGCATTTACAGCGTGTTTGACATAAGCCGAAATATGCAATATCTAGGACATGCGCGATAAATAAACCGTGATAAACATTACCTAAAGATATTATAAGCATTACCAAAGCATTACTCGAAATGATTATGATAATGAAGATAAAATATCGCAACACGACTAATCCTTTAGTAGTATATGATATTTGTAATGATATCAGCTTCTACTAAAATTTCATCATTTATAAATTTTCTTTCAAAAATTATGCTCTAAACATACCTTTCGTCCTTTCATTATGCAATACATTTGTTACTAAGAAACTGTTTTATTAAATCGCCTAAAATAGTTGGCTACTTATATATTGGTATGCATAAAAAGGTAAAAAATATGTCAAGAAATCATAGGGGTTCCTACAGTTTGCAGTTCGTCTTTTTTACTGTCTGTAGGTTTATTCTGCGTTCAGCTTCGAGCTATAATGATACTAAAAGCCATAATGGTATTGTTTAGCCCTAACCAGAAATACTAACGATTCAAATGCAACCAAAACCCTACATAAAGTGGAACAATGAAGCCTCGGTGAAACTGATTTAAATATTTCAAACAGTATGTGTTAAGCGTACACTTTGCTTGCGACCACCGTACCACTCAACGGAGATAAATAATCTAATCCTGCACACGGCTTGCATCATTAATGCTCCACCTGACGCGATGAAACCTACGCTTGCTCGTACGCGAGGCTTCTATGGCATCGCAACAACCGAAGCGACTTGCTATAAAATAATTAGTTCCTTTCGGATGCATTCTTCGCATAGTGTCGTCGTGAAGGAATGAGCAATCATTCCCCGTACTAAAAGCGTAAGCTCCAAGCCGTACAGCGATGGTAGCGAAGCGTTGTAGGACGCTACTTTCAGAGTGGAATTTTAATTTAATTTTGTGGTAAACGATCCCGGATTGGAGTGTTTAGTGGAGGTAGGTATGAATGAGTGATTATGTAGTGTCTTTAGCAAACAAGGTCGCATTTTCAAATATCATTAGTTAGCAAAACTAACGTTGGAACTTCAACACCTTCTAGTAGAAAGATCCTTAACAGTCTTCTCCTCAACTTAATCGCTCCACACACAGGACCATATGCACTGTGTGCCACATCTTCCCACCTCGCCCGAGACAACGATACGATCAGCACGGTGAGGCGTAAAAAAGGTGATTTAAAAAATTGCTTCATCATGAAAATGCTAAATCCTATTTCCCAACAATCAGCTGACTGGGGCGGGCCGTGTCGTCTGGAGCGTCGCTGCAAACTAGGGCACGGTTGAAAGCCGTGCACAATATGGCGCCGGGTGCGAGGCGCTAGTGGCGTGTTTGGAATAACAAAAAAAAACGAAAAAAGTCAATTTCCATCAACCATCCATCAAGCCACTGTTCCGTGTGACTGGTCGCTGCTGTCGGATGCGATCCCGCGGTCGGTGGTGGTGGTAGAGACACGTGTACGCGACGCAAATATCTGTCGAAGTGATCTCGTGGCCAGTACGAAATGTCATTTGCGTATCGCTCCGAGGCACGGACGCGCTGGTTCTGGTGCGCGAGACATCTACACACTTTTATGGGACTCGAATCGAGTGGCGTGAGCCTCGGGGAGCAAGGAGGACGGGAAAATCATCAACCTAATGACGCCCGGGCATGAGTCGTTGGAAGCTGCGAAATGTGAGCGAACTGGTACGGGTGTAATGCTTTTTATTGCGGACGGTACACGCGGAGCCTTCGGTACGCCATCGGAGCCGCCCATCGGACGATTGGTGAATATGATGAAATCTTTTCTGCTGGGACGCTTTCTTGGAACAACGCTGTCGCCGCTAGTTAGTGGGCAAATTAATTGAACCATAAAATTAAACGTAATGATCGCATCATGGCGTCGCTTTTGTTGTTTACTTTTGCCCGTTTTTTCTCCCCCGCCATGGCATGAAAAACAAAACCAATCCATTTCCGGGAAAAAAGAAAAGACTTCCTACATGCAAACATTCTCCAGGGAGATTTCGCATAGAAGTTTTATAAACACTCTTATCGGTGTCCTAATGAATTTCGGGAACCGGTTCGGTAAACTTTCCTCTAGCGCTTCCACGCAGCAGCATCGCGATAAACGAGGAAAATTGAATTCGGAAAAAGCTTCATTCCGGTGAACAGGAACAGCATGGACAAGGAAGGCGAACCGTCACAACTCCCTGCACAGTTTGTTAACAATTAAATTACCGTCTCAAAGATGGCACCGGTCACCATGACCACGGCTAAATCAGCCATCAAACCGATGAAGTTGATGAAAATAGCCATTATTCGGTCTCGCTTGCACGCTGTGCGCGTCGGAGAAAATGAAATGCAAAAGCAATCACAAAGTGAGCCACCGTGCAAGCGAGGCGCCTGGTACAAAAAATGAGGCCATGGTACGGAGAACGTTTTTAATTTTCATTATCTACTTTTACGGTTTGCAACTTTATCGTTCACTCACCCGGCAACTCCATTTCAGTTTGTGGCGAAAATGGGACAGGAAACCTTGAAAAACACGCCCCGAACAACAGTTGAAGCGAGGTGAAAGGTTAAAAGAGATAGCAAATAAGTCGGCTAATTGCAGCGGCATTAAATGCAGTTTGCTTACGGCAGCAAACCTCCGAGCTTTCTCCATATGTTCGTGCTATGGTTTTTACTTCCTCCTCCCGGGACCGGTACCGTCGCGTGTAAGAAGGAAAAGTTTTTGGGGGTTTCGTGCGTTTCGGATCTTCCGGATGGTCAACTTACTCGGGCCGTGGTTGAGTTAAAAGAGAGTTCATTTATTACAATATTGCCTTAACGT
>KB672602.1:4522363-4691008 GCA_000349145.1 Anopheles dirus | reverse complement strand
TTGAGAGAATGCTATCGGAGCATCCTTCGCCGCCCATGCGTCGCATCTCCGACAGGAGCATGCTGGGCTTGCGGTCACCCAGGGAAACACCGGACAGGAGGCTCGTGAGTCGCTGGTTCTCCGATGGCTGGAAGTACTCCAGTACTGCGCTCTTTAACGTGGCGTACCGGTCGGTTGCATCCGGCTTGTTGCACTTCGCGATGGCCGTATACATGTATTTGGCGCGGTTGCCAAGGGCCACGATCACCGTGTTGAACTTCTGTCGGTCGGATTTCACATCGTTCACAAAAAACGCGGCTTCTAGGCACAGAAACCACGTGTCGACATCGTCGTGATCGAAATCGGGGAAACTGATTTTTGCAATCACGTGTTTCTCAGTGGTTAGTTCTGGTGATGTTTCGATCTTTGGCACTGGTGCGGTATCGGCATCCGACTGCATTTTCGCGGTAGGTTCAGTGAAAAATGTGTATCACGTATGAAAACGTGCGCGGATTATAACGTGGTTTCAGTAGTCACTATCACGTCGGGGTCACCAGTTTGGGGGTTTCGTGCGTTTCGGATCTTCCGGATGGTCAACTTACTCGGGCCGTGGTTGAGTTAAAAGAGAGTTCATTTATTACAATATTGCCTTAACGTTACTTATGTTCTATGCGCAGCGGGCGAGGATTCGCGCGCTGATTGATGCTCGCTAGTTGAGCGCTTGAGATGCGGTCGAGACGTAACGCTCGATGTAACGCTACAAGTTTTTAAGAAGTATTCACTACGCGACGTCACTACCGATGCTGCGTCGTGCCGCGCATATGCTAGCACAAATTTACATTCTTTTCTCCGGGAAGTTGGAAGGCGAACAATGCGCTCGGCAAATGTTGGTTCCGGTGGAAGGATAAATCGGAACGAGATGGAGAAAAAAAAACAGCCCCAGCCCACATACATGAACTCTCGTGATGGCATTTGTTTGCATTGCATCGAAGGAATGTTAACCGGGAATGGTGGTTGGGAAAGTAAATTATTATTCTTTATCGTTTTAGACTCGAAATGCCTTCAAGTTTGTGTTCATGAGCGTATGGTTGCTTCAATTTGATTCAATTGTAACTCAAAAGCGATCTGAAGAGCTTTAGATTTTTTAAGTTTGTGACTATAAATCAGTGAAATAATGTTACATAAATACATAATCATAAAAAAATAAAATAAATAAATAAAAAACTAAAATAAGCTTGGGTTGCGGTTGGAGAACTATATCTTAACAATTTAATATCTGTTACAAAAATCTATTTGTTTTTGCTGTGATGCATAATTTGATTCCAAACATACGCATTTTTTGTTTTATATACTACAGTTTCGTTTATTTTTTCTTCTTCAACCGTTATATATATTTAAATATTTATGTGTATTGTAAACTAATAATATTATCGAAATATTATCAGTTCGGACATAAGGCACTTGTAATATTATCTAAATATTATCAATTCCGGACATAAGGCACAACACGTGTTTTCAGCTTGGTTTCTCAAGGTGAATCAATCTATTTTCTTTTTTACGTCTGTCATTTTCGGGTTGGTACATGATGGATCGTATAATATCGTTGATATAACTGTCAGATGACGTTTGACGTTTCGATACCTATTATGAATGTTTACAGTATGTACTTTTCTTGTTTCCTTTATGCTGCACATGAAATTGAAAGGAATATTTTGAAACAAAAACCCTAAACCTTCTGATCGGAGTATCAATAATAGCAAACCATCTCGTTAAGCTATTTATCGTTGCTTGTTATTTTCATTTGTTTGTTCAGTTTTTGTATCTTAAATACATCGTTAGGATTATTCACAATATTTTATACAACCATTAGCGTACATTCCGTTGTATAAGTAAGCATTGTTAAAATGATACATTTTGAATGTTGACACTCCTATTTCTACAAAAAAAAAATAATATAGCCTTTCTAGATAACTTCTAATATAAACACGATCACCCTGGCGATAGGCGAGGTGGACTATTGTAAACAATAGCCAAACTTATGGAGTAATACTTTAAATAAGCATGAAAAACACACCGAAATCCGTTTCTTCTAATGGAGCGGCAACATTTTATAACCAAATATAAACCCATTCAAATTGCTAATCAATAGAGGTGATATTGTGTGTGAGTTCACTCTAGAATTAACCGCTGTTGACCACGAAATAGGAAACATTAGATATAATTAACATGTTTTATGATAGTCGGTTTGCTAACCACCTCAAATACCCAATGTTGAAGTAGTTTACGGCAGTAAATTTTCCCCACCGGCGACCGACGATGGTATCGACCGCATGATGGTGGTGGTCATCGTTGATTGGATGATTATCCTGGTGTGATTTGGTTGCAAATTCGAGTACATTTTGCCATCCCTGCACCACTGCCACTGATCGATCCAATTTCGTCCTATCGTTGTGGCAAACGCTGCGTGAGCGTTCCAGCAAAGGGTGGAACTAGATCGAGTGAAAGCAAAACAAACCCCGTCCAACGGAGCACAGACCGGTGCGAAAGTGAAGGCGTACAGGGGAGATGATTGCATATTTGCATGAAATTGCATTTTTTACGCTTTCCCAAACGCCGCCGTGATTGATGGAGCGGACAGCAAGATTTGCTGACGATAACAGGCGGGTGGATGATGAATGCATTCAAGCTTCATGGTGGTTTACACGTGTGGTTGAAAACCGTGATGTTGTGATGGGTGGAAGCAATGGTTGGAAGTGTAGTTAAACATGGCGAAGTGGCAAGTTGATAACAGAACAGAAAATTTGTTGTAAATCTGCTCAGTAGCTGGTATAGGAAGAACAGAAATATATGGAAATGCGACTTTTGCAACATCCAGATAATTTATTGCTTCCAATTCTAAACCAAGAACAATTTCAATCAGCATTGACGCTACTAACACCAAAATAAGTAATTTACCACCCAGCGATTGGAACGAAAATTGAAATAAATGGTATAAATGAAAGATATCCTCTGGCAGATTCTGTTTTAATATAAAGTTTAACAAATTGGAGTCATTTTTTGTATGATGTTTTGAGTTTTCTATGTCTGTCAGTTATTCTATGTCTAAGAACTTGTCTATGTTCTGAAAAATCGAAATTGGTGTAGTAGGATTGTACCCCAAACGGCAATTTTCACCAACTAGGAGAGATTTGTGGTGAATTTGGCCGAAATGTTCACAACCTTTCGTACTGTGATTTAAACACAATGTTTTTTCATGTTCCGGATTTAAACTGGAGACGTATTCTAGGTCGCAATCTGAGGCACCAAAATAATTGTCTATTTTCCCTACCCTTTTCTACCTTTCTTCGACCCGCTATCTACAGTGGCATTCGACCAGATTTCTACTTTGGTTTAATAGCTTTCACAAAAAAACATTTCTAGCAGTCACTACAAAACCACAACACACAATAAAATACTTTTCAGAATAATTTTTCTTACAACAAGAAAATAACATAATAGATTTTTATAATTCCATTGTAAAAATTTGATCTGCGGAAGACTGAAGAAGTGAAGTTAAAAACTATTTAAATTAAAATTTATCGCTCAATACTACACCATTTGAAAAATATTATTAGGATAAAATTAGGATAAAATCTTTAGCGTAAGAGCAAGTGCATTTTGAAAAACTTAAAAATAAACCAACTTTTCCCCCCTTCCCTCATATGTGTTCGTGTTTTTGGTTGTTTTTGAATGATGTGAAACCGGTGGCGAATTTTGGGAAGTTAATAGAAAATAATGCAATATATAAGTTTCGTCTCAATAGTAGTTCGACTGATCAATCCCGAAAACCAGCCAAATTTTGGTGCTTAAAAGTGTAAAAAAACTCTCAGTATTAACGGTATTCTGCACATTGCAATTGCTAAAATAGACACACTTTAGTATCCTACGCCATGACAACCGTACCGTAATATCAGAGATCGTGTCTCAACAACTCCTATCAACCGAACAATGTTGGAATGCAACTCGAAACTGCTGAACTCTGGTGTGATGTTTCAAAGAACTCTCCAAATTACTTCCGACGGTGGCAAATTATGCAACATCACGCTTAACCCTGCCTGGCAGATAATATGCTGCCCTGTGTTTGATGTTGGCAGCGTCGGAACAGTGCACCAGACGGAACCGGCTGCACCTAAACATCCGCTCCAATCGGGAAGCGGATGTCGTGGTGCAGGTGAAGTAATTACTCACATTGCGTTAGAACACGAGCAAACGATGAAACAGTACACGACGGAAGAACACAGCACACGATTCATCAAAAAAGCTACCCCCACCCAGTGTCCGCCGCTGTACGGATATCCGAGAGTCATCGTGTCCGCTAGCGCGCCGGGAAGAGGGCCGGGAAAGTTGTTCCCGCCGGTGGCGTCGCCGAGATGCTACTGCACGCTTCTAATCTTCCGCCGAAACCCCGTGTGACATTCCAACAGTCGCCTTTTGATGCAGCACCCAGGAGCGCTGGTCAAACCGATCCATCATGCGAACGTGGCTTTCGTGCCGTGGACGAGCATGGAGCACACGCTCCGGAATAAGCTGGCTGCCACATCAACTCTTACATGATGCGAAATATGCTTTTCTTTTATCACATGTAACCGAAGACACAGAACCATATTTCATCACTCGCACGCGACCCGAGAAGGCCCTTTTCCCGGAAGGACGTGGACGGCCCGGGCTCAACGAGAATGCCCGATGATAAATTGACCACTCGTATGAATTATAAATTATTTATCATTCATTTCTAGCAACTTCATTCCACTTGGCGACAGGGATGGGTGGTGGGTGGTGGACAGGGTGGTGCACCGGTGCACTGCTGATGGCGGGCTTAAGCATCGGAGGCATGCGAAACGAAAACAGTTTGTTGCAGTAGTTCGTAATAAATTCATCATATTTTCAACCGACACCACCGCACGGCCCTCCACAGCCCTCCAGAGCTGCTTGACGTTCTGGTGGCCCATTGGTATTGTCGTGTCGTTCTTGATGCAGCTCGTCAAAATGCCTGTCATCGAGTGACAGCAATTGTGATCGTTAGTTGTCACATCTCCGGTGACGCGGATGGCGGAGAAACAGCGTCACGGTGTATGGTAAATGGAAATTTTTCATCAAAGATTTACACAATAGAAGAATACATCAGTAATGCATGTAGTTGGGTCCACAGTACAAGTGAGTATGCAAATGACCTGTGGCAATGTTCCATGTGTAAGATTTTTATATTGTTTCTGCACATATATAGGAAATTATAAATTTTAAAACTCATAAACCATGATTTGTGGGAGTTTCAATATTTTTGATCAATGTAATGTTTGAAGCTTTTTACAAGGCTTTACCACTTACCATAGAAATCGATGACATCTCACTCACATCCAGCTCATCCATTTTTTACCAAACATTCACCAGGCGTCTCCATCGCACTTGAAAAGATTCAGCCACAAAACGGTAGTCGACATCCTAGAACACGGATGACACGCCACAAATGAAACAACATAGTTTGCATACTCTAACTCTCCTGCAGCTCATACGCATCATAGCTTTCAATTTGAACTGAGTATTCAATACAGCTTGGCTCATCTAGACACGAGTAACATAGCACAAAGATATCCTTCGATAAGTGTATCACTCCAACGAACATTCAGTACCGTTGCACAGTGCAGAGAAGCCAGTTGCCTCGAATCTAACTTATTAGCTTCGTTTCGAAGTCTCGGTTTGATGTAGGGATGTACGGTACGAAGTTTGCGAGCACGAGAACAATCGCCATCTTCCAGAACTACATGTTCAGTAAGTTATGATTGCGCTACTTTGCATAAAATATAAGAAAATGTAGTGCAATGAACAACACACAAACAAAGATGACGAAAGTGCCAACAGTGTGACACTCGGAACTGCTCCATTTATTCCAGCGCTCGCTTCGAGTAGTAGGCCAAGCTAGACGTGGCCAAAACACCAATCGTGATGTTTTTAAAGAAGTAATTAACTTCTGGGAGGTACTCCGTACTATGAATCTCTCCGGTCAATGCCAACAACGATGAAAAGAAGAGCGACGTGACATCTCCTTTTCACTGATTTTGAGTCGCAGGAACACCTTCCTCGGGAACATACTATGGCCAGTACCAGGTTTCCTTTCGATAGATTTTACCTCCTCCAGAAGTGCCTGAATCTTATTAAAAAATGCCCAATAGTATCCGGCCAATACAAAGTGTGTCACAATGGTACGAACTTTGTTAGACTCGAATTGAGCAGACGGTTCGAACAAATCATAGAATGGAGTTCTTTCACTGTTTTGACCATAGCTAATGTGAATGAAGTGATAGAGGCGCCAAATTTTGACAGTATGTTGTTAACAAGTATACACTGACCACTGAATGAATGACCGACCACTGGGTGGCAGGGTAATCTCATGAAAAATCGAAGCGTTTTGTCGCTTTTTTTAATGCATACGTTAATTGATTTCTCCTAATCATATGTTGCCAGCGATAATGATTATGGTAACACAATAACAATGCTTTTTGAAAGCTCCTTGTCACCCGAGCGCAGAGTAATTACGGACTGGATGCATCAATTATCTCCATTTGCCCCAGTGCAGCTCGGCGGACGAATCTTCGGTTCGCTTGGTCGCATGTTCAAGCTGGAAACAAACAAAAACCTGCAGTCTAATGAAGGGAAGAACCGAAAGCATCTCCAACGTTGACTCACCAGCGTACTGGTTTATGGTCTTGCCGTACCGCGCGCTACTCGATTCCGTTTGAAACGAGCGTCTGGGTGAAAATCCGCCCGCTTCAAGTAAATGGAGAGGCGTGTATACCACCCATGCACGCCGAGCGAAGTGCGCTGGTACTGACAGAAGCAGAAAACTGATGCGTTCATCCCTTTTGCCCGGAAAACGGAAAGCTCCCTGCAGACAAATGTATCATCATTTTCCTTTTCAACGGCCCGTAAAGCTTTCCAAAACCATGCTGTTCATTACGGTCGGGGGTGCTCTACGATAAAACGAAAGGGATGTGGCACCCACAGACGAGCCATCCAAGAGGTCTTAAATGCGTGAGATGGTCCTTGTGGTGATGGTTTTTATTTCGAAATATTTGCAAACGAATCCTCCCGTCGTACCGCCGACACGGCTCGCCTGCGACCCCTTATGTCGACGATTAATGACAAGATTTCCCTGCGTGACGACATCAGTCTGACATGATAATGACTAGCACCAGCTCATACACACACACATCAACAAGGCGATGAAGAAGACGTTGACTTGACGAAAGACGGTCTATGGAGCGTAAGCACAACAAGCTGCCACGATTTTAGCCTCGAGGGGCTTTAGTGGTGACTGCGATGGATGGAATGTTTGGTTGGGCAAACTGAATAAATTCCATGCCCGTGGGTATCGCAGGCTCCAGTTCACGCGCGGTACGGTTTTTGTGGAATTGTTGCCAGCCCGGCAACCGTAGCAATGCTGATGAAAATGGTTGCAAAACCACCGTACGGCACGGTACAGCGTTCCACTGTGTGTGACCAACTAGACTGTCGGTCTGCCGAATTCCACCAGCATCTTGAGGTTGCCCGCGAGCGGATGCGGAATGCGTGCTGAAGAGCGTGTACGTGCCGTGGAAAGGTGGAAAATCTTCTCTTCTTTCGAGCGTGACACAACGATGCAATTATATTAATTACATTTCGTTGCCTGCGGTGGGTGGACGATAGGAGAGAAAGAAAACTATGCGATGGGTTGGTGCATTGCAGATCGCATGAGGGCTGGTCCGTAAGTGCGGATTGATCGTACTGAACGGGAGCTTCGGCATGATGCTTCAATCAATCGAACCGGCATGCAATCGCAAATGAATTATTGCAATAACTACATGTGTTGATTTTTAATCCATTTTAAGTTGAAAGAAAACAAAACTACAGTGAGTACATGAATCGTGCTGCCGTGAAATTGACGCTGCACACGTATCGATCGTTGAACCAGGGAAACCAGAGTTGACCTGAAAACCCTGATAAAATTATTGACAGTCGGACGTGTTGAAGAGTTCGGTGCATTTTATCAGAGTCATATGCCTGCCATATGCCGAGTGCTTGTTAGTAACCCAACCTAAAGATTATATATTTAAAAGGGTGAGCCTGTGGTGTGCCTTGTGGGCCGTGGTAGCAGCGCAGGTCATCGCACGGCAGGACCTGTGTCACAATCCCATCTGGACTGCCAATCTCTATCAAAGAGAGCCTTTTCCGGTTATGACAGTATAAATTAGTCTATTAAACCGTTAGACGGCAAGCATGATCTCGTACGTCGTTACACCAAGGAAGAAGAAGATTTCAGATTATAACATAAGTTTAATAGTATACGTTATTATTTGTAATTATTAAGATAAACTTCAATTACTTAATCATCTATTTAAACAGATATTATTGCGAATGATTTGTATTTGTAACTCTTACAATTAAGTTTCATTCGGTTAATGCAATGTTCGGTTATGACAGTAAAACGAAAGCTGAAAGTGATGTTTTACGATGTTGCACCCGATGTTTACACCCTATATTATCACTGCTTCTCGTATAACTATACGACTGCTCATGAACATTCGACTCTTTTTGAACGATTTTTCCCTTCTTGGCAACTTTTAAGGTTTTCATTACAAATTCATTCAATTTCATATACACATATACACATATATGTAGTTTTGTGTTTAGTGTTTTTTAAGTCACATATTTTACTTTATGCCATTTAAAACCATGTATAGTCATCGGTGACCCAACAACATCATTTACATTTACAAATTTAAGAGAATTTATAAAAAATATGCTTAAAATCATCCCCATCCTAAATAATAACTAAATAATAATACATAAATAAATATAGCTAAGTATCTAAATGAACAATATTATGTTGAAAACGTTTGGAAAGTTAGTTGAATCACATAAAATTAGTACACATGAAGTGATAAGATAAATAATAAAATAAATTGTTTTTCCGATCTGCTTAAGATTGTTTTTCAGACACATTGCATAATATTTGCGTTTATTTGGTGTTCAAAGCCAGATAATAATTAAAAGCAAACAGTGTTGAAAATCAGGAATGATAACGCCATCATGAGAGTAACATAATTCAGTAGTTCGTTATTAATAATTATTCATCCTTCAGTACACAAAAACCAACCAGCAATGTGGTGTTTTTTTTTGTTCATCCACATATTATGCGCCCTATTACTGGATAATCCTTTCGATGCCATTACGTGTAATTTGTGATATATGAGCCCGCCATTAACGTGCGCGCATTTACTTTGTGCGTTTTATTTTAATGGTCAAACTATCCCGCCTACGCTTGACTTCTGCAACAAATCAGTATGCTAAACGCCACCATTGATTCATATTTATCGCAATTACAGAGGCATTTGCATAATTGTGTAATGATTATTTGATTTACCTCCGGTATGACATTAGGTTCGCTGTATGCATTCGCAAATTCACATTGGTTTGCATACAAAATGGGTTACGATTCGATGTTAAATCAATAAAGCGCGTGAAGAGCACTGCGAAAGAACCCGAAACCATCGAAGCATTGCTGTTGAAGTAAAAAGCAGCTTTACGCAGCAAGCCAATTAACTCAAAAATAGCTAGTGAAGTGTGGTGCATGAAAATTTAATTTTACTCGATAATTTGCCTCTGGAAGGTATGAACCGACTCCTAAGCGTTTTACACATCGCTACGCAATGCACAATGTTGTTCGTCGCACTTCTTGTTGCCCCGTTACAATGTCACGTCAAAGCCGATCAAAAGTCAATGCAAATTGAAGCCTCGATGGCAACAAGTAAGCCCTTTTGGAACCCAGGCCTTGTCCACAGGCGGTGCTTTGTATGCATTAGACGTGGGCAGTTACTGCAAAATTCCGATCGGAAGCATGTATTCTTGTTTGCCGTCGTCGTGCAATCAGTCAGCCCACTGGGTATGTAAATAGCGGATGATAATGATATTAATAACAGTTTCTCACATCTGCACGGATATGTTGATTGAGCTTCCGGGTAGGGATGCTATTTCTGCAGTCCCATGTTTTCCATGCTTTCATGTTGCAGTAAAATGGACCGGACGCATAGCACTACTGCATAGCGAATGACGTCATTTGGTAGTCCTTCATCATACCAACACAAAAAATCGAGCTCGGGAGCATAATGCACCGAAAGAGGAAGCGAACGGAAAAGCTTTCGTTTGTATAGTCACTGTCATATAAAACTCGATTACCGCTCATTATCATGCAAATGGACGAAGAACGAGGTCGCAGGAAGTCGGCATTGGAGAGTTTCGATTGTTTTTGCTTTTTCATTCCGGTTCCGTTCAATGTTATTTCGATGTTTGTCATATTCTTCTCGAATATGGAATTCTTATTCTCAAATATCGAAAATTCTTAATTTAAGTGTTATTTTTCAATAGATTATTAAGTATACTCTTGAATAAATATTAAGTAAATTTAACTTTATGAGGTGCTTTTATAATAAGTGTTATGATCAATGTTGACCCTGACTATAGACGACTATTATACAAATCATTTTTATGTAATAGTGGTTAGTTATATGCTATCGTAATTTAAATGTTATTATAATTATAATTAATTTATAATGATGATAATTTAATATTAAATATGTTTAATATGTTGATCAAAAGAGATTTGGTTCAAGAATTAAAAACCGAAACTCCCATGCTCATCTTTAAAACGATCAGAATCACGATAACTGGATCTGAAACATCAACTTTCTCTTCAATCTTTGCCCGAAATCATGGTTCCCCACTCACAACGACCAATACGTTGAATGCACATTGATTGCCCCAATCACTTCTAAACCACCACACATAATCCAAAGCTCAGGTGCTATTATTGATGGCGTTGTCATGGATATCGTACAATTGCCTGTGCTCAAAGTGCGAGTTTACTTCTCGCGCATTTCAGTTAACACCACCACTTACAAATTCATCGTAAGAGCCAAGACTTACCTGTATTGTGACAATATAATTGCGCACAAATTTGTACGTAATTTGGGAAATTGAATTAACTTTCATACATGGCCTTTAAACTTGGTAGCACTTCTTATATGCAGGAGGAATTCAATGAGTGCAAAGCTATCCTAGAGCCAGCAAACGCCCTTGAGCTGATCCTCAATCATCTCTACGCACCACCAGCAACTCAACTCAACTGCATCAACAACCTCATCAGTAATAACAGAAACACTTATATCAACTGATAATTTTTTGACACTATCCGAGTCTTCCATCCGTCACCATCAATGATTTATAAACACAGATGGTTCAACTCACACAACACTTCATACCCGTTTGCACTCATACACCGTCTACACTGATCCGTTCCGACGCCGTACAGCCGTACGGCAAAACTACTTCACGGTTCCCGATAACATCGTATCAAATGAAAATCCTGGCTGAAACGATTTACGCCTGTATTACTACAACGTTTGAAGATTACGGCCCACAACGAACGAACCTTTTCTACATCTCCTACACTGAGACATGGTTGAACGTTAGTATTTTTCAGCACTCTTCACCAACGATACCTACACAATCTACCGTTGTGATCGTAGCAGCGCAAACACCAACTTCTCTCGTGGCGGCCATCTTTAGTATGGCCAATACATCCACACACAGCAGCAACTCGAGTTGGTGTGAATAAAAATCTAACTACCACAGTCGATACTATTAACCGGCGTAGTTTGTATCCCATCTTATCGCTGTCATAACATGCTCGTGCTGAATGCTTTCCAAGATAGTGTTTAAACTGTTTTTGATATCATGCAGCCGTCTGATCATCTGCCGTTCCTGGAGGATTTAAACATCAAGTTTAAACATCATTTAAACTTGATCATCTGTGTTGTCTAACCACTATGACTCTAAAGCGATTTGTCAGATCGAAACGATTTATACTGACATATTGTTTCTACCTATTTCGAATTTTGACGATTGCGAAACCTTGCAAACTATTCTCAATACTTTCTGTGATTGATGTTCGTTAAATGATCTTGTCCTATGTTCTGAATAGCTTTGATGCATTTTTATCCTGAGATTTTTTTCTTTTTACTACTCACTTAATAATGTGCCTGTCACTTTCATCTTATCATCTTACCACGTTTCACAACTTTGACGTTCCCTGTCACTCGATCTAAACAATATATGGATATGGACTCGATCATTATATGCATGGATTTTTTTTAAATCAAGAAAGAAAAATGTAAAAAGTCAACGTGATTATGTTTTCATAAATGACTGAGAGTTGGGATATACGAAAGAGGGTGTGAGAATGAGAGTTGAGGTATACGAAAAAATAAGCCAAAAATAGAGTGGAAAAAATACAGGAAAGAATATGAGTAACATGATATGACTAAATATTAGAAACTCTGGCGAAATGGCAAAAATATTATATAATAAAAGTTTAAAAATTACTCGTTAAAATTCCCAATTTCTGTAGAAGTAGCACACATCTTGACAGTTACAGTGTTTGAGTCCGGTAGAAACAAAAAAGTACAACGCAAAGTCGAACTCATCATTTTAACCCACTAAAGCCCTAGCTCCGCCATGTGCGTTAAATGAATTAAATTAAATTTTTCGATTCACCAAATCTGACCGAAAACTAGTTTATTCCCACCTCTACGGTGATTCTATTTACCGCACGCATTGGCAATGGTCACTTTAATTGAGTTTACAGCACGCTTGGGAAGATTTTTGGCCGCGCGTGTGTGTGTGTTAATATTTTAAAATGCACTTTAATACACCGCCCACCGAGACCGTGCTGGAGCACTAATTATCACACCGCTTTTTGTTGCTGTTAGCGCGGCCAGGGTCGTTATGCACATGAGCGCACATGAAACATTTAAATAAACAGCACAGATGGAGCTCATTAAGCTCTCGGGCGTGCTTAACATACTGTCACCGTGGCCGGATACATCTGTACGACATCTTTTCGATGGGTGTGAATGTGTGTCTGCAAACCGGGAGCGCAAATAGAAGCACAAAAAACGTAATCATAATGCAATAACCTTATTGGCACCTTCTTTCCGGGAATGATTCGATTTGGCGGGTAAAATTGGCCGATTCAGCCAAAGCAAATCACATTCATCAACACAAAATGGACGCAACGCTCTTGTTTTGTTTATGCAAAGGTAAATACGTGCGTATTTTTTGTCCTCTTCTCCAACTCCCGAGTTCCAGCTTTTATTTGCCAGCTGACATCCTATATGGATGCTCCACATCTGAACGAATACCGTCGCATCACACAGCGCTATGAAGTGGATCGAACTGCCGAAAGCTGTATAAATAATTGGAGCAACGCTTCGTTCTGTGTGGGTTGTCTTGCGTACAGCTCAGAAAGTGTGCATTGCTTTTGACATTTTTCACTTTTAAGATTGCGAAATGTAAACACAACGCTATGTTTGCTGTCAAACAGATCACACACATATGGCCGTCTTGCTTCAGTGCATCAGTTTCAGCTCAAAATTGCATTTCAGGTGAATATTGCTGTAATAAAACATTTCATTAAATGTGCTCTCCGTATTGGAAGCTCCATCGTGAGAAAGGCTTTTATTAAATTTCTCCCGAAAAACCCGATCCTAGTGGAGAAAATAAACTCCCACATAACCTTACCCAACACATCCATCATTCGAACGGAATCCACCAACGCTCCAATACTTCGACTCATCCACGCACGGAGGGATCGGTTCGAATAATGAAATGTATTGGTTTTTCTGAGAGAGAAAAAAAACAGCTCAACGCGTTTCAGATCGTAATGAAATATTAAAACATTATTTCCCTGTTATTTCCCAATCCAGAGCCGGCTTGGAATCGGTCACCCTTTTTTGTTATTATGTCGGCCTGTTCATTTTTTTTTGGTCGCACATGAAGCGATGAGATAGCGATGCTTGGCCGACATGAGAGCTTAATTTATGAAAAAAAACAGTAATATTCTGTAATATGTCTCCGGACGACGGTTATGAGTGTTATTGCACGGCATATTTGCGCCATGCTGCGTATTTATAGCCATATTGCATTCCACTCGGAAGTGTACTGCAGCACATGACGTAGGCTTTACTGCCGAATGTACGCAGAAAGCAAATTGGGAAAGCAAATGTGATTAATCCTTTCCAGCAGGTGTACAATTTGTTTCGGAATAATTCCCACAAAGAAACAACGAATGAGCATGCGGTTGGAGTCCCTTTTGCAACAAGGTCGTTTTTAAACTTTACGAGTATTCGTTAAAGAGCGACGGATTGAAATAGGCTGACAACCAATCGAGTAGCTTGTAGTTTATTCAATTAACATTAACTTAAATTCTTCTGCTTTGTATACTACAACATTGTTGGCTGTTTAAACTCTCAAGCACGATAACGAACGAGAACTTTATTCATCCCACTTCTAACACGCTATCCACAGCTCGCAGCCAAGTATTAGTTTCTTGATTGCTCACGTATGCTACGTCCTTGGTCAATGCCCGAAGGAGCAACAAATCTTGAGCTCGGTCGCTTCAATAATCGTTCGAACAGCGACGGAAGATTGCCGCCGAGAGAGGCGAATGCCGGCAGTCGCACGAGCATCCGTCGTGTGGCCCGCGTGACCGGTGCGCACGTTGGCGTGGTCGTGGTCGTTTGGCCCTTGGAAAACTCCACCAACTGCAATATCACGCAGGCCAACAGAACGAATATGATACCACTTCGTAATGCGCCCATCTTTCTGCTGGTGAACCGCGATTGCGAGATGATGCTGAGACAATGTTGCTACGATGCCGGTGTCTGAGAACGATTCACGCCGTGCCTCTCTGTGAGTTCGTGTGTTGTAATGAGAACGACGGCGTTCACGGGGGTTTACGAACTGAAATGGATTGCTATGATAGCCGGTAGCGTGCTTTTATAACAAGTTCGTCCACCTGATTCCCTCCCCAAAAGTTTCGTTGCAGCGATCGTAATTTGAGATTAACATTGCATCACTTGTACACCTGTCCCTACACGGGACACCCGAGCCAACCTTCGTTTCTAGTGGGAAGAATTCAATAAAACGACCGACGCAACAATCCGTGTCAAGAGTGCCCTAGACTGCGAGAGGCCAGCGGCTACGAAAATGTGGATCAACAGTAGTAAACCCCGATAGCAATCGTTGCTGGAGACAAAGTGGCGTTTGATAACCTTCGTGAAATAGAGTTACGCCTGGAGGTGTTCAGGATTCAAGGTATCACAATATATTTCTCTGAGAGTTTACTGCACTCAATGATCTACTGTTTTTTTTTCTTCTTTTCAATTTGTTAGACATCTTCAGGAGAATTCTGGACTAGACTAAGGAATCTTAATGCAACAAGATAAGTATGTTACAAAACTAGATCACTAAACATCCTAAATCACGAAACCTTCAAGACAAGGGAAATAAAGATATAAAGTGCTGTGTTTTTAGAATTGTACTCCACAGTAATATTTTATTTTTTTGTGTATGCTGAGTATATTAACACAATGAGAAAAATAATTTAACAAATAATTATCCTTACAATGTTTATACACATCTCTAATCTACATTGTAATCAAGGTCCAAATATATCTTTTCTAAATATGTTTTTCCATTTTTTAGGCATATTTATCAGAATCTAGAACATTATTTGAAGACAATTTGTATTAAGCCATTGTTCAATATGATCAAACTTCCTTCTCACTAAGGTTTGAATTATTTGGAATTGGGGATCGAATCATTATAGCTACGATAGTGAAGCAGTGGTTTAACTTTTATAAAATTTTCGAAGAAAATACTAATATAATATCTATGGTTGACATCTTAAGTGTGTTAGCTTCACCCAGCAATTCAGGATCTCTGTCCTATAGGATAACTGTAAGAAGGCATCATCTTGAATGTTAAATTAAAAAAGAAAATTTCAAGATATGAAGAAAAAAAGCATTTCTAACAATGTATGGATGTGTTACGTGCGTTTTGATGATATAATGTTTGATAAACTCAAATAAACTATGCTAAATTGAAGTTTGAATGAACAGTTGCAAACTAGACGACAGGGCTGTCGCGGCTGATGTGCATTTTAGTTGTGCAAAATATATGGAGAATTGATTTTGTGTGCTATTAATTTTTATTAATTTCCATTTGTGTGAAGCATTATTTTGTGACTGAGTTTTTTTTATATTGCTTAAAAGACCGATTAAAACGTTCAAAAATGAAGAAATACATAATGACTGCCTATATGACCATTACACAACATCTGGAAAATGGTTCGTTGAAAATGTTACCTACGGAACTACGCAATGTTACCAAATGTTTGAAGATAATCTGGTTTTGTTTCAATAAGATATGGTAAGACACTTTAATTTCAAACTGAATCATTTTTCCTCCAATTCCTGTTAACATCAATGATTCAATCAATGTTTCAATGATTCGAAAGGTACTGATTATTGCATTATTTATGTTTTGTGCAGCCAACTCTAACCGTTTTACAAACAAACAAACGGAGAAGCAAACTATTGATCGATTCGATCTAGCGATTGTTTGAAACGATTGCTGAAAGAAAGTGCTGTTGAACGTTCGAGCGAACCATTTACTAATTGCCGTTTCACATCGGAACTTTTCCTACTATTCAGGAGCAATCCGCCACAGCGCAATTCCTTATCCGAGGAAAACAGCACGCTATAAGGAGGTTAAACAACACACACACACACACCGACACAAACTCTCCCAGAGCCAGCGTCTCAGTGGACCACCGTTTTGCCTGACAACCATCATTAAATTACTTGACTTTTGTTACAACCCGTACGCGGCCGGCATTCTTTTCTTTGCTACGTGCCCTGCTTTTGTGTGTGTGTGTGCCTGGCACCGCCGGGGCGCATTTGCTCTCGGGGCAGGTCTGATTTAAAGCGTGCGAAGAAACAGTGTCAGCGAACAAATCACGCACATCCGGCCCCCGGGGAGGTCAGGGTGGAATACAAGTTTTTCATGTCCTCACTCCCACACCCCCGTGGCGGTGTGGAAGGAATTTCCACGGTCCACCCACCCACCGGTGCGCTCATCGCGCGTTTGTACACTGTTAATCATTCCGATCGCGAGGCGCGCAGAGGCAAAGACACGCGAATTGTTTGTCGCGAGCCGCGCGAACCGGTTGCGTTGATTGATGATGCGATTGAAATGCGCACAAAAGAGCTTAAGCACGTCAAAAGTCTTGCCACTCCGGGGGGCCCGTAGCGGCACCAGGCAGCGCCTGGACAGCAATTAGAACAATTCCTAATTGGAAATTGATTGCTTCATCAGGAAAAAAAGCGAGAACGTTAGCTTTGGACGGACGCGCTCGCTACGAAGGCGCAACACACAAGCGTGCTCCTGTGGTTCTTTTCATCGGGGGCTGTGTATTCTTTTGTCGTACAGCATTTCACGCTCCATCTACCGGAAACAGGAAGCAGTAAAAGTGCTTATCGAAAGGGAACGGTTTTGTGTTTAGCACACCGGCCCGTAAAACTCTTTTGTACCCGGGATCGGTATCGAATTTGTACGTGTTAATTCGTGTGGCTACGATAAGGTGGAAGTTTATTTTATACCCTCGATTGCACGTGGTATATCTTGCAAGCAAACTTTACAATCTTAACGTTTGCTTGTTGTGAGAGGAACAAAAAGCGTCACGTCATTCATTACCCTACAAAACGATGACCCTCCAAGTATTCAACAAACTCTCCGGTTGAGTTTATTAGATTGAAAAATTTCTAAAATTATGTGAAGCACGCGAAGATGATTTTAAGCTCACTTCTCTGCTTAAGGACCCAAACCCACGATTCTTGATGCGGCTCACGTACGGAGTAAGCAATTGAAAGTTTACCGACCGCTCAGCTCGTGCTTCTCCGGTGCGACACTCTTGAGTATGAAACAAAAAATTATAATTGTGCCGTTTGGTCATGTTTTGCAGAACAGTTTCCCAATGCTGAAATTGATTTTATCGTGCTGACAGGAAGCTTGAGCACACGCATTGTGTCAAACGCTGCATCGTAGCCGCATCAAGCTGTACCAATTCTCTTTCCAAGGTTGTCCGGTGGGTTTGTGTGAAAAATTCCTACAAAACGGAATCCCTTTACAGGATAATTATAGCAGCAACAAGCTGTTCCACGTACCACCGAGTGCATATGGTGGCCCATTTCTCATGCATTACCGCCCTCGCACCAGCTCGTAATTCTCGTGGAAATGTGGCACACGCAGGTTCAGTTCATCGTAAACTCATTACGTTATTTTGATGATGTTGCTGGCAACGTTTTGGAGCGAATTTTGAATAGCATCCACCGGCATGGGATGTACGGATAGACAGCACGTTGTGTTAACAAATTCGGGGAATTCTTTCGGCAATAATTACAATTTAACTGTGAAAATTATACAGTGGTTTACCTCACTGTGATACGTATAAACTGGAATAACTTGGAAATGCGCTTCATAGAAGCGTACATTTCCATGTGGTTGGGGTGCATTCAGGGGAAATAAATTAACCCTATTTATCAACACTATAACAACTGAATGGTCATTTCAAAGTGTTATCAGATTTGCGAGTATTGTTCACTAGTTATTTTTTGTATTTCGAATATTTTATTATTTATTGTTTTAATTATTATATACATTTATATTTTGTTTATTTATTATTTTATTTATTTTATTTTTTCCAAAAAATTATTAAACTCTTGTTCCGAAAGTGTTGAAATGAGAGTTATATAGATGATACATAAAAAAAAAAATATTTACACAAATAACTTATAATTTACATTTACATTTACATGAATCAAAAGTCCTGGTACTTACTTACTGTACTTCATAACAAACGTATGAAATGACTTTCTCTCGATAAAAATAGGTACAACCCGAATCTTTCGAAGTGATGAAAGTGATGAAACCGTTTTTATAGGAATTCTCACTCAAGTGACATTTTTAATTATTAATTTTTAATATTTTTAGCTTACAGACTCAATCAAATATTATTAGAAACCCCTCACAGCAATCCTCACTACATTGCATTTATGACGCCAGTTTATTGTATCCTCATTTTATTTCCATTCCTACGTTCCGCTCAGAATTACTATTTTTCCTGCCCATCAATTTACCCTGCGATCCGAATCGAATTTTCAATACCTTTTTCCGAATTGCAAACGGCTCCAGCCTCCATCCGTCGTGCAGGAGCAATTGATTTCGTAGCACCTTTACACGTTTCCTTCAGAAACCCGATCGCTCGCGGTGGGTTGCACCGGAAACGGGGCGATAAAAAAGAGAAACATAAAATATCAAACACTCTACACCACGGGTGCCTCGCCGCCATTGCAACGCCATGTTTAAATTCATGAGCAAAAGTTGCATTTTAAGTTTTCGCAAGACCCTGCTGCAAACGTGTTGCCGACGAGCAAACGGAAGTACGATTGCACAAATGGAAAGAACATTTGCGGAGCTGCGTTGAGAAAAAAACGGCTTTATACGGGTGGGTGGTGTATAATAAGGAACGGAAATCATGGCCCATGGCAAGCATGCGGCTACCATGACTGTGCGTTGATAAAACGGTTGAGCCAACAACAAAAAAACTATATTTCTTCCAGTCTATTCAAATATACTCAGACAAGTTTTTAAGCATTTTTTTGCTTTGCGTTAGTGCATTGCAAGGAGCGGAAATATGGTAATGGTAGCAATGTCACGCTTTGATTCGCCAACTAAACGGTGCTTGAAATTCGTCGTTTAAAACGGTATGGTAATTAACGAATGGGTTTCTACATACACAAGATGATTTATCTCTTTTGTAGCAGGTTTGCACATAGTTTAGGTTTTCTAGGGTATTTTTAGTTGTTGTCTTGTCTTGATCTTTCAGTTTATTTTCATACATTAGGTTCAAATTGTTCGTGACAGTTCTTAGATTGTATAATTATCCTGAATTATCCTTTGTTACTGTTTTATTAGTTTTCCGTCGTTGTAGGATTGTTTTTCAGATAAAAATTTAAAACAAGAATACTGTAGCTTCCAAAAAGTATTGATTAATAAAATCAATACCATGCAGTATTAAATGTACATTTTACGACGTGATGTCGGATCAGGAACATAACGATGTTTCTGTATCGAAAGAATATCCTAAAATCGAACCGTGGCAGCACAATTTTAAAAGTCAATTCCATCACCGCAAAGAACCCGCAACACAAGTGAAGCGAGTGGAAATTGAATAAAAATTTGTAAACCCCAAAGGAAGCTGATTTTTGCACTATATTTTCGTTTCGTCCAGGCAGAGAGAGAGAGAGAGAACTACGCAAAAAAACCGGCAACCAAAATCGTTTCTATGAAGGTGAAGCGTGAAAAAGCTCTTAGTTCTGCTAATAAATTTTATGAATTTATCCTCCCACTCGCGCCCTATCCCTGCTCTCAAAATTACTGGAACCTTTCACCCAGTTGGTGGGGTCGTTTTCTGTACCCTACGGGCGAAGGTAACGAGGCTTCCCCATAACTCGATCCACATTTCGCACCGAACAACCCCGTGGCCAAACGAACGACCCCATGTGTGTGTGGCCCGAGATGATGAAAACTCGTACATTCCGCCGTCACCCCGATCCGTCCGTTCGAAAGGGTGTCCCGGGTGCCCGGGACCTCGCCAGGACCTCGGCGTGAGCGTACTTTACTGCCCATAAAAATGTGGGTAGTCTGCTTCTCGCGTCGTGCGAAAGCCCCTCCAGCGGCACACAACTCGTTATCATTCACGGAACCGGTGAGAAAACGTGACATGGTGATATTTTCTTTCAGTCCCAGAACGGAGGAAGGTCTGCAGCACGGTACGAAATGTCTCGGAAAAGCGTGAGCCAAGACGCCGCTGGTAAGCATAAATGTGCTCATAATTTGTTATGTCATTGAGTTTGCAAGTGAAATGGCGTATTTATTCACTTAGCCGAACGTTTCCGTCGTGCGAAGTTTGTGTGCATTTTGAAGCAGGATTTTTGTTATTTTTTTGCAGCTGAGGCATCACATGCAAAGCAGGTCGCTGTGCAGACCTAACCCGGGATATACTGAATTAATTTGTTGATTATGCTGAAGAAGTTAAAACTTTAAATCGTGAAGCAGTTTTTAAAACGTTTACTAGTGAATTCGAAACGAAAATCTCCGTCTCGCACAGAATAGGCTAGAAAATTGATTAAGGGTAAATAGGAGATAAAACTGAGACCGTTTCACTCCTAATTATTCGCGACTCTGAATAAAATTGTTGTGCTTAATGGCTTCGGTTCGGCTGAAGATCTGAACATTAGATGGCCTTAGAATGATTTCATTCGAAGCAAAAAGTACCAAGTAATTTAACAAGTCCATCTTTTTATAAACGCTCAATGGCTACTTCGTTTCCATGAGCTTTATATTTGAGTCAATCATCGATTATCAAGTTTCAGTAATGCTTTCCTGGATCATCGTATAGATACAACTTGCTACCTGGAAGCTGTCCGAATTCCTTCTTTACCCATTTTTCGCCGTCGGTTAGCAAACACAGATTATTTCTCGGCTTTCAACGTTCTGTTCTCAAATGTATGCTTCTTGAGGGTGTAGCATAGATTTTTAAAAGCTACTTCTGGATTCCAGGATGCCTTGTATCTGACTAGCTATGAAATGCTTGAACCAACTTCCCATGAAGGTGATTATCTTATCAACTATTGTTTTTTGTCAGCACAATCCCATTTTTGACGTCTTTTATGTACTGTTCAGGTCGTTACGATGGTCTCGTGATGAATATAGTACCTGTACAGCGAGAGGCTTTTTGGAAGGCATCCGGGATGAAAGATTCGGTTATAAATATCCAATCTTGTGTCAGAGGAAATAACGTTCTTTTCAGCCATTCAAAATATTCTTCGAGGCACTTTACAGTGATTGGATCAACATATCAACGATTTACAATTAGCATCGAAATTGTCATTGCAAACATTTTGTAATCAGTCCATCAAAAAGCCATCCCTAGTTCGTTCCTTACCAGCAAAACCTGTAACTACTATTCCTTCCTACCCGATCCAGACTTTTCAATTCCAATTCGTAAGCTTCTTAAAATTTCCACACCCCGTGTTGTTCTTTCCACCCCCGGTTCGGTGAATCGATCAAACTCGGCAAAGCTTAACCCCGTGCCGTACCACATCAATCAGAAAAGTCCATAAAAGCGTCACGCTTATCGGTAATTACCCAGGCGACCCAGGCTTGCGCAACCATTTTCCAGCGGCAATGGACATAAATTCGTTGGCAAATGAAACCCTGACCCAGCAAGACGCGGAGGGAAACGAAATCGAAAACGATTTACGATAGTGACGATTCGATTGACTAATAAATCTTCCCTCGAAAGAGGTGTTGTACGGAGGGACGGTGCGGGGAAAATTTCAAACAACTTCCATCTGAAGCGTCCCGCCCGAGCGCTTCAACCACCATCTTCAGGAGGATACTTCTTTCGGAAAGATTTTCCAGAACACGAAGAAATTGAACACGACCCAAAGCACAACTTTACTCAGCGGCAGCTCATTCGGCAGCTTTTGACGATTCCCTTTAGCTTTTCGATCGCCGAGCGGACGGCCGGAAGCAGTTGAAGTTGGTCTGCACCGAGCCAAATTTATCATCATTATATTTTGGATGTGGAACGGAATGGTTGCGTTGCAGAAGTTTCATGTTCCGGAATGGTTATTGCAAGGGCACGATAACTAGAATCTTATCCGTCTAGTGCCCTGCTCGACTGACGGTCCCATGAATGTGAAATCGAGGAAATCCATATAACTTCTCCGGGCAAGAGTTGTTCTTCGGTCGCATTTTGAATTCATCATAGTTTCAATTGTTTTTTTGTGCTGATGCGTTATCATTCTTAGGGTGCCATAATGCGTTCAAAGCAATCAAACTCCTAGAATGATTTCGAGATTCGTCTTTTTTGTCGATTTTTTTCTTTATAATTCAAAGCTGCTGAAGCAATCGCACGTTGAGTTTTGTCATCCGAAAAAGAACAATGAATCATCGTTCAATTCCTGCTCTGTTTTTTATCTTGTTTCTGGATTTCTTCTTTGTTTTGTTTTCGGAGTACTATTTGGCTCACTTCTACTTGTCGTGCCTCATTTGCATACAACAAACAGGCTAGAATGTTATGCATATCAGCCTTTTTTCCGTATGTCTTTGAGGCAAAATTGTTCATCTTACATGTTTTGAATTGTGTTGGCACCATGATACTGTTTTTCATCACATGTATCCGAAATAGTAATGCAAATGAAGCCTCCTTGGGTCGGTAGCGTGCTATGACGAGTTTCAGATCGAACGGCAGCGGATAATATCATATTAAAAATGTAACACAAAAATGAATTCTCTAGTTGCACGCCCAGTATAATATGCTAAGCCGTATGCATGTTTCATGAAATACCATGTTCGATCTTCTCCGAAGCGGAAGATGAAACGAGAATCAATTTTCCTGCGCAAACACACAGGCACGGGCTGTGGCAACCGTGCGACACAGATTCCGCACGTGAACGCAATCGACGAAATATGTTACCGGCGAGGATTCAGACACCACGGGACACAGGACAGAGCAACCTGTGCGACAGTGGCAACAATAAATTGCTTCGTTTGAACTGAAATCGTAATGAAAACCTTATAAAATATGTATGCCTCATTCTCGGTTGCCATGCATGGATAGACCCAGCGGGTAGCCGGAGAATTGATGATTTACGCCGAATGTGTGCCTCGGATGGACATGTACATGTCGGTTGATTCGAGGAACCCAATAAACGGTGTTGGCAGAAGAGTTTTGTAGCAATGAATTTCCAATACGAATGTACTTCGTGAAGGATATTACAGTACGCGTACCGCAATGGAAACTTAAATTGCTTCTACACGTTTAAACGTAAATGATTTCGACTAGTTTTCATCATAATGGCACACATGTGCTTCGAACTAAATCATTAAAGATTGGAAAAACTTGAAAACGTCTGGACTTATTCAAATAATAGTTCTAATGCTTCGTTCGGTTAGATTCCAATAAAATGAAGCAATATTTAAAAAGACTGGATTTAAGAACTGGGGAAATGGTAAAAAATGAATAATGATTTTTCGACTTGTTTGCTATGACTATGACTATTGCTTTTAAATATTCGATCTAACAACTTTTCTTCCCATTCCCGCTCCGAACGAATTAGATTGATTCCCTAATATAAATACTTTCCTTACGATTTCTGGACTAATATATAAATATATTCATATATGAACTGTGTCATTTTCGTCGTTTTCCAATTGGTTTTCATCCTTGTTTCTAATTGGCTTTCCTGCTTTCTAATTCATAATTCAAAAACAGGTCCGTCCAGAATCGAGAAAGGCTTGGCTAAAATCATATGAAGTTAATATTTAGCTAGGAAACTTGTTTTGGCAGGAGCGATAAATGGGTTGGATGATTAAATATATGTTTCTCTAAGGATTTATCATCTCAACATGCCTAACATGTTGAGATGGTGAATAAGTAAGTGCTTTAAATTGATTTATGTATCGCACAATTTAAAATATAATTCAAAATATGTTTTCAACACTCTCTTTGCTATCACCGGTCATCGAGTACCAACCGAATGGATAGAAAGTACGGTAAATTGATCAACACTTTACTCGATCTGTTTTTATATTCCAACATTTTCCACATACCTGCCACAAAAACTACGTGTTTGCGTTTCGCAAAACGCACATGTTCCAATTTCAAGCGCAACAAATGCAATTTCCCACCCAACACCTTCTCCGGCCCAGCTTCATCACAGGTTGGGCGAAAATAAATCAGCCACCGCAACGATCGGTGCTCTCCGTCCATGGCCCAGCGCGTTCGCGTATCCGACGGCAGATTAAAGCGACCAGCGCACCAACAATCATCCCGAATCTATCGCCTCCGCCGAAACGAGTCGGAAGTAGGATAACGCCGGACAAAAATAGCACACCGGTCCGGAATGCACCTACATATTTCATGTGAATTTTCATTTGAATGGAAATGCAATAAATATTAGGCAACCGGGCGGCACCTTGCTTGCGAAACTCGTCTGCGAACCGATCGCTCGAACTGGGTTGGAATACGGCGTGGAATGTATGCATGCCAAGAGCGAAACGGGTATCGAATTCTGACCAAAAACATGGTCCCACAAACACCTAACACAGAATACTTTCCCAGCTCTGCTATCGTATATGTGCAAAAAGTAGCAGCAGCAGCAGCAAATGCAAGGAAAGCAATTGTTCCCATTTTGTTTCAGCTCCCTGTGCTTGGATGCAAAATCGAAAAGCGTGAAAATGGTAAAAATCTGTCACCTATTAAGGCCTCTCTCTATTTCTCTCTCTCTCACACACACATACACAAACACACACGCACACACACACACGCATACAAATTAATTGGAGTTTGTTATTTATACAAATAAATGGTGTTAGTAATTTAAAAAATACTGTGTTCGAATATGGGAAAACCACTTTATTCAAATTGTTGCACCCGTTTCGGTTCGTTTTTTATGTGGAATAAAACAAAACCCAAACACAATAAACTGTTTTTATCATGTCACATTGCAGGAGGCCATGCCAGAGTGCCGATAGAGGTTGACACATGAGATAACTGTTGGCACGTGAAGTGAGTGAAAATTAATTTGAGCGGAAAGTAGGCTTTGTGGAATTTCAAGCACGATTATGGAATTGGCATAAAACAAACCCGCTTCCTCCGATCCAGAACGGCGTTCGTTCCGTACATTCAAAAATCTAAAAGCAATAATTGATCAACATGGTAACAGTCTTTAGTGCTACCTTCATTATCTGCATCGTTTCGTTACTGGTGTCAACTCAGCCGCCCATCTCGGTGCCTAGTGAAAGGACTTCAGTATCGAGTGATACGTGCCGCGTTTCACCCGAAGATGTCCACACGCAACACCCGCACGCCGTAGGAGGCGCCTGGAGCCGGGGAAGCCATCGAGAAATCCCTGCTACGAAACATACCCAATTACCGGCAGACGTACAAAGAACCGGTAGTAAATTGATAGAGTGCTACTTTGAAGGCTCTTCTGTGCAATCATTTAACCGCAAACAGGTCGACATGCAATCTGCTGCAAGCAACAGCAGCAGCAGCAGCAGCAGCAGCAGCAGCAGCATACAAAGCACTTCATACTTGACGCTGTTACCCCATCCAACCCAACCCAGTAATGATGGAAGAAAGTTTCCGAGAATAAATGGTGAGTGTTTTATCGCAGCAAGCCATACCGAAGTGACGTACCGGTTTAAAATGACCCCCTACGTTGCTACCCATACTAACAGGCACCAATAGCTGCACTTGCGACATGTCCTAGTACGGGCAGCTTACGGACGGAGCACCCAGCAAACGATGCATCCAGAGCCGCCGAAGGGCTGGCTCGAAGAGTACGCCCGTGCCTGATGATTGGCGATGCCACAAATAGATACGGATTGCGTGGCGTCACCCACCTGTCTCGAGGAGCCGAACGGGACTTGAAAAAGTTGGAAAAGCTTCGCCTCACTCCGACGTTCACCTTTGTCACCGGTCGTACCATGTGCACGGCCGGACAGTGTCGGAACGTAACCGGCCTGTCCGCCGCACCGCAAACACCCGCAGGATATTGGTTTCAGCACGGGAAGATTGATAAATGGAAACACCCTCGAGAGCTATCGGGAGTCAACTTTTCGGACAAGTTTGAAGTTCCTTACACCGGACGGGTCAAATGGTGCGTCGCGGAGATAAAGCTGTGCGCGGCGAATATCCCCGGGAACGGTTCGGTTCCCACAAAGGACGCTCTTTTGTTAACGAACGATAGCACCGCAGCGAACGAAACGGATCCCACCGTGAAAGAGGGTAAAGAGCTTACTTTTTTGTTCCTGCTGCTGCTGAGAAATCCAATCCGTTTTTGTATCACCCTTGCTCTCCAGAGTATAGACATCTCGACTGCGACGACCGCGCGCTGGAGTTCGGCGAACGCATCGTCGGTGGCCGGAACGCTCGCACCGGTGATGCTCCGTTCCACGTGTCGCTGAGAAATCTGTTCCACGAGCGTCGCTACGGCTTCGGGAGTGGTCTGTTCTGCGGTGGTTCGCTGATTAGTGCCGATCTCGTGTTGACCGCAGCGCACTGCTTTACGACGACGGCGTCCAACATGGGCGTGGTGGCCGGCATACTGAACCGCTTCGATCAGTCCCCACGGATGCAGTTTCGTCGGGCGTTTCGCTACCTCCGGCATCCGCGCTGGAACCCGAGGACACTGTACGCCGACATCGGACTCGTCGCGCTGCAAAGCCCGTTCCTTTTCAGCGTTCCACTCGGCGCCAGCAGCATAAGGCCAATCGTGCCGACGAACAACGGTCCCGTGCCGGGTGAACGCTGCACCATCTTCGGCTGGGGCCAAACGCAGGAGGGACGGAACCGACTCCAGCCCGTCTGTCTCCAGAAGGCGGATGTGACCATCTTCGAGCAGACCCGCTGCAATCGTTCCCTGAGTGTGGTCATAAACGTACCGGACGGTACGTTCTGTGCTGGGCGCTACGCCGGTGGTGTCGACTCCTGCCAGCGTGACTCCGGTGGTCCGCTCGTCTGCGGCGACGGTGCGCTTTATGGAGTCGTTAGTTTCGGTTGGGGCTGCGGGCGAGCCCACGCGCCCGGTGTGTACACCGACGTGTTCCGGTACCGGCAGTGGATCGATGCAGCGACGGGAAGCGATCCGCGCACGTGGAGCGGTGCGGTGCCGGTGGCCGATGGACGCCCAGCGTGGAGTGCTCTGCTGGGAGGAATAGTAATGGTTGGCACCACCGTTCGGTTGTCGTAAAAGCCCCGACATGGGTCCCGCTGGGTGGCTCCGTGTATTGCAGTCCATTTTCTTCGAATTGCGAGCGTTCTGCGCGACGGTAAGGATGTGTCAATTAATCCGTTGAGGATTGTTTCGACGAGTGCAGCACCAGAGCGATGTACTTGGAGTGTCCGCTTGAAGAACGCTGAGAACCGAGCAACTGCCAGTGGCGTTGAAATGTTTACCGAGCGTATGTACACAATTATTTCGAAGCGACTGAGATGTGTCTGTATAATATACTCAATTTCGTTTTTTTTCTTCTCTTCCAGCTAAAAACGGTCCACTTGCAACGTTCACTCGCGGTGGGAAGAACGACATACGATGAGATTTAACAGACTCCAGTGCCCGGTTTCCACACGGTTAATGATATTTATAGTCTAATTCCGAACGGTCGGTACACGGTAGGCCAACTTACCGACCATCACTCCAACTTTAACTATTCCACTTAATTAGTTTTAGTTTTACGGGCCCACCTTGCCATAGGGACGGGTGTTATGGGCACGATGCAAGCAAACCCACGATGTGTACATTGTCACCGGGTAGTTTGCAGTAGGTTGCAGCGGTTGTTCCTACCCGGAGGCGGTAGATGCATGCGATTACAGCATTCTTCCCGAGCGCGTATGGCCTCCTCACTTCCGAATGTGCACCATGATACTGCATGTGGTGCATCTGATACCGGTGTTTCCGTGGTTTAGCACCTTCAAACAATGGCGGTTTGTCGTTTCCGTGCCGGCTTTGCACGCCAGCACCACCTTCGTTGCAGTCTTCTGTAAGATGTGCACGCCCGGGAAAGGAAAACAGGAACCGGGGCTGGTGGTTGACTTGCGAGAAGATTGCACTAATATGGGTACGTCGTGTGCAGGCTCCACCAGCCCGGCGAATCAAACGCAGCGAACCGTCGACTCCTCGGTTTTCCTCCGCTCCGATGTAACTTATCCATGGGGCTCACCGCAACCAAACATCGGTGCTCTTTCTCCTCGGTGGGAAGCGTTTTTCCAACGACGATGGTATAGCGTTTTGATCATGCATATTTTATTCGCATCCTGCCTCGCCTAACGTTCCCGGCTCGGCCAAAGGGCCATCCACGTCCCGAGCCGGGACTCGCCCACGCCCGGCTGGGGGTCATCTGGTGATGATGGTGATGATGATGAGCTACGATTTGTGGCCACCGCTGGGTAAGTGGCAAGAGCGGGATTTGTTTATGAAGAAGAATTCTTCGGAGCCTCCTCAGCGGACGGCTGTCCTCGTTGGCTTAGCCATCTCTTTAGCGTTCGTCTGGGTCACCGGGCATAATTTATGCTAAGGACCCAGTCGCTACATTCCGCTGCCTGAGATGAGCTGAAAAGCTTCTCGATTAACTTTGGTCTTTTCGGTGCGGTTTATTTAGAATCCGAAATTTAAAATATAAACTGTTCGGCTTACGCGTAAACTAATCAAAAATTTGCGAAAAAAAACAACAAGATTGCGGCTAAAAATTGCATTGGTTACAGAGTCTTATAAGTCAGTGTTGGGCCAGCGGGATGTAACTTAGTTAGAATGATAATCTTAATGAGAATCTTAAGTAATACGAAGACTGATGAAAATTGTATCGCTAAGGCGGAACCGAAATGTGTGTTTTTTTTATATCAATTAGATTTTTCTTGTGCACAAAGCTCCTCGTGCACATAACTAAAAAGGAAAACATTGTAATTGATTCCAGATCAAAAACATAGAAGTCGTATCTGTATGCCTGCCGTCTACATGACATAGAAAATTGCTTAGGAAATTTCTTCCTTCCTATTACATCCTGTCAAGTTTACGAAACTGTTTTCCATCCCAGTTTTAGAAATATGTGAAGAAACATGAATCATTTCCAATTAACTGTTGCTCCTTAGCGCATACTACTATATTCGTTTTACTCTTTGAAAGTGTATGTGTATTACTTTGTGTATTACTCAAAAGCGCCGAAAAAATCTTTTGCATTCAACTCGTGTCACTCAATACCTTTATACCTCAAATACCTCAATACCCTCACTCAATACTTGAATATCACTCAATACTATGACAATATAACTGTAATGATACATTAAAGCCTATTATACACTCATCCAGAAATTCTACAATCGTAAATCATAGAATAAGGTAAGCGAACATGAGCATGTACCAAAAATTTAGCTAAATATCAATTATTAGCTAACTTTTATTATTGATCTATTTCGATTTTACAATCGCAAGAGCCATTAGGAGCCTCCATCACAGTTTCAAAAAAACTTCTCTACTTTTAAAATATTGTAAAAGTATTTGCTGATCTAACAATTGAACAAGATAACTAGCTCTTTATTTTGTCACTTTTTAGGCATGCACAACCGTCATTAACTCCGATTCGATTATTTTTTCCACGTTAGGCATCACATTAATTGTAAAAATCCATGCTCTTAATATTGGAATATTGGGCACAATGGACCAAGCCTACTTTCTTCGCAAATACTGAAGTTTTCGAAAAACTTGTTTGCTCGTAATAAATTATGCACAGACCGTACCTCTTCTCATCCACATATCTCACGTTTGGGTTTTCTTTGCACTCGAAATTCTTTTTGAAAGTACACACACACACTCACGTACAGAGGCTCAAGCGTTCTTTCCGTGCCATTGCTGATCCTTTACCCGGTGTCGAGCGGTTCCACCGTAGCACGCGACTACTCGACCCATGTGGGCGCCCACCCCACCATCTTACCCCCCGTCGTCCGGGGACCAACTGGTTCCGTGCTTGAAGCTCCAACGAGAGCAAATTCCATCGAGTTAAGTGTACTTGGCGACAGGCGGGTCAATTGAGAAGTCAATTTGAAACATTATCGTGAGGTAGCGCGCTCCGGCGCGCCTTGTTCGCATTTGTTGCACGCTCTTAAATCACAGGACCGCCCAACATCAAAGCATCCCGCGCCCGCTGCGATGAAGACGGCAAACGGTTCGTTTGCGTTTTTGTTTGCGCCGGCTTTCAAGGGCAAACCAGGCACCGGGCGGCTCCACGTGGTCGATAAATCTGTGATGGCCGTGGTGGCAGCGCAAACCTCCCGAGCACAGAAGGTGACAATTTGTTGTTCTTTGTTGCAAAAACCAGCGGCAATTTCAAAACAACCGCTATTGATGGTGCGAATACAATTTAAAAACATTCTCTACTCGCTGGCGCGTCCGCCTCGCTTGTGGAGTGTTTGTTTGCCTCCGTGTGCGGGGTTTGGGCGCTTTCTTTTTGCAAAAGGTGTTGCTTCACCTTTCGCGCCGTCCCTATGCAAACAGTAGAAAAGAGCAATTTACAGCTTTTGCGTGAGAGGGCGAAAAGTGTGCGCACACTTTCACCCTGACGTGGCACGAATAAAATAAACGATGGGAAAAAGGAATTCAATTTCAGGAACAAATCACACTTCCGACGAGTTCGATACTTCACTACCTGCGCGTGGCGTACCAAAAAAAAACTCCCCAATTTCCATCTAACTGAAGGAAGAAATTTCTTTGCCTTCGTTCTTCTCTTTCTTCCATTGCCCCTTCTTTTTGATCTTTCGATACGTATTTTCTCCGGTTTTGTATCCCTTTCCACACAGCGCGCAGAACCGCGGCGAGTTTTATTTTATTACCTTCTGCAGTTCGGTTGTGGAGCACGGTGGAAAACGGATTGGAAAAGACAAGTGCAGACACAGAATGTACGCGTTGTTCAGTGGAATGCCGCCGTGCTCGCTATGCGCAGTTCGCCCAGCGCTAATGTGCGAGGACGATCGGCAACGCACAACGTGAGCGCGAGCGCGGCGCCAGCATATCGGGCAAGAAATCAACCATAGCAACGGAACGGAGAAGGTGCGCGTGTAGCAAATAGCAGCAGGGCAACGCCGGAACCACTGGAAGGCAGGCAGTCGAATGAAAATTGAATTCCTCCGCGAGGTTCTCCTGCGCTCGGATGGTTGCCACGGTGGCCTGGGGAAAGCCAACAGGCGGTCGGTGCGCCAGACATTCCCGGGCGTTCGCCCGTACCGACCGGTTAGTTATTCTACGCTTTCAATTCGTTTGCTTCGTTTGCAGTTTGCACAATTCATTACGCCATGCTCCGCGGGGTTTGCTTTCTTATGGTTTACCGCTCCAGGACCGCTTCTGCCCGTCCCAACGAACCTTCTCGAGGGGAGTGGGAGTCATTTTGTTCTCCCTCATGTTCCTAATTTCTTCCACATACACGTACGTAGTTCACGCACAAGTGGCAAGATGAAAGGATGTATTTTTTCTGTTTCGTTGCTCCCGTTGCGGGTGTAATAACGAGTAAGTAAAGCGTTGATTCACTCGTATGCATTATGGACGGCAACGGCCACGTCGGATCCCCGGAGAGGAATGTTAAATGAAGCAAACAACTTTCTGCACACTCCGTGTTTGCTCGCATTGTCACACGTGTGAGCGAACGGCTGAAGCTTCCACGGGATAAAATGATTTATTTATCTATGCTCAACCCAATCAGCATCGCGCTTTTCTTGACGCTTTCCCTCGGCGCTCTTTATCAGCGCCGTGGGCAGTGGGCAGTGAATGGGTCCACAAATTGCAGCCCGGGTGTGTTACATTGGCCTCATGCTACACTGGCACACAGGCGAGAAGTCATATTGCCATAGAGGGACTGTGTGGTACAGGGAAGAAAACTTCTTTTCCTACCGGCCCCCAACTGACCCGTGTGCCGTCGCTGGACAAATAAAGTGGATGGATGGCACAATGTTGCACCCCCGTGCAGCAGAGAGACCGAGCACCGGAAATGAGCCAAACAAATATCCGGCTAATTCCGGTTACGCGGGTCGCTTACATGGTTGCATAGTTCACGACGACGGGAGCGCATTTGAGGCAAGTGTGTTGTTTGTTTTGTTCGCGCTCTTTGTACAGCGATTGACACAAAAAATCACTCATTTGAGTTCTAATGGAGGACTAACTGATCGACGTTCATGAACGTCTTTGATACATGATGTTGCTCAAAATCAATCCCCAACAGCTATACCAGCTATAAACCATCCAAAGTGTAAGAGTTGTAAAGTATATGATAAACCAAAGAACATAAGGTTTATTTTTCACATTATTATGAAATTTATTTGAACACATCTTATTTTCACATTACGCATTTTTAGCAATTGAATGAAACCTGTTTTCAATTGTATGTTGCCTCGTTCAGTGTGTTTCATGATAATATTATAGTTGTTGTTTGTATGGACTTTAGAGGCTTTCAGGTTTGTAGCATCTTTCGCCTCTAAAATAATTCGGTAGGGCTCCATATAAAGAACGTATAGAAGCTTAAAATCTAAGAATCCTCTATGCACTATATGGACATTATGAATATAATTAAATTATTCCTGGGTTAATCCTGGATTCTATCCTGGATCTTAATAAGAGTTTATCTATATTGTATCCAAGATTTCTAACACCGAAACTTTATTAGTTCAATCCATAAAACCATGCAATTGTAATTAATATTGCGTAATTAGGTTGTCCGGTGTCATTCAACTGACATGACCATCCCATCGAAGCCTGGTAAGTCTAACTAACTACGCTACTGTGTGATCATAGGAAAACGCGATAGGCACGGAAAACGCGATAGGCTAAGTAGGAACCTTTTTATCAGACTGCGATGTCCAATCAATCTTTTATTGTGGTAGAAAAATGAACAATAGCCAATAATCTTGAAATTATGGCATGTGTCTTACTTTTTTACTTATAACGGATATAGACGTAATGAAAATGTACTTTTTGTCGTTGGCTGTATACAAATTTATGGGATATGAGAAAAATAATTTATTGTTGGTAAGCTTATTTTTTAAATTGTCTTTGAGTATTGTTTATTCTGCAACTGATCGTATTATACTAATAGTAAATAGTACAATAAAACACTTTTAGGTATTAAAACTTAAAACACATCACATAGAACAATTTGTTTGCTAATTTAAAAATTCCAAAGCACAAAACAATTCCAAAAACAATTATATTATTTAACAATTATGAACAAACATGCTCAACTACTCAACTACCACAAACATGCTCAACTACATAGCTGTAGACTTTCACTTAAAAAAAAGTCTGATGTATTAAAATTTTGTCCGGTACTGTAAAGGGAAAGCCTCATTTCATTTCGTTCCGTAGGGTGATGGGTCTTCCTACAGCAAAACTGGAGTACCAAGGTGGTACGTATGACGTCCTGTGGGATATACGGATAGGTTCCGCCAGAACGAACAGAAACAATTTGCCAACGATTTTGCTTGCAGTAAGGAGCGTTGAAGAAGAATAAAAAAGCGCTGCCGGAGAAAAGCTTCAACAAAATAAACACGACACAAACGCATCGCAGAAATCGAACTGGAACGAAAAGCCAAAGCACACCACTCCACCCCAGTCAGTTAAAGATCACGTCGGCGTCGTCCCTGCTGCCATCACGCGTAGCCCTGGGTCAGACCGTTTCTTCTACCGCTTCCGTCCGTCGTCTTGTTCGGCGAATTCCTTCGAGACAGACGGGCAGGCCCACAGTATCGGCAGGCTGGTGAACGCCATGGCAGGGCACGCTGTAGGCACGTGTGGGTTCGACATTCGGTTCGGTCGCAGTGGGCACGCGGAAAATGCGCGCAGAAAAGGATACGCCTGAATGGCGAACCGAACAATGCGCAATCATCACGGATTTCGCTTCGTTTTTCCACGTTTTTTTTTTTCGTAGCAACCCATGCGAGTGATTCGGTTAGCCACCGCAACGGGACGCCAGTGGACGCGTTTCATTTTTCTTTCACGGTACATGTTTTTGTTCGCTCCTTTTGCGCTTGGTTTGGCGTCATTCAAAGAGCATGCTAATTTATTACGCTAAGGAGACCCATCCCGGTGGCCCGGTAAGTGTGCAGCTTCTGAAGCAGTCTGCTGTCAGGCGAGTGGAGGAAGATGGGTTTCTAAAGAAAGCTAATGATGGCGACGGATACGCGAAGAATAGAGCATCTTACTGAAGGCTAATCGATAATAGTAACGATATTTAAAGAGAGATAATACCATTCCTTTAACGTGGTGCTAACGAACATCACCTGACCGAACGGACTTGATTGAAATTCGAGAACTATCCTCATTCAGCCGGTGAAACCCGGTGACGAAAACTTTCCGTCCGTTTTCAACCACTGAAACCACAAGCACAACTAGTGGCTCAAGAAAATCCGCCGAACGAAGCACCGTCCGTGGCACTTCTAATCTTAGTTCTTAAGAGCGGTCTCACAATCACCGTGGTCAGGTTCCTGCAGCCATCCATTTAATTGATGAAAGACCATCGATAAGGTGGCCTTCGAAACGGCATCACCAGCAGTGCAAACCGCACTTGTCCAACACTAATCCCTTCGCAATCTGACGGAGCGGTGTCGTTGGCCACAAGAAACGAAAAGGACGACAGTGGTTTCTGTTGAGCAATACGGAAGCAAGGTATGTGCTTGCTAATCTTGTTTTTTAGGTATCAGAGAAGAGATGAGAGGAGTTGAAATTTCGATGAATGGGATGTGAAAGTTATGAAGATGAAGTTTTGTAATTAAAAAAACTAATCTGACTAGAATTATATGTGCGTACATATTAGAAGTTTTATTGATGAACCATAAGTAGATAAACATTGGATGCCTGAATTTTAATTTATGTACATATTCTAATAAAAATATAATTTTGTATTTAAGTACATTTCATGCTTTCCCTATTTATCCTGCAATTAAGAAGCATGTTTTCAATTTTAGTTGAACACCTAGTTTAATAACATAGCAATATCTTTACTAAATTTGGCAAAATTCTCTTCAATAAAACAAGCTTGCAAAGCACTGCTGATTAGAATGATTTTCTTCCTGTGTCGCGAGTTGCGAGTTCCTTTGTTGTTATATTTTCTTCCTGCTAGCGGTTCATTTGCGATTTCGTAGGGGAAATGTTTGCTTCCAGTGAGTTCCTTTCAACATTTCGACCGCGTGAGGAGAAAATCCTTTCGGAAGAGAGACATATTCATGAGAAAGTCGGAGAGACACAGTGGCTTACAGAGAATGTAAATAAAGGAGATTCCGAAGAGCTTAGAAGTTAGGATCTCTTCTAATTTTCTATTTTTCGAAGATTTGTTCCCGCAGTTTCGCTTCTAAACAAACGAAGACACATAGATGGCGCTTATGAGGCGGCCATAGATGGCGTTGGTGATGCAACCGTATCGAAATCTCGAAGAATCAAAGGTGATGTGATTAACCAGGGGAAGGAATCAAAAGTTGATTTGGAGTAGATTCAGTTATCAAGGTTTTCAACTATCAAATAAATAAAACACAAACGTTACATTGTCCAAATAATTGGAGTTTTGTGTTATTAGCTCGTGAATATTGATTTAATTTAGAAGCAAATAGAGTTGACCAACGAAGAAGAGTACGGTCTTTGGTAACAATGCCAAGCATACTGTAAAGCAACATTGTAGCAACATCACATGGGTAAATCAGCGTAGAAAACGACATATCTCAAAGCTTAGGTTTCAGTAACAGGTTTGGTTTTTCGGTTCGGCAGAGTTTGAAACATTATGAAAGCTTATAGAATATAGTCTCCAATGCTATTGAAATCGGTCTAAATTTAATTCTTCTTCGTGTTAATCATACCTACTGAAAGTTCTTGATAAATGCGTAGAAATTATATCATTGGAATTTGGATTGGGACTCGGCTAAACAAGTCTAGCTTGGCAGCAATATCAATGATAATAGGTGCAACAGTAAAATTAAACGTGAATTCATTCATGTACTCACCAAAGGTCGAGGTTCAAATCGATTCCAGTTCTTATTGGTGTGTTCATTGATCATTGAAATTTACTCAAGTTGTCAATAAATTTATGCATGAAATGTTAATATGACGCAAATGCATTAACCGCGATCTCAATTGAAGAGTATTTCACCGTAACATAATAAAAACTACTTCATGGGATGCACATCAAATACGCCAACAATTGAATCACGGACACTGGCCAATTGATTGAAGCACCGCATGAATCTGACAAACCACTAGCCGCCGCTGTTTTCATTGGAAAAATCGGTCAAAGAATCGGTTTTACGCCACGTTACGACGTTTTTTACAGTAAATTTGAGCGTCCCCCACATTATCGCTTATCGGGCTGCGTCGGTTGTCCAGCATCACGACCATTCACGACCGTTGTCCGGTCACTGCTTCACCTACCAGCACCCACGGGTTACAAATTTTCCACCCTGTTCAGGGGTGATAACGCCGATGGGAAAAATATGTTCGAATGGGATGTTAAATGGGATTTCTCCCTCCGCAGCAGACCGGTTCCTGGTTCCGAGGAAAAAGTTCCGGAAAACTTTCCGGATCAACAATCCCAGTGGCAGGATGCATGATTTTGTTCTGCCTCCTTTGTTAGCCCTTCGTGACAGACGATTTAAAAAATCGAACCGAACCGAATAGGGTAAATGGAAAATACACGAAGCACTGAGACATTCTTGATGGTGTACCGGCATACCTGTTGCCCGAGTGCTGGAACGGGCCTTGCGGTGCTGATCGAAACTCGAGTCCACTGTGCTCTCGGTGTCATTTTCCCGCCGTACGAGGTAACTCTTTTGTTATCCAAACTTTTGCATTCCGTTCGGGTTTCTAAAGTTATAGGGATGAAGTGGAAAAATCGTGCAAGCCGTTGGAGCAAGGCGCACACCGACGGGAAAACCGAGAAGTACGCGCGCAGGATACCGTGGAAAGTATGTTTATCATAACTCATACCCACCACCGCCCCGGGAAGAATGGCTTGCGAGGCACTGCTTCGGGGGTTTTCGTTTTCTTTCCTACCACGGCAGCCTACCAGGGGCCAAACGGTTCGCTTGCTTCGATGCGTACGGTGGTAGCCGGCAAAATCGGCTTGGACGGGTGGGCAAAATGTTGGCAAAAATTTATAACTCAATTCGTTTCCCTCACGAAATGGAATGCATCATCCAATTCTTTCAGGAGCGTGGTGGTACAGACGAGGAAGAAGGTTGCGGTGCAAGGATAAATAATCATTGCCTTCGCGTAGGACGCGCGAAGGCCGATTGGGCAGGAAGACGGCGTTTTTTTAAGTATAATATTAGTTCCGGTTTCGTGCGAACGCGCTACCGGGCACGAAATACAACAAAGTGGGATGAGACTCCCAGAGCAAGTAGCGCCAATTGCCTGCAATGTCCATATATTTTAAACAATCTTTCTTTCAAGGCACGATGGTCCAACGATGGTTCGACCATGGGAAAAACTCATCTACAATGATTTTCATTATGTTTTTAAGCTAATTTATTTTAAAAAGATTAGACGTGCACTTAAAACATTTGAATAATAATCAATTTTATCCACAAACCTGAAAGATATTTGTAATTGAACTCGAAATGAAGATATTACTCAGAAATAGTTTAGGAGAGAGATTATAGACTTCCTAAACACAATAAAAACTGATCAAATGCTTGATCTGAAGTATCTTACTGAAATATTGTTTTTATCTAATCTGATAAAACAATAATATTTGGAGAGAATTTACTCATATAAATATTCAGTGAAGATTTACTCAAATCAATATTCAAATCGCTATATATTTATGATTGGGTGTCGATTCGTATGAATCTTTAGAACCTAATGAAACCTTGAAAATTCACCTTTGAGGATTCATAAATTCTTAAAGGTTTGAACATTATCTGAAGATTGTTTATTTTTGAGAATCTTACTTTGCTAATTTATGAAATTTAGATTCAGTGAAATTTATTAAATTCGAAACAAATTCTTAAGATCTTGATTAACACTTAACGGTTCAAATTTTCCTGCAGATTCATTCATTCCGCTGAAAATTGAATGAAAGTATTAGAATTTAGAATTGGTTTCATATAACACTAGTCCTAATTCATACAAAGACACCAGCTAAAATTTAACATACTTTAAGGATGCTCTTTTGTATGAATTTATAAAACCAATCTCATGGAGGCGTATAGAAATTTTCATCAAAAGCAATGCGATGCCAACCCTTCATTGCTCTCAGCTAGACCACTGTGCGTTGCTGCTACTTTCGAGGTGCTGCTACCATGGAGACGAAGGATAGCCCGGTTGTCCAAACTTCACTGCACCGACCACTGCAAGTCGCAGCTGCTGTTGAGCGCGCGGATGCACGGCACACGCTTCCAAATGTAACCAAATAAATTCTGGATTATGTTACGGAATGTACCGCCGGGATGGAGTGTTCAACTTCACTTCGCCGGCAAACGTTGAAATGGAAGTGTGATCGCATGAACGAAACGAACGTGGGTGTCGGACGTACCGAAAGGAAAGGCCACACCATAACCTTGGATCGTCTTCCTCCGCAGTTGAACGAAAACACACAGACACATACACATACACACAAGGAAAACCGCGAACTGGAGCACAATTGCAGCCTAGAAAGTACGGCAGGCGGCTCAATCGTTCACTGTACCACCAGCAGCGGTGGTGGCGCTAAAAATGAAAACGTGAACACTTTTCTAACCGACGCAGCTCAAAATTGAATCGTGTACGGTTGGTTTCGAGCCTGCCGTTCAAACCGCAGACACAAACACATGCACACGGGCAAAATACAAAAAAAAATCCAACCCCCGGAAGTGGCTGCACACGGAAGCGCCAGCGGAACGGAACGGAAGGAAATGGAAATCCCTCCGAGCAGCGGGCACCAACAAGGACACGGCCCGCTCCAAGCAGGCGCAGCGCGAAAGGCACCAGCAGGAAAAATCCCTCCCTCCCTCCTGCTGGGTGGGAAAATAAATAAAAGTTTTCATTTAAACTTTTGCCCGCTCGAGCGCCCGGCTTTTGTTTCGGCGTCTTGGGCCGCTGATGCGCTCCGGAAACAATCGCCCGCGTTGGCCGTAAGTCCCGCTTCAACGCTACGTTCAAAATCGTAAAGTTGTGCCGTGTAGGGCGGGCGGGCGCCACCGGGCGGCAGATTTGCTCCCGGTTGATGAGTTGTTATTGCTCATTCCGACTGTTGGGGATGCAATTTCAACTACTCCGGGCGAACGAGACGCGTCCCGTCCCGACGCTCCAGCTGGTGCCAGAAGCGTTGGGCTCCTAATCATGTTATAGTTCGTCAGCGATCAATTTGAAGTTCGGTTTCAGTTCGCCCGCGCGATGAATCACTTTGCGGGACTTGCCCGGAGCTAGCCCGAGGCTGTCCGGCACGGTGCGCGGTATTCAAGATTTGCCGTTGCCTCTTAGCATACAGCCACGACTACTATGGGGCCTGTATTCGATTATATAAGGTTAAAAATCTGCGATAAATAAATTTAGCTTTTACAATCTTCAAGGTTAGGCCGAGCAATATGTAATAAACATAAAAAATAGTGTTATGTAAAGTTTGTAATTTGGGCGGATCTGTAGTACGAGGTTTCTATTAAACAATTATAAACAAATAATTGAATCACATTGGAGCAATAAGAAATTTGCTTCGAAAGCGACAAAAAACTTCACATAGAAGATCTATCGCACATATATAGAGCCTGATTAATTGAAATTAGACTCCAAAAATCGAGCACACCGCTCAATATCACTAAAATGAGAAAAAAATAGTTTATGTGAATAAAAGATTTTTATTTCCAACAAAATTCCGATCAGATTTAATATCTCCCCATGTGGATACAATAAACTTATAAATCAATATTTTCTAAACGGATTCTATCAAAAAACATGAATAATAAACACACTAAGATGAGTAATCGATTTAAAAACAAAAATGTACGAACAACGTGAAGCTATACAATGAATCAAGAAGAATGTTGCGAGCTATTACAAAGAAAACAAATAAGGAGTTGAGGAAGTCACATTACACTAGATAGAAAAGATCACACCTTGTTTCACGAGTAAAACATCTTATCACCTGTCCATGCAGTGCTCGTTTGGCTGGATACAGAACAAAATCGTATATTTTAGAGTTTATCGTAATGAAAGGAGAAGAATTTTTTAATGAAAAAGAAAGAAGAAAATATATTTTTTATATGACCAAGCACTCATCTTTTCAGAGACTCTTAAAAAAGGGAAATGAAAGAAAATTGCAATCTCATCACTTCGCTGGCCCACTGTGTACGACAGCTTGTCGAAATCCTGTCCCTTCTCGGCGGATCACCACCGGATGCATCCATCTCCACAGCAAGCGATCACAAAAAGCCCGTCCGTTGAGTTAAGGAACTGTCTGCAACTGGCTGCTGCTGCTGCTGCATTTTATCAGTGCATCCGTTTTGCGATTTTTCTTTGCATTTTACGTTGCACAAATTTTCTTCGGACATCCGGAAAAGCCATCGGCAACCGTGCACCGGGAAGTGCGGGGAAAGGTGACGAGCGAGACCCCCGATACGACCTACGGAGCTGACTGAGGTCGAGGTCTACTTGTTTGAACATTCGCCTTCGTACTTTACACTTTTTGCCGTCAGAAGCAGTGTTTTCCCGTTCCGTGCTCCCCGATTTCTTTCGCTCACCGAAGAAGCGAAGGATACACTCCTGCGGGCTGTTTAGAGCCTTCCGGTCCGGTCAACGTTCGGTGCCTCCCATTTACACCGTGGCCGACCGTTGCACGACCGTTCCGTGCAGTTAGCGAAGTACAGCGAACTAGGTAACTGCTGCGAAAAACAAACTCCGCATCCCGTGCGCTCACTGGGCTGTGATGATTTTCCGGCCGTTGTGCTTTTCTTGGTTCTCGCTTGTATATTTTATGCCGATTCCCGTGGGAACTGTTGCTCTGGACGGTCGGATAGCTGGATAGGGGGTTCGAGCGGGGTCTTACTCGGGGAAGCAAATTATTCCACGTTTTACGAACTCCTTCGAGGTCAAACATGTAGTTCCTTAAAAATCCTCCAACGCTTCCAACGTGCTTAAAGCTTCGAAATGTTTGAAAGAACAGCGCACCGTATCTCCAGTTTACTTATTAATCATCCATTGCCGAGGGGAGTGAAATCCATTCCGTTGCGTGCTCGACCTCATTTCGGTAGCGAAAAGAACACGCCGGCCTCCCGGAAGCATCCTCCGGATGAGTAATGATGGTAGCCCAAGTCGTTCGGTGCCTTTTTCTTTCGCCATCGTTCATTACAGCGAACCCCAACATTTTCCGAACTTTTCCAGAATCGGAAGTAATAACGATTTAATTGTTTGGGAACTGGCCGACATTGCTACTCCAGACAAAAGAAAACAGCCACTGTAGGGATTCAGAGAATTGGGCTCGAGTTCTCTCCGTGCGTTTTATTGTCGCTTCAATCTTCGGGTTCAAATTAAAAGCAAATAATTGTTATAACTTAATTAAGAGTAGTTCCATCTAACAACGAATCCCCGTGGCGGTGTGGATGAGATCCTTCGGGTGAGCGTCCGGCATGTCCTATGACACTAGTCGTACACCGATCGGACGTGCTCCAGGAGCGATCCGGCGTAGTTCATCTTCGTTCTTCAGTTCACGGATTTGCACCTGATCGCTCTGCTCCGGACCGAGCAGTGCCCGGATCGCCTTTCGAATTTCGTCGTTCAGTTTCTCCTCCGACGGGTTGCCTTTCACCACGAGCACCTGCTGTTCGTACTCACGTTCCGGGGTGGCTTGGACCGGCTGGTCGACCGGAACTGGAACCGGAGTTGAGGTGGCCGCCACCGTACTTCGATGGCCAATCGCCGGATGTTGGCCCCGTTGCTGGGCTCTTGCCGCACGCAACGAACGTAGCGATTTGACCTGTGGCTTCTCGATCGGGTCGACGCTAGTGTCTTGGGAGGTTTCAGTATCGGCCGCCACAACGATCGCCGCCACTGCGATCAGCACGACGGACAGCAGCAGATATCCTCGAGATAGCGCCATTGTAGAGGATGAACTACACACCACTGTTCGATACGACAACACACGAAACGATAATCCACCGAGAAGATCCTCCCCGAACCGATTCCAACCGACGACTAATGTCTGACTGGCACCGGTCAGTTCATTTTTATAGAGTTTATTCTCGGCTGCAAACCGGCTTTCTGCTTGCAAGCGTCACCATGCTCTGCTTCTGCCATTTTTGGGGCGTCTCTCGAAACTCTGATCGGGTTTACATAATCTCATCGATCACCGAACTGAGGCGAAACGGAAAGCGAATCTCGATCGCCAACACGATCTCAATCGGATAAGAAAAGAAGAAAGGGAAGAACCAACTGCGTTGGCAAAGACAAGAAGTGGGATCTTCTGATACAAACTAGCTCTTCTTGGCTAATAAATCGAGCGTTCGGGTTGAAAAATGGAGGTCAACATTTTCGGTTTTTATTTTGGTGATAAAACTAAAAGTAAATTCCTGCTCCAGAACCTTTCCCTTTTCACCGAAACTACCTCTTTCCGCACGAACTGGTTTCGATTCTTCGATTCTATTTGATTAGAACCACCCGAAACCGGCTCCTCGGTGATGGAAACCGAGAATCGTGAACCTCGGGTATGCAAATAAAACGCTCGGATTGCCGGTGTTGATTTTAGTGTTTTCCATTTTAGGCGCTCTTTCTCTCTCTATCTCTTTCTCTCTCGGATGGTTACGTTTTCGGGGAAGTTAAATAAACTGCAAACTTCCCACAACGACTATGCTCGATAGTGGGTTTTACTTGCCGTGCCGGGAGGTGGCATTAAAGCAATGCAAACAAAACCGAGGCAGATGAAATATAATAGGTCCATTTCAACCCCACTACATACTGGTTTAAATAGCTTCTATTTGCTTAGCAAATAGGTGCCCGCCGATCGGTTTGTGTTTTAAAGCCAGCGTAAGGGAATATGTTTGTCTTTAACACTAACACGGACGATTTGGAAGTCATCTGAACCATTCTGCATTAGACATCTCTGTTGCTTATGAGGGAGAACAGTTTTCAAGTAAAATTTGTTCTTTTTGTTGCACTTTAAGGCTAATGGAGACATGACATTGACAGAAGAGCCAAATTGATTCAATAAAATGTGTTTAATAATCGACTCTTTTAATTTTAATGTTTTGTTATGTTGTTAACTTTTTTGTTTTAATCTGTCCATCTTTTCTTTTATTTATAACTCTTTTGAGAAAGGATGTTTACTGTTTTTGTACTTTCTCTTTTACATAATATTTCGAAGCATTTCTTACTGTCCCATTTAACAGTATTTCTCTACTTACTGTATTTAACTTCGTTTTGGGAGTACGAAGGAACTTTTTCGACTAAATTTATTTTAACCCTTTTGGAGCTTCTCTTTTTACTCTTAATCATTCTTTTACTTTTACTCACTAGTAATCTTGAAACAAAAAATGCAGAACACATTGCTATTGCAAATTTGAAAGTTTCATATTGTAAAATGTCATTTGAAAATGCAAAACATCAATGCTGAGCATAACGCTACTGTTTGTTTTATGATTTAAATATGTCATCTATGAATTCTCGATTATTGTAATTATTCTCGTCTTTAGAGCGGATGCTTGTAAGGCTAGTGTATGCCATCTGTATATCATAAAACCAGCTTTTTCGAATTTCGCATTAAAAAAATCAAATGGTGGAGATGCCGTTAAAAAACTCTATGTTATCTTGACATAAATAATGCAGTAGAATATTTTTTATTTTTCATATGGAAATGGAAGTATGAGTTCACAGGATTCTTCGATAATGTTGTGTCAAATGTGCGCGTAAACACGGAACATTGAGGAAAATAGGCCTCAACCGGTTGAAGCCAGTAAATTTTAATTGTAAATTTTAATTTTAAGTGTCAATTGACCCCAAAATGGCAGGAGAAATAAAATATTATCTTCCAGCCTGTTAGTGTCAAGTGCCATTAGATATTGATTTGTGATGTAACTTTGCCTTTACTGTCGACCACCGAAAAGTGTTTAATTCATAAGCCAAAGTTTATTACCATTCGATCCAATAGTAACTCATCTTCCATTTCCTACACCTTCTTCACGTATCCAAGCATCCGGAGGGCCGTCTGCAGCAGCGGGTACGCCTCACTGTGACAGTCACCCTGGAAGTCGTCCGTATCGATCGTCCAAAACATGATCCCGCCCAGCTTCTTGTCCATGGCATACTTCACCTTCGTACCGATCGTTTCGATGCCATCGAACGTCATCCACTGGTCATCGCGGTACGCGTACTTCACTGCGTTCTGTGCCAACGACTTCACGACCCACTGGCTGGGAGCGGTACGGTTCGGTTTCAGCATCTCGCACAGCTCATTGTACCCGAGCGAACCGGCACTGCGCGTGAACGGTCCCGGCTGACCCGGGCCGACCGCGTTGATGCCCGGTGCCATCAGACGATTCGGTGCGACCGTGTACGTTTTGGCGTGGGTTGTTATGCCGAGCGAGAACTTGCCCATCGGACAACCGGTCTTGGTGATGTACGCGATTGTTGTGTCCTGGAAGAAAGTGGAATTCGTTCATCAAAACTATCCACAAGATAGTATGATAGCAATTAGGAATGCAAAGATCCTCACAATAGTCTCGCCGGTGGACGAGTCACCGTAGAGTGGAGCATCCAGGGTAGCCTTCACGTTGCTGGAGTAGTCATACGTCATCAGGTTGATAAAGTCGAGCTCCTCGCAGAGACGCGGCAGATCGTAACCATCCTGGAGGATCTGTTTCGAGGCACTGACTGCCGCCGTCAGAAGTTTCTTGCGCGGAGCAAACCGTGCACGCAAGCTTTGCACCAGCAGGACAAAGTTTTCGCGATCTTCTGGAATTCCTCCACGCTTGTCGGAACAACATAGTCAATTGAGTGGCTAATGCAAATCTTTCGAATCGTGTTACCATGGTTGGATACTCCCAGTCGATGTCCAGACCGTCGAACCCATAGTGTACGAGATATCGCAGAGTTTGATCAGCAAACGCTTCTCGAGTCGCTTCTCGTTCGGCCATCTTTAGGAGATGATAACAAAAAAAACATACACACCCGCGCTTTATCTCACTGAAACCTTCTTCTAGATAACGCTCACCAGTGAGTACTTCTCCGAACCTTCGTTCCACCCACCGATCGCGAGTAGCACCTTCAGACATGGGTTCTCTTCCTTCAGTGCGACTATCTTACTGTAGCCCTCTGGTGAGAAATGGAGACGAATCAAGCTCAAGCAGCTTTCATTTATCGATCCACACTTACTGTTCACGTTGATATCGTTGTAGTAATCGAGTGAATCTATGCCACCTCCAATGTTTAACCCGGCAAACGTGTACACCAGATGCGTACAGTGATCCGGTACGATGTACGAGATGTTGAACGCACCACTGCCCTCCCGATAGTTGGACCAGCTCGCCAAGTAGCACACTACACGGTACGGTTCTGTAGCGTAAGCGGTAGAGAAGATTGATTTTTTAACGATTCTGTTTCAACGTCGCCCCGACATATATGCTCACTTGGTGGACATTCGGTGTCTCCATAGACCACAACTCCTAACCCCCAGAGCAAAATTGCTCCGATGCGTAATGATTGTAACGGTTGCATTGTAACTGAGGCACTACAATGACTTCCTCGTTTCGTTTGGCCCCCAGTTGACTACGGATGCAGATAACATTTTATCTCGCTAATGTAAAACTGTGATATAAGATCGGTAAAGATACCAGCGCTGATAGGTGGCCCGAAAATAAGGGAGTTCTCAAAAAGAAGTTTGCATGCGTATGGCAGGTCTTTGATGCGCTTCGATTCCCGGCAATATGGCATCATAGTGTGCTCCCGATCGCAAGAAACCTTGAAACAGATACTCAGAAAAACGGGCAACGATCTTCGCACGTTTGACATTTGCGCGTGTTTGACCGTTTCCGCACGCGACCCCAAAAACTCGTTATTGTATTTCAATGCATCTATGCCACGCTCGCAGATGGCAATGCTATTGCTGCCTCCGCCCCATGAAATGCACCAAACGGGTTTTACGTCTGGTGGCAGAAGAATTATCAAAACGAAAAACTACTACAAACGACCGCCTGCCGTAAAAAATGACATTCAAATCAATGTAAAACGGGGTGTTGTGTCTGTTTCGATGTTTTGCTGTGAGGCTATTTTTGTAAATTTCTGGTGATGTTTCGCAAATTAATTTTCCGTAAAATAGTTTCCACAAGTTTGTCAAATTAGTTCGTTGAGGTGCCAGAGAAATAATAAATGATTGTATCCATTCCATGAAGTAAATATTTTGGAAAACTTATTGCAACATTTCAATCTAATGTGATATGTTTTGTATTACTCTTCACTGGTTTCCTCCATACGAATAGCGAAGCTTCGTACACTCCAAAACTGGGTTTCAGTTCCATTTAATTTTGAGTAAGAGGACATCGAAATTCAAAATATAGTTTTCAAACTCAAAATATACAATTTTAATAAATACAAAATCTTCAAAAAACGAGAAGAAAAAGTAAATTAATATGTTAGTATTAGGCATTAGTTAGCATAATAAAAAACAGTTTGAAAAGATAATTCACCACGTAAAGACCTATCAGCACCACAAGTATCGCATCTGGCATAGTTCATAAATTCTAAATTCATGTTGTTGGGGAGACCTCGCCATACCGGACAAATATTTGCCAAAATCGAAACATAAACACTGCCTACATGAGCTATCCAAAAGGTTTGAAACAAACCTTTAAAAAATCACAACGTTATAAAACAAGGTAGGTAGTCAAAAACTAACCAATATTTTGAATAGACCTAACACATTGAATTGACCTAAGCCGTTGAATCTTACAAATCCTCTTATTTCACCATACACAATATTCTTACTGTAAAAAGTTACATTTAAACACTTCTGAAGTGATGATGAGTTCTTATGATGTATGATATGATGAGATATGAGATTCCTTCGGATTGCGGAATAAAAATTACAATGAAGTTATAAAAACTGCCGGCTGCATATAAATAGTACACAGCTCTAAACAAGAAAGATATCAAATTCAAATTGAATGTTCAGATTTTTTTCTGTCTAGTTTCTGTCTCTTTTAGAAACATATTTCGTTAGTTTATGGTAATTCTTGGGATAATTTTAATAAATAGTCAGCCTACTCTACAATAAACGAGGGATTACGGAATTGCGATCCACGTAGAATCGATCCGCTCTTGGATCGTAGCTAAATATTTCGTCCATAATTTGTATTCAGGTGTAAAGCAACTGAAAACGTGCTAAAATTTAAAATTGTCTACTCTGTTGGCAACACTGCAACATCCTGCACGTGTGTGCGTGAGATCGGAAAGTTTGTAAACAATGCACAGTCGCACCCATGTCAGATCTCATCGAACATGCTCTTTCGTTCCAAGCGTTACCCTCTCGTTCCTTACGAGAGCAGGACGGCGCTACATATACAGCTAACCCCGCATCAGGTTCGACTGCGCTGGTCACGAAAACGTAAACAATAAGCATCGGCCAAGGATGCCCCGGGGCGGGTGTGTAGTGATTGTGCATGGTGCCGGGTGGCGGGCGCAAACCAGCAGGCGCGTCATAAATCGTTCTCATCAACACGGAATAGAATTATCCTTCGGAAAGTTTCGTGGTAGGGCTGGCGAGTTGCCTGGTGTCTTATTTATTTTCCTATTGATTCCAACACCAACATTCCCGCCCCGCGGTTATGTAACGAATCCGCAGGATCACCAAAATCAGCACTCCGAAGCGATGGCGGTACGACAATCCGCACGCAGATTGCTATCGGCAGTCGCTGGCACAGGAGGTCCTCCGTCCGCTGACGGGTCCGCATCAGAAGGTTGCCTCGCGGCCATGGCACGGATCATACCGGGAATCTTCAAACACTCGCGCTGCCGGAACAGCGTGTACCCGCAGAGCGACGTGCGGCGCTATCCGGTGCCGGACGAGTCCGTCTTCTGGACGCAAACGTACGCCGACTATCAGCCCCCGGTGCACGAGTCGCCCGTGCTGCAGGGAAAGGAATGGGCCGATCTGGACGTTGGTGAGTGTTTTCCAAGGTCAAGGTGTGTTTGTTACGACCTCGGTTCGGTTACCTCCGCTACTCCGTCCCCCAGATGATCCTTCGTTCGGTGCACAATGGAACGAGCTGGATGGGAAGGTTAATCGGGTGAGCTTCGTCGGGACGTATGAAATCCGGGACAGCTGTCCGGTGAATCCGTTCGGGCGGACGGGCATACGTGGCCGCGGTATTTTGGGCCGCTGGGGACCGAACCATGCGGCCGATCCGGTGGTGACGCGCTGGAAGCTGGATGAAGCGGGCACACCGGTTTTGCACCCGGCCAGTGGCAAGCGCGTGCTGCAGATGTGCGCCATCGAGCGGCTGGACTGTGGCGAATGGGCCATCCCGGGCGGGATGGTCGACGCCGGCGAGAAGGTCAGTGCAACGTTGCGCCGCGAGTTTCTCGAGGAAACGATGGACAACGATGCGGGCGAGATGGCGGGCGAGGTGGAGCGGTTCTTCGCGGCGGGCACCGAGATCTACAAAGGCTACGTGGACGATCCGCGCAACACGGACTGTGCGTGGATGGAGACGGTCGCGGTGAACTTCCACGACGAGGAGGGCTCGGTCGTGGGGCGGTTCCCGCTGCACGCCGGCGACGATGCAGCGAAGGTGCGCTGGATGGACGTTGGCGAGGAGGTGAAACTGTACGCCAGTCATTCGAACATCGTTAAACGGGTGGTCGATATGCTGGAGGCGCACTGGTGAGTCGTAAAATGGCACGAACGCTTGGTGCACGCACCCGCAGCAAGGAACGAAACAGACAGACAGACAGGGAAGGTTCGGATGTTTCCTCGCGCGAAAGGCGGTGACCTTCGGCGACGGTGAGCTGCATACATTGTTATCGAATAAAAGTTGCTGGCGGGGCGTGTTTGTTGGTGATTAAAATAATCGTAACATGTATTTGTTTGTTGTTTCGTCTTTCTTTAAACTCCTGCTGCCTCCGGTTTGCTCCGTCAAGCGCTAGCTTTACAATCTCAGCTCCCTTGTTTTACGATAGTATCTCTTGAGATTCCTAGATTTTTGGATAATTTCTTTACGGATGATTTTGTTTCACTTTCTTTTCTACCACATTCCATACCCGCGTATGGCATGCGTTTTGACGTTCGGGTGGCGTATTTTAACACGCTGATTCTCTCTCACTCTTACTTCTGTGTTTTGAGACAATGTGAGAAACATTCGTTTTTTGTTTAAATGCTTTTCGATCGTTTCAGTTTTCCACCTCTACTCTGTTAAATTGGTGGACTATCGTTTCATCTATTGTTCTTTTCGTTTTTTATTCATCTTTGTTGTTTTCGTATGCTTTTTTAAACTATTGTTAGGTTTGTTTCATGGTTCTGAGATATATCTTTTTGTTCTGTTTGAAATGATTTGGTTTCTTCTAAAGGTCGTTTGAAATGTTTTAGTAAGTTCTATTGTTTCTTCTTTTTTATAGCAGACATCGAGGCAACTTACCATGAAAAGCGTCCTAAAACAAACGATGATATTTGTAACCCAAGAACACAAAACGACTTAAACTAGGCACCGAGTAGTGTAAAAATTGATGAATTTGGTTTCGAGTTACATGTAAAGGAAACTGGGTACATATCAATTACTGTAGATTCTATCATAGAGATTGCTTGCGTGTCATTTCTGTACGAAACCCTAGTGGTTCAGCTTAGTGGCTTACGATGAGAAAAGCCTCCTCTTTCATCCATACCACCCTCCCTCCCGCGATATGCAAATGCCGAAAACGAAAAGCCACACGCAACAATGAAACTTAAAGTTGGCGCAAACCCCACGCTTGTACGCGCACGGTTACATTTACCTATTGAACTGCGTTTGCTGCGTTAAGTTCATTTGCACTATCGATTGCGGTGATGTGTATGCCGGTGTCTACGGTTCTGTTTTGCTAGTTTTATTACCTTCCGGACTGGAAGGCATTTTGCTTGGATGAGGGAGCCATCGGAACGTTCATCTCCGCCAGCTAGTGTTTCTTCTTTACACTCTACGATCCGTGGCGATATTGTCCGTAGAAGTAGTAGTAGTAGTAATGATAGGAGTAGCTGTAGTAGTAGGTATGACTAGTTCACCATTGGTTGCATTCACAATTTTTGTTTGTTGGTTTTGTTCTTCGGCTATTTCATGCTCTTTTAGCCCGTATCTCTACCCTAATTGCTTCCATCTATGTATATAGGTTTGAGTGTTTGTGTGTCTGTGTGGTTGTATATATATATTTGATTTAAATATGCATGTAAATGTTGTCCTTATTATTTTTTTAGTTTCCCGTCACACATTTACCCTTTTCCACCGCTCTTTTTTAATGGTGTTGACTCGCATCTCATTGAAATCTTAAAGGAATAGTCAAATAAAATTCATTTGGCAATCATGTTGAAGGCGTACGTAATTTTTAATACATTTAGGAACGTAGACGAAAAGCTTCTTCGACGAGTTTGATACACCTACAGTGCGTAACATAGCTAAAGCTCCATCTAGTTTGTTTGTCATTCGTCACACAAGCCACAAATCGGAGCATAAAATGGCCTTCGGAGCCTGAAAGTGGAACTAACTGCATGGTTTTGTTGTAGATTGTCCCAAAATCAGCACTTTTGACAAAATTGAGCTGCCAATTTTTTTTTTTCAAATATATATATACAACCTATATTCCGGTCATATTTTGGAATACTAGTTTTAGAAGAAAAAAACATTTGAGTCATAGCCGCACATTTGATTTAGTGCCCACATGTGGAGACTAGAGATGTCATTAAAAATATATTAGTTTTCCAGAAAATATGCTTCCCATTCGTAGGACTGACTATCTTACTATGGATTTAATAATGTCAAAGAAAGCCAGAAATGGCAGATCTAGACCTACAACAGGTTGTTATACAGTGTGTTGTATTGTAATTTCTACATTATTTGAATGTTAAACCTCTTGAGCCAAACTACTTGTTGTTTTCAAGTAGTTTTGAAATGTTAGTGAGAAATTAAAAAAAAAATCAAGCACTTAAACTTTTTTGAAACTCATTTACGACATGATGTTGCTATTGTTTTTTTACTCCGAAAACCCTTAAATGCTCTTGATTGTTACATCCTGCATTTGGTTCAATGTACCGTCCTGAGTTCCCATTTCTGTTTTGTTGTGTGTATGGTCAAAACTGGGTAAGCTATGTTGTGCACTGTAAGGACATCTTAACACGATAAAATAAATATGGCTTGCAAACAAACCGATTGCAACTCCGATTACTGGCCGTTGTTAAAGCGAAACCGTGGCTCATAATGGCATTAAAAATAATATAACGCTTAAAACGATCCCGTATACAATATATACAAATAAATATAAAAAAACTGATTGAGAAAATGCAACTGAAAATTAAACTTAAAACAACCCAAACATGAGAAGACGATCGGCTTATCCTGAGGCCTTGCCGTTCGATTATCACCAACGCATTCATTTATCACTCGTATTGCAAAACCCCGTATTGCAAACCCAGTCTCATTCTTTCATTTCGTATCCTCATCTCCCGGTGAACCCCAGAGATCGGAAGGGTATCCGCAAGAATTACAGGGAAAAGGGAGCGAGATAGCAGCGGTAGAGCAGGAGGCGGAAAGAGAAAAACACACAGTCTCTTCATTGCCTACAGTACAGAGAAATTCGTACGAACCCACTACGGACCACGGAAACAAGTGTAGGAATTAAAAATTAAAAACTCCCCGTAAAATCGATTGCTAATATCGCGAGTGCTCTACTTTTTACCGGACGCGACCCGTTTCGGTTCGCCCTCCTCGTCACTGTGCTCCTCCTGCAGCAACAGTGAGTCCGGATGCCGGACGGCGCTGGCCTTCTTGTTGCCGCCCCGTTGCCACGTGAAGACGCGCGCCAGCTGGGTGAACTTCTTGCGCGACACCTTGCCCATGTGGCGCAACCGTTCCTTGAACGCGGCATCGTCCTGCACCTTACCTTGGTGGTCCTTCTCGAGCGCGGACAGGAACTCCTGATTCCAGCGCAGTTCCGCCATAAACTCTTCGTTCTGGAGCATCATGGCGAACTGTTCGTCGCCCAGGTCGAACTCGGTGCTGCGATACGTGCCGTCTGGCCCGATCGTACCGCCGGCCCCGGCCGTTCCACCGAGCCGCAGGAAGGTCGGAGGAAGCGGTCCAACCAGCGGGGGATTCCAGCGGCGGTTCATTGTGGTCGATCTTTCGCCCGGACAGGCCGCATCACCGCGGAGCTGCTGTGCGGTGTGATGTGATTGTTGCGGAGGGTGATGTATGCGGGGGCTATTGGTCGCACTTCCAGCGCCTCCAGCGGCCCCACTACCGGCCGGCGGTTTGCGAATTTTTGGCGACGCGCCCAGCTGTTGCGCAACGATCGAGCTGGCGGCGGCGTTCGGGGACGTGCTGAGGAATCGTTCCGAGCCGGCGCCGGGTGGTCCACCGTCACTGGACAGATCGAGCAGGGGCCGCTCGGAGGCCTGATTAATCGCTGCGCGTAGTGGTGGTCCATCGGTTTCCAGCTCGTGTCGTAGCTTTTCGTTCTAAAATTAAACAAATTGCATCAGTTTTGCGCACACACCGTGAACTTTACCGGGAAGTGTGTGACCCCACCTGATTGTCCGTGCTCATGGCCAGCAGCTGATCGATCGTGGCATCGACAGCACCCTGATTGGCTCGCAGTACCGCCTCGATCACATCTCTGTCCATGTCCGGAAACATATTCTTGAAGTCGGACATCGCCTGCGAAAACTCCAGCTGCATCGTGGAAGCCATCCTGGGGAACTTGTTTGCCGTAGTAGCTACTACTAGGGAAGCGAACACAAACAACAACTTTTCCACCGACTATGTCGTAACGCACGCACACACACTCACAAAGATCGGTTGTCTGGAAAAGGGCACAGGAACTGTAGACTACGCACCACACAACAACACCACTGAAACTAACCGGGTCGATACGCAAAAGTAGAACAGATATTTCACAAGTTACGATGAACCGCTGATCATGCTTGCTTCATGATTTACGTACACCCGCAGAACTACGAACAAATGACTCTTTCTTATCATTTAATCGCACCTCTAGTAGGGCGTGCTGTTTGCAAGCTGTTGTTTGCCTAGCCAGTCAACCAGCCAGCCAGCCAGCTCCAGCTATCCCGTGTGTTTATTCGTTCACACGCACCCACCCACGCATGAGAAGATTTCGGGGCAGAGGATTAGAAGAAAACGGAACCACCGCACCACTTTTGGAAGGTAACATATGCACTCCTTTTCAACGATACGCGAATAACTACAAATAAATAACGTTTCAGAACAACGTTTCCGTTTGTTGAGTATTTTCGACAGAGATTAATACTAATTCGATGCGAGGGAGCAGTAATTTTCGCTGCCCCCCTGTTGCGAGTTTTCCGCTCCTGTGTGGTGGGTGTCCTGGTGTTGATTTTTTCCTCGTCCTTTTCTGTGATCCTTTTTGCCAAAGTGACTTTTAATTATTATTATTTTGCGTTTTGCCTGTGCTTGACAGTTCTGACTGTCAAGGGCTTTAGCACCGTACACACACAGTTTCGGAAAGGTGGAAGAGAGTGGGATATTAATTTTTGAGGGTGTAAGATATTTAAAAAAAATGGAACAAGAATTCATCAAATTTGCATTTATTGTTCAAGCGGTTTGGGAAATTGAAACAAAATTGCAAAATTTATAATTATGATTCAGCAATAGTACACAATGGACGACAGTTTAAAAAAAACTAAAAATGTCCCGGATAAACAACATTTTACATTAAACATTACGACTGATAGACAATATATTTAAAAAAAACATACTTTTCCTGCTATTCATATATAAAATTAACAGTTTTATGCATCAGAGATCACATACTGAAAGTTGTATATCTATTTTGACATGTTCAAATCTATGAGCCGTTCATTTCCTCTGTAATAGAAAATGCGGCAGTTTTTCAAATTGATTTGAATTGGTACAAAGTGAGAGACATTCTTCTGTCGATTGAAAATTTCACAACACCAATAAAAAAATGTTATTCTGATGGAAGACGGTAATGGAAATTGTAAACAATGTTTCAGAACTGATTAAAATGGCACGGCCGGGCCCGATTTAAATCATGCCAATATCTCAGAGTCTTTAACGGAAATTAACGTAAACATTTAAAAACATCGTGCTGTCAGTGCTGTCAGTTGAAGAGCTTGCTGTAAAATCGTGTTTCGGTTCAACAAACGCAACTATTTCTGTGAAGTTTACGCGCTAGTGTACTACACACCATTTTATTTGTTCTTAAAGAGGTTGTACTAGATCTTTGCTTATAGTTCGTCTCGAAAAGATAGCCGAGGGTCGAAAGGTTAAAACGGCAAAAGCTGGTAAATGTAGCATGTTCCATCTCACCGTGCAAATAGACGTAGCGCGAAATTGCTTGCTGTAAAGAGCAGCCACAAAAAACGGCCTTTTTTTCGGCCATCAACCATATCATGTCTACGAGAAGTGAAGTGGATTACACATCATTTTGAAGTTGTGCGTCGTGTAAGCCGGCCTTTCAATTAATGTTTTGACAGTCATTTGTTTTGCGTCTGCTGCTTCTTTTCCTAACCGTGCAAATAGACGTAGTGCGAAATTTCTCGCTGAGACTTTTCTCGCTGTCATTCGATGTAAAGTGCATACATAAAAAACGGCCATAAAAAAGGGCCGTTTTTATGTATGCATTTTACATCGAGAGACAGCGAGAAATTTCTCAACGAGAAATTACGCTCTTCGTCTATTTGCACAGTAAACCGGTTTTACATGTCTGTATAACGACCTGAGAACGATGATGCGAGAAGACCTATCGAGACGTCAAACGACGAGGTTTCTCGCCTTTTGGTTCCCTGCAATGCCCGATCGAAGCGAGATCGGCCAAGTGAGAGCTTTGACAGCTGTTCCGCCAGGTTCTCATGTCGTTATACATACGTGTAAAGGCCGCTCTACTTCAGTTGTAAACAAACAAGCCAACGGAGCAGGTTGTATTTGTGTGCTGTTGCTGGAGATTTTTATTGTGTGTATTTCGCTTTGTAGGTGCGAAAAAATATAGTTTTCCGGATCTGTTGATTCACCGTACCTTCGGAAAAAGGATAAGATCCTGCTTTTAATGGTCAGCACTAGTCATAAAAGTGTTGTGCGCATGCAGCTGGTGTTTGCTGTTCGATTATAGCGACGACGTGTTCGTGTGAACTAATTAACAGTGTGCAGGTTTACATCAAAACATGTGCTGAATATTTTAGAAGATATTGATGATATTTCAGACCATTGTTTCAAGTTAAAGTGATTGAAAAAACTGCGAAAAGCAAGTCAAAATTCATCTCCTATTGTTATTCTTGCTCTGTGAATCGAAAAACAACTGTGTTTTATTATCGCGAATATCAGATTCCGGGTGACCCTTTGGGAGCGTAATGGCAGTTAATTTTTGAACATGTAAATGTTCGTGTATTGTGTCTAATTCAGTGTGACCGATCAGAACTTCGCGGTTCGTGTATCCTTTTCGGCGAAATCAATAACAATCAATTCAACGGAGGTAATGTTCGTGAGGTGTCATCGAAATCATCCCTCTTGATATTTGATGTTCAGTAAATCAAAATCGAATGATACAATACCTCAAAACAAAAGTATGCTGGTTTCTTCAACTGGCCTCCGGTGTGTATCATGTGGCATCAGGTGACAATGACGAAACGCATTTCAAAGTATTTTAATGGTTAGAAAAGAGGAGTGGAACGTTTTATACATAGCCAGAAGAAATTGAGAGCGAGTTTAGTGACATAAAACATGTGATGCAGCATCGGTAGTGTTCATGTTCAGAATAGGCAGTGAAGTGTAGTAGTTTGTTAAATTATCGGCTTGAAAGGTATAGTACATACTTACTCATGTAGTGACGGTCAATATGACACTTTCCTGAAATAAGAGGCATCAAAATATAAGATGCTTCTGGACTAGTGTGATTCCATATCACTTCGAAAAGCCGAATACACCATCAGCAGGTAGCAGCGGCGTTGGACGGCGAAACAGTAGCACCATGGCGCGATGGAGGAATCTAATCGTATGCACGGCGATGCTGTTTTCGCTAATGTTTACAAAATGTTACGCCAGCCAAGGTAAGCCGGTATGATGTTGAATGACGCCACTGCTGGGGAACTTACAGCCGGGCATGGCGACACGACAACATTAACAGCATAAATCGATAACTCGCCTTACCGTGGTGTGCCGGTTTTCCTCCGGCTCCACGGAAAGGCTCCACACGGTTGAATAGGGTGAATAATTGCAAAGTCAAACAGAGACATGCCTTTTTGGGGAAGAAGTTTGCCATGGATAAATGACTGAAGCGAGGTGATGGATGAGAGCAACCGGAGGAAGGTATCTCCCATTTGTGGAGCAGGTTTTGGGCAAAACATGAAAGCAAAGGCTCGTCAAGCGTGTGTCGCGTTTATGTTGTCGCACGTTTTAGAAAACAAATTCCTCGCGCACATGGCCCTCCCAGCGTAGGAACCGGGTTGACATCGAACGGGCCTGCTTTGATGAGGTGCTATGGAGAAGGTGACAAAAGACAAATGAGAAAAGTCAAACAACATCGATCGTACGTTGTTTCACTGCTACGTTCGATGATTCGAACAAATTTGCTGAATTCCTTTCATTGGTAAGTTTTTGGAGCCATCGCATAAATCTTCCAAAAGTTCAACTCAACTCAAACTCAACTTAACTTTATCACATTTATTATGATAAACATTTTCGAACCAAATTGCGTTCTTTCATTGCTCCTTTCGTACGTTCCACTCAGGCGTCTCAGTAATCTGCCCATTTTTGGAAGGAAACATATCATATTTCCTCATTTGCGGTTTTCCAGACCATAATTCTTCTTTTCTTTCGTTGGTTTTTGTCAATGACCCAGAGAAAAAATTCACCGAAAACGTTTCGTCGATTTGTCGTGCTATAAAATGGACAACGAAGAAACATCATTTGGAAGGAAGTATGCGGCTCTGCATTATGCCGCAGATCGCACCAGCGTCGTATGTGTTCGATCGCTTTGTTTGAGCCCGTTTGGATCGGTATTACCGCCTCCTTCAGCTGGGTATGTTACGTACCACCATGGGGTTTGCCTTATGGCGGCACCTTTCCCACTGATGCTGATTGTAACAAATGGTAATAAAATGAAGTAATTAGCCATGTTCGGATCACGCTGGCGACGGTTGCAGGTGATAATCGGGTAGCGGATCAGCTAAATATCATTTACCCAAACAGGGCCCGTTATCGTGGTTGTGATCGGCTTAAAATTGAATAACATTAATGCCGAGAACCAAGAGCGAGATTTAATTGAATCTGCGACGCACGACATTTGTGAAGGACGTCGCGTGATTACTGTACATGGACGATGATGGTGGTGGTAGCTATGTAAGACCTTGCCGGTGAAAGGGGTTGTGGTCCCGATGTAAGTTTTCGCTTGTTCCAATCGCCCACTGTTTGCGAAAGATCTAGTACAAGAAGGCAATACTCCAGGAGAACTGTTCAAATATCTCCAGAAATCGTCCATATTGTCCGTATTGGGGTCGAACCAAAAAAGGATGGGATGTGCCTACCGGCTTTCGCTTCCGAAACTGGTCCTAGCGAATGTATGTATGTACAATGTATGTGAAGCGTCATATAGACCATGAGCTTCTACCAGCTTTTGGTTTCTTGTTTCTGGTTATTATTATTATAATTCTACAGACGTATTGCTGATGTATTTCTGAACAACATTTTGAACAATACTCCTAAGAATTCGATAAACTCCTATTTGCCGGCATATGTGAAAATAGATAGATTCGTACAGTTCAGTGAGTTATATAGTTTGAAATTTCAATCTATCTGGACATATAGCTATATTGAATGGTATCGTAAATTTCGTTTGGAACAGTTGCTAATATAGCTCCCAAGTCAGCATGATAATGTATGGTTCCATTCCCAAAACTCTTCAAAGAAACATTCAGACCGAAACGGCACCAGCGAAAACAAAAAGCGTCGAGAAGCTGCTAGTGTGCCACACGCCGCAGGGATGTCTTGGGTAAAGAGTTGCGGTGGCATACAGTCAGGCCAAACGACGATCACCGAGGACGGTGTCTCCTGGGGCGATCTGGAATATCCCGAAGGAGCGCAAGAGAAGTAGCACACTAAACGAAACGGTAAGAAAGGCTTGCTGGGCCGGTAACTTGTGTACGTTTTGAAAAGGTGGAGGTGGACGAACCAGTTTTGCTCTGCGATGGTGGACGATTTGTGCTGGCCGGCGTCAAGTTGTCGCGGAACACACCGTCTAGTACCTGATGTGGTCCGAGATACGGTGGGAGCTTCTTCAGCGTTCGTCTTCGGTAGAGAAGGTTCGTTACGTTGTGCTATGTATGTAACGATACAGCACTTACTTTCAATAACGTGATGATGCTCATTTTGCATCCCAACCGCTTGCGTCGGTTGAGACAAGTTTCTCAAGCATGTTCCTCTGTAGTTCCTCAAACCGTTGTGCCTCCTACTGAATATGCTTCCAAGAGCGCTCCGACGCTTCCTAGGCAACATGCGTTGATTGCGGAGGCTGTGAGATGTCTTATCCCGGTTGTAACCTTCGTTGTACATTCTGTCTTTTGTTTGCTTTGCATCTTTCTCAGTACGCAACTCTTTGACTCTATCTGCACGGTGCAACTGAGATTCTAGACATAGAAAAAGTATGAATGAAACATGGTTTCTCACGTGGTGTTGTGACTCATTAACAAGACTTGCTTAAATGCTTGCCCTTCTGGACTTACGTTAACGCAACAGGCAAAGCCAGCTGTTTGTTGGTGTTGCTGCGATAAGCAACTAGAGGAGGAACTTGGTTGTCTGGCTGCATGGGGAATGCATATGGTTTAACGTTAACCGACTTTTGCGTGCCTCTCAATGTTTCAATGATGGTACCAGATCCGACTAACGGAGAGATCGCTTATCAATGTTTGCTGTAAGCTAGTGATTAAGAATGCGTGTCGATTCCTCGGAAATTCTAACCCAATCAACCTCTGCGGCTTCTACATCAACCGGGTGTTTTGTTATAAGCTTAAAATATAGTTTTCCGCTTCCATGCTGATCCCGTAATATTCTATTCCAAACTCATTCTTTTGAAATTCCTTCTGAGTTATGAATGAAATCTATCAAAAGAAAAAAAAAATCTTCACCCATTTATTTAAAACATGTTGTAAAGCCTCTCACCGAAACGTTGTTTCGGCCGTTCGAAAATCTCGAAAGAAGAAATTATAATTTTAATCAAATAAACCTGTCGCCGAATCAAGGCGGCCAAAACCGGATCCTGTTGGTCCATTAAAATCACGGATCACAAAGTCCGATGATGATGCTGCTTTTTCATGTTCGACGCTAGTCTTCTTCGGGTTGATTGAGCCAGCCGGTTTCGAGAGAAGTTTTCATTAATTTCCGCCGAACCGCGGGTTCGCAGTTTGGCGAACACAAGTGAGCCGGTTGGCCAAAATTCGCGCGAAGAAAGTCAACCGCATCAGCTCACCGATCGACATTGGCCCGTCGGTGACCTGCGCCTCGCCGGCGAGTTGTTGCCGGTCGGGTTTGATTAGAAAATCCCGCCACTGTTTTACCATTTGGTGAACGGGGAGGTTTCGTTCAGCTGGCCGCCGGTGGCTGCTTATCAGGCTGCCGATGAGGATGGGCAGCCGAAACGTCGAAGCGTCTCACTTTGAGTCGGAGATTTCGTTACGGACGAGTTGATAAGCAGATTGAAAGTGGTTGAAGTAACGCGATTTTTGTGTTTGAGTGAGAAATATTGCGAAGTAACGATGGGAGGATAACATTTAAATTAACGTTTTAGTTGTCTGTAATATACTATAGCTATAGTTATCTTTAGGCGTAGGAACCATTAGAAATGCAGAAACATAAATAAAACCGGTGCTATCTATTTCATGAGCAAGCTACTCTGGCCGTGATGAGATCAATCAATTCCAAGAAACAAACCCCAGCGATTGTCTTACGATGGACAACGTGTGTGGCACTTATTTGCAATTCTACTAGCATGTGCTTCAATGGTTCCGAGTATCAATCTCCTGCTCGATAGACCCCTGTTCGTTCCATGTCTTGTTTTTAATTCAAATCAGGTGATTGATGTTGTTTCAATATTATTTCTTCGGCACCCTTTTAAGATCGATGCCCTTGATCGTGTGTTTGTCGGCTGTCTAATAATTTATGCCACCGTGCCAAAAGCATATGCTAACACACTCCGTCGCTGTCCAGTGGCGATTGGGGAAGGTGAATGTTTAGTTAAATGATTCTCGCAAAATATAGCGCCCAATGTTTTGTTATGCTAATGTTATGTTACTTTGCAAGCCATTTCCTATTTAAGATATCGACAGAAAAAATGAGCGATGTAGACACGGCTGCCGCGAGGACGTACTTTACGACATACTGACTGAAAGTGATAAAACATATCGTGATATCAATGCACAGCCGAAACAGCTGGTACTTTGGATGTTTGTACTTCCCTAGCCAAAATCAACAATAAATCTACCAAATCACTGTCCGAATGGATTTGTTGGTACGAGTAACAGCCCTAGCTTTATCAATTGAGGAATCTCTGATAAGGAGTATGATGAATCTCGGTTGCCAAAGGTTGCAAATCGTATTTACACCTTACTGTGAACATGAGGTTATCGAATTGTGCTAATGACATTCAAGTATACGAATCGTTCATTAAAGTTATGTTGTGTTGAATACGTTGAGCGCATTCGGTCCATAATTCAGACGATTCAGACGTTTCAGCCGTTTCGAGTGGCTCTTGAGCGACGTTCAAGATGCTTGTCTCATCAAGACGCACGTACTGTTTTTGGTCGTGGCACCTGTCTACACAATATCAACTTTCATCTCGGAAACGGATCCATTTGGGATAGGGTCGTCATGTTATAAGCTCTCACGATTGTCTCTAGCTTGTCTGTCTGGTGGCTCTCGGCATTTGATGTCAATCCGTGTCGTTCATTGGCACTCGCCCTTGTGGCGGTAAAGTGTGTGGCGTAGGTCAAACTCGATTATCATCGTCACTGTCATCATCATTGTTATGGACACATTTGGCGCATAGTGACGTTGACACAACGGCTGCTGATAAGAACCTCACTAAATCGATCTTCCAAGGGCTGCTAGAGTCACATTCCAAGTAAAATGAAACCAACGCTAATCTGGGGTTTACTGTGCGATCGATTGGATGGCGGTAACGTGTTCGTAACACCACAGGAAACAGCCCAAAAAAGCAGAAATCATGTTCAAACTAAACGGTGTGCGAAATGCTGATGGCTCCTGGGCAAGTTTGCAAGGTGTGTCAAGTTGACCAATCGGAACATATCGATAGGCAAAGGTGTGCTTCGCGAAGGTGTTAATTCTCGCTCTGATTAGATTTTTATTGATTATAGGCTTCCGATAGAAGTTTACGCCGGAGTCGTATTTGTACAACCTAAAGCTTTGTTGGCTCTAGACTTTTGGACGTGTTATGAGCATGCGGCAGGGAAATGACATACGCTTTGATTTCGTAAAACGAGCACGTAAACGTAGCTGGTCCATGTATCGCGTCCAGGTGGCTTTATGGTTCCCTAAGTTGTTGGCTACATTCTCACATTCTGTATCTTTTGGTAGGTTTCGTTTGTGGCTAGAAGGACGCTTTTGGAAAGCAAATATGTAGTAAGTTTGCATTTGTAAGGACGGGATTTGTATGCTTGCTAGTTCGCTAAGCAACAAAACATTTAGTATTTCATTCTGTTTTTGAACATGTTCTTATTACACCAAGCACCTTGAGTTTCTAACTCAACAATAATTATTCCACAGTTTCGTACGTCCACAGAGAATGGGCTAAACGAAATTATACAAATCGTTGTCCCTCCGTATGCTTTGTGATTCGGAACGATCATACCACCATGTCGAATCGAATTCATTCCACAGAATTTGACAACGTTTTCTTGAGCATATTGTACCATGTGCTCAGTGTATTAGCATAACAGAATCGGTTGAGTTTTCAGCTCGTTTTAAACGGCGTTTACCATTCTGTAGACGAAGTTAGCGTTCGCGCTTGCGTTTGTCTGCAATTCAATTTGAATAATTACATTCCGCGAGGGTGCGCGTGTGTGCACTTGTTGTGGCCGACGTTCGCTACATGCCAGCGTGCTGACGACATGTAGTCGTCCACAACTAGCAACGAGCGCAATTCAGATTGAGAGCTCGGTGCGATCCATCGCGATTCACCGGGATGAATTATGTTCCATATTGTCCACCTAGTTCGTTCGCAATACTATGTTCCAACACGGTCGTCCATGTCTAGTTAGTAATCATCAATGTTGGGGGTGTGAAATTTCAACGGGGCACCGTTCCGTTTTTTTGTGTCTCCTTCTTGCGCGTCCATATTTGCTTTATATGCATGGCGCACGAGAAGAAGGGAAGATTGGGTAGATAGTTGTTCACGAATGTCCTTCATCCTCGGCTTCAGCTCCGAGCCATTCCGGTTATTTGTCCCTCCAGTGCGATTGTGACACTCAAACCGTCGCGTGAACGCCTTTTCGGGACATTCTGATCGCACAGATGCGCGCAGGAGTTACGGACCAAAAGAACCTCCGATGCAACGACGGTTCGGTGTCGTGCGGGTAACACATCATACTTACCTTCTCCAAACATGACCCAGAAAAAATGCTTCAACAACCCCCGCACTGAAAAGAACATGATGTAGCGCCGCAGCCGAACTTTTTGCGTTCGACATTCCTTCCCGTCTTTTTCTGATCCTTTGCGCGATAAGCCTCGGAATATCACGACCAGCAGTTTTTCACCGTGGACGGAACCGGACGTCTGTGCGGTGACATTGTTATAGGCGCAGAGTTTGGCACTTTGCGTTTGTTCGGTCGTGATCCGCATTTAGTGCGGGCTACGGCAGGAACACATGTTCTGGTCTTGCTTAGTCGATTGGATGGTTGTGCTTGGTACAAAGTGCGCAGCAACTCTTTTTTGGTCGGGCCCGAGAATCTGCGGAAATAGGAAGCACTAAAAAAGCAATTTATCAGACGCGTGCGGCTTCGGCTGCGTAGTTGGTACGTCCGGAAGTACGCGGCAACTAGATGCACCACACCTCGACTAATTGATGAATATTAGCCTATGCGCTATATGGGGTCTTAAATTCCTGTGTTCCTGCATTGTTTCGCCGGACAGGAAAGCTCGCTGGTCTATAAAATCCTCCGTGAGCACGTGGAGATAGGTGGGTGATCCGTTGGTGACTAGAATCGTAAACAACGAGTTGCCCAAAAGCTACTCACACTGTCCGTCGCTGTTGTTGCTGACGGAACACTTGCTCTGCTATCCTTCCCCAGTAGCAGAGAGAACATGCTAATATAATGTCTTGCTTATCGCTGTAATAAAACCCACCCAAGCCGTTCGTTGCTGCGCTAGATGAAATACGACGGTGACGAGCTGCTTTCCATCGCCGGATGACAGTTTCATCCTGCTGTGGCAGCGTTGCCCATGTTAGCCGCCGGATTTCGTGTGGGATTTTGCATAGTCTTCTGCTGCTAGCCATGGGCGATCATCATGGTGTGTTGTTTTGGCGTAGCACGCAGCACGACTTCCTCTCGTCGTGAATTGGTGTTTATTAGTCGTCTTGCGCTGCCGTGCGGCGGCTCCTGGTATTGGAAGCAATAAATCAATTTTCGCTTGGCTGCAACACGTTCCCGGAACGACGGCGGCTCCATTTCGCATGAGCCCCATTTCAGTGAATCCACTTTTCATGCCAGTTTTCATGGAGAGTTCTCTAAAACATACTTGGACTGTTCGTTCTGCGAGCTGTAGTGGTTTTGCTAACTTTTTTTTTGTTTGAGTTAGTTTAAACCCTATGCGTATGTTTAAAAAGAAATATATTAGAACTAAAGAACATTATATTTATGGTATGTTTGTAAAAAATAACTAAATTATTGAAAGATGGTTTTCAAATGTAAATATTTGATTTAATTTTTTTTTGAAATTAAGTTGCTTTTTTATTGCTTCTATTTCGATTTCTTTACTATCCAACCCGACTATGGATACTATAAACATATCTATAAATATAAAACAACAATATTATTATGAACATCTTTTAGTTAGCTGTTTATTCAATTAGTTTAATCATATTTTAATTTCTTTACTTGCTGCACTCTCTTAACCTTTGTTGATATATTTTATATTCAAGTAAAGATATCATTAATAATCATAGTTGATCTACATATTTGGCGTATTGATCTACGTGGGTATTAGGGCTTACTCGACTTTGCATACTACCAAAACCGGAAAACCAGTCATTGTTTCTGTCATATGATGACTATACACAATGCTTGATATTTGCTTGAAATATGCTAATCAATCATGCAATAAGTATACAAAAACTATAAATAACTAATTCCATTATAGCTATATAACTATAAGGTGTTTAATAAGGATAACACAATAAGGTGTTTATTGAATTCTTCTTGGGACAACAATCTATTTTCCCATAACCTAACATGTTTATCGCCATGTTTTTCATATGTTAGCGAATCAATCGAAAATAATGAACTGACAAAGTCATCGTACAAAGTGTTGATAATCAATTGATAAAACTAATGCACTTCAATGCGCACCGTTTTCGGCAATGTTGAATTGCGTCCAAATTAGATTGCATTCGTGATTGCATTGCGGTGGTCGTTAGCATTCTTTTTGCACTAGATAGTTTCGTGTGCATCCCATACTCTTCGTATTCATATTTAATATCCGTTTGGGAGACGCGCGGATAGCACCTCAGTAGATGAATGTTAAATTGTGTTTAGCGAGCCATTTCGATATGGTTTCGCGGTGGTTTGTAAATGAGAAACTGTTTGCTCTTCATTTTTTTTAATTTTGTGTTCTGAATATTCGCAATTATTGAATACAAATTCAATGAACACTGGCGCCTGCTGCACTTCATTTCACTTCATTTAACCCGTCTAATCCTTGAGCTGAAATAACGGTCGGTGAATGGGGTTTTGGGTGCATTTGCATTAAAATGAATATAAATTTGACCGGGCACGGCTTAGTGCACTTCGCTCGTCATTAACAACAAAGTATCGGAATGGCGGATGCGGCGGTGGTGCCACTCTTTCCTGTGCCCTCGCCTGCCTGCGTTCGTGTACTTTCCCTTCATTACACCAACTGTGAATATAGTTCTGTATCAGTTTTCCCCGAGCATTTGATGCAGAAAACCTTGTCAATCGCGTGTGGCCTTTCGCGTTTGCAAAAGGTGTGCCCGGGTGGATGTTATGGTACGTTTTGCCACCATCGCCTGATCATGTACCCGGTCGTACCGTGGTAATCCGGGATAAATATGCAAATTAGCAAATAATTATATGAATTGAATTTCTATTATCACCACCATCACCACCGCGATTGCTCGTCCAGCAGTGTCGATCCGTACCGGAACAGTGAGGTCGTTCAACGCCAGGAAGGATATTCGCCTAGTGGGGGCGGTGGGAGGAGGAAGGAGGGAGAAGGGGAAAGCGTTTTGCGCTCATCATAAAACCGCCGCCATGCTGTTTGCATCACGCACACAATTTGCGTGAATGCGAACACCCTTAAACGCAAATGTCCGCGATGGTGGCTTTATGAACCAGCAATTGCCGAATGGCCGGAAGGATATTGTAGGGTTCATGAATGTGTGATATAATTATTTGTTTATTAGATATTGTGCGGTGGAGGTGGGTGGAGGTGAGTGGGTGTTTGGAGGCAGGAACTGAGGTATAATTTGTCCCCAGTATTTGGCTTCTGCTAGGGAATGAGAAGACTATTGATTGGCTGACGAAACCTTTGTGCGATGGTTGGAACATTCATTTCTTTTCGTACTCAAAACAAACGAAGCTCAATAGTGAGAAAGAGATCTACTCCAAGACCATTCCAAACTATGTTCTTTTGCTTTCTCGAAGCTTAGATGCGTTGTTATTCCAAGATAATTAGTATTAATTACATTTTAATAGATTGTTGTTTGTAAGTAATTGATTTTCCATTGAAAATACCTAAACCTGCCGTGATTCTCACCAAGTGCCAGTAATAGTCTGATTTATTGTGCCACAATTCTTCACGTTGTTCGGACCTGCTCAGGCTGTTAAGCTCGTTTTTAGCCCATTAACAAAGCTTAATCAAGTGGCGAACTTTAGCTAACTTGCATGCCCTGAAGTTCGTTCCACATTTTGCGGAAGGTCGTGTTGTGAGAGACTCCAGATTTAAGGATAACGATCGTATATCTCTCGCCGTCGGGATTTGGCTTCGCATACGGCGAAAAGTTCAAAAAGTTCACTCGAAACTTTAGCGTTTGGTGCGCCTTCTTTCGGTGCGTTTCGGTCTTTGGACCTTGCTGCTGATATGATTTTTTTTTGTATCAGGTGATAGTTTGAAAAAGTATCTCGTTTTTTCACCTCTTTTGCCATTAGGTCCTTTTTCGCACTGCAATGTTCTTGTCTGCCACACTACTCAAAACAGAGAAGTTGCATACTTCCTGGCCTCCGGGTCATTTTTCGAGTGGCTCGGGTTAGCTCGCTGTGCAGCACCACCTGCAAAGGTGAGCGCTTCTCAAATATTCACTTTTCTATAATGGCTTTTCTTTCCTCCCGGAGGCGTACTTCCTTTTTTTGTTGGAAACAGCATCTTTTGGTGCAGCAAGTTTTACTCGTCCGTGTTATCCTTTAAGGAGTTTTTTGTGTATGCTGAAGTCAATTTACTCTCTTGAAGTGTTCTGCATATTTAAGCGCGTATCTCAAACAATTAACAGACATTTCCTAATTATTGCTGACAATTTATGCGCGATAAGTTGGATGTTGGAAGCAGAGCTTGCGGTTCGAAGTTCTCGGCAAGGGTGGAAACTTTGCAACTTAGTCGAGCACAAAATGCATAGGTAAATAGTGGTTTGCTTATGCTCGCTGCAAGCATTGTGATTTCGTTTGATTAGTAGTTCGTGCTGTGTGCATAGTCTCTGCAACCCACGAACGGTGGTGTAGCCGTTGTGCTTTCCTTGGCTGATAAACAATCGTGCCATTCAAGCCGACACAGATTTTGATTAAGAATAGATCGTGCTTGATGATTAATTAAATGTCTGTTGTTCTCGTGTACATACGGTACTTCAATGATTAGATGCGTTCGTATTCTCTTGGAACAGGCGATGAAATCTCAGCAAACGCCAATTCCCTTTTGACGTTGAAGCCATCTCTACGTGGCTGCTGCTTTCCTGTAATTAATGCAAATTAAATGTCACACTTGGATCTGTGCATTGTGCACCTGCTGTAGTTATGATTTGCTATTGAAATGCTCAAAGAAGTGATTAAAGATTATTGCTTAATGCAAGGACTTGCATTTCGTTCCGGAAATTGTATATTTTGCGGCTCTCGAGAGCTGTTGAGACAGGAAATACGAACCAATAATAATTAGTGAATTTCGTTCGTACCCGGTTTACGCCGTGGATGTTTCCAACGTAAACTTTCTTGACTCCCCGAGGAACAAATTAAACGTTTCTCTAGTTGGTAGGAAGGAAGTGTATGTAAACCCGGACATCCTTCATCCACTAATGGAGCAAATTTACGACCGGCGGCAAAATGATCCATGGTGTTTGTGTGTGAGCCAAACTTCAAAGGCGGCGGCCTGCACAGGTTGCATACTTTTGCCCGCTTTCGATTGAAGCGACAACATTCCTTCCGGCATGCGGTAGGCAAATACTGTCAAGGCACGTCAATATACGGGACGATCCGTCTTCATCCCGGAAGGATCTCCGCGGGCACGTTTCACCGAACGCACAGAAGTGTGTATGTGTTCTGGAGGAAGGCGAAAATTGTTGAAATTCCACTGGAAATCTGGTTATCTATTGTCCTAATTGCTTCCCGTGCTGTATGTTGTGCATGGTGTGGCACTTGCCTGTAGGGCGGAGAGATGACGAATTTGGCTCTCCCGTCGGCAGGGGATATATAAACGATTGGGAAAGGCCCTATGAGTGTCGGTGTGGATAAACAGTGCTTGGGAAAACTTCCTGTCGGGAGGATCAACCACCCGGAGACCGGCATGTATTTTGCAGCCTAACGAGCATCCTTCACTATTTGACAGAGAAGATTAAATTGCCACCCCGTGGGTTGAAATGGAAATGCTTTTGGTTGTGTTTTGGGTTAATCATAGTTGTTTTGTGAAATTATTGGTTTAAGTTGCGTTTGGAAGCCATTTTTGAGTGGGACATTGATCACATGAAATGAAAATACCGAACCTCCCTGTGTTTTGAAATTGTGTTCCTGTGTTTTGAAAAAATGGTTTATAGATATGCAATTTAAAAAAATATTTTGTATATATAAAATTGTTTTATTAATTTATTCATACATATTGATATTACAGTTTATTTATTTATTGTCTTGTTATCTTTTCATTACAGGTACGTATATCGTAGAATACGCGGAAGTAATGTGAGTTTATATAAAATTAAATAACTTTTGATTAATTGTATTACTCGCAGTTTCAACTGCGTTCTTCCGGGGTTGTCTTTATCCCTTTATCGACCCGATTTGATTTATGATGTCTGATGAACTGTGGCGTTGTTTTTTATTTAGTTTATATCTAATATATTTATAAAATTCTAATGAACCGTCCCAAATTGATAGTGCCCTTAACATACAAAGGAACTTATTCCGTTATACCGAACAGCGAACAGCGGGCGTATCTTCCTCTACGCTGCGGAATCAGATTTGTGTAGTTGAAAAAACGTCTCACGATACCTGCTTTGTGATTGTTTGTAATTGTGCTCCTTGCCTAATAATAGCTTAAAAAATTGTTTAAGACTATCATTTTGACGATCCTTAGCTTTATTAATGCGTTGTTTCCTTTATGTCTATTGCTATGGTATGAAGGCAAACTTTGTCAGATAACACGAACTTCGAATAATTAATTTGTTTTTTTACAACCCACCTGAGTTTTGATTAGCCTTACAAACTTACTATACTCTAATGGTATTCTATTTTCGAAACTTGTTGGCCAAGGACAACATGTGAAAAGAGTTGAAAAAGTTGACAAAAAAAGCAAAAAATGAAACTAATCCATCCGATGTCTCTAGAGAGTGTCTGGTTCAAGTAAACTGACGAGAGTACTAGAGCTATGAAATGAGGTGTTTGATGTTGCTGTCGTGGGTTTTTTTTCCAGGCCATGGCTATGCCATGGTTGGCTGGAGTCTTTCTGTTGAATTTTCTTTGTCTTGGGTCATGATTTTGTATGCCTAACATGCCCTTATTTTCTACGCCACATTTGTTCCCTATTTGTAATCCAACCAGGATATTTAAAGTCAAAACAGTACTGCCAGTTTGGGAATTATTATGTGCTAGACATTCTTTGCAAAAGGAAGTAGTTCGCATTTTGTTCCTCGAAATGAAAAGGATTATTGCGTCTGTTTCTAAAAAAAAAACATTTATTATAAATCCAGAATTTGGGTACAGTTTTACCCTCTACAGTTACCCTCTACAGCAACTGAGCTGAAGATCATATTCAACTGACAGGTTTATATCGCAGAGTAATCGACTATAAATAGCAAGAACTACGTTTATTTAGTGTCGAGTGTCGAGATCATCATGTATCCATCACATAATAGCCGCTACAATTGATTTTCTAGCGGCACAACAATCGGCTTAAAAGCATTCGCCTTTTTATGGAAAGGCTCTAAATTCAGGCATAATTTTCCGCCATCGTTCATTGACGAAGCAAATTGCTTCTTATCGACGGTTCAGCAGACGCGACAGTCGGGGTAGCTACTGGGCACCCTGCTCCTTGGAAACGTCTTGCCGTGAGGGCTTATTTCCGTTTACGTCCAAACGCAACACAAGGCATGTCGCTTTCTTCCTTCATTCAATATGTGTGACTTTTTTCCAAGGAATGAAAAGTGTTTCCGTACACAAGTGCACACCGTGGCGAGAATGTGTTATTGCTACGGAAGATAGACCGAAGCAACCATCCAACCATCGCTACAATAGACACCACCGTTTGTCGTGACTGAAATTACGATTTTTGCAATTTTCTTCTCATCATTAATATCAGACATGAGGCTTGTGTAGCCGACATGCAGGATGTGTCGAGAATGTTGTGCGTTGAACTTAAAAGTTTTCATCCTTCACCCATCCTCCCAACTTTGCATCCCTTACGACGGGGTGTACACTGACGTTATAATGGAAAATGTTGGGATCGAATGAACGCGATGGAAGGCGAATTTAGTGTGTGGTAGCAAAGGTTGCCGTCTCTGCCCGGGAGCAAAAGTGGTAACGACGGCATGAAGTGTTTGATTTTTCACGATGAGAAAATGTCTGAAACGGATGGGGAAGTACGGGACGACAAGGTTCTTAAACGAGTCAGACAATTTCGTACATTTTCGCTTTCTTCCCTTGCATACTAACGTGAGCCATTCGGTGGATGCTTGATACGCACACGTTATAAAATTTGTCACGAGCAAAGACTCGAGATGGCGTAGTATATACGATACCATAGCGTACATAACGACCATATGAAATTAACAACGTTAAATATCATGGAGCATCAGTAAAGTTAGTGTGTTGTTATAGACTATTAAAGTGTAAGAATATACTCCAACTTCAGTTAGGTTAATGGTTGAACTGAATAAATGTATGTTTATTTCTTTTTCTTAATTAAGCACGAATGTTCCACTTGACACATCAAAATGTTTGCCAAGGTCTTCCACAGCTTTGGCTTACACCTTAACTTAACCATTTTTGCAAAATTATCCGCTCAGTCAGTCAACCCATCAAATACGAACATGCATGTGGATTCCGAAAGTCGACCCCAACCGGCAGACACTCCGCAAACACACATAATGATTACGTTTGCAGTAGCATTTTGTGGTATGTTTTCCTCTGCAACGATGGAGGAAAGATCCTTGCCATGATGGAGGCAATCAGCAGGATGAATGTTGCTTCCGTAGCGCACTATTTCATTCACTCTTTCAGACTGGTCTGTATGATCGTTGCAAACTGCAACTTTGACTTTGCTCACAGCAGCTCACAAATGTAAAAAACAACCCTCATCAACCGGATTTGTTTGTGTACGCCATCTTTTGGCTGGAGAAATGGGTGTCAGGCACAAGGCGCAAGGCGCGCACTGGTTCTTGGTTGGAACTGGAAACACGAAACAGAATGAAAAGTGCACCGAGCAACGTGTTAGCAGTTGATGAGATTGAGTAATTGCGTTTACATTTCTTCCACGCGTACTCCGAGTGTTCAGCGCTTCGTACTGTGAAACTTTATAATAATTCCCAGCCTTGTGAGGGTTTTTGAGAGATGTTTTTCTCAAAGTTAGAATGCTTTTCCAGAAACGCATTTTCCGGTTTGTTTATTTTCTTCCCTGTCCCGGTTCGAAGATGAATAGTTTTGGTAGATCTCCATCAGGATTCGTGGTTACAAAAAAAGGTTTTCCGGTAATGTTATATGTATTTTCTTTCTGCCTTGTGTCTGTATGCTTTCTATGTTCGTTCCATACCAGACAGGTGGCAATTTTCACTAGAATTCTCTCAATTTACGTACGCATCCACCCGTTTAGAAACACGTGTGAGTTGGTAGGCCACAAACAGTTAAATGTGTTCCTGGCAAGGCAATCGCTGAAATTTTTCGGAACAAGGTAGATTTGATTATGCTTCCTCTTTGGAGCGTTCCTACGAACTTCGTTTCAGTTGTTCCTTGGAGAAGAACCTTGACACCCAAACCGGTTATTTTTTCAGGACTTGACACAAATTCCAATCTGAAGTGAGCACATCCTGATGTCGGGTGTGTCTGAAAAATATTCCACTTTGTTTGTTTAGGAGCAGTGAACGGATGCTCAAGCGTTGATGGTGAAACTCCGACAAGATGGATTCAGTGTATGTGTGATATAGTATCCGTGGAGGTTTCAAAGAATAAAATTAGCATAGAGTTAAATTTTACCCACGTGTCTTGAATGTTTGTTTATTTGTATTTCGTATTTCTTGGAATAAAGGACGGGAAGATAGCAGCTCGTTTATCATGCCATACCTTCCTTATCTGCCGTGGGTTTCGTCTTTATGAAAATTTGACATGATATACAAGGATAGAAGGTAATTTTAGTTTCTGTGAACTGTGAGCATATTCTACAGGATTTGTCTATCTTGTAGCAAAATATAACGTAGTCAGCTCGATGAAATAACGTATAAATAGAAGTAGGTGGTTCTATAGAAATGGCTCCTGTTTTTTTTAATCCAGCATGGTTATACTCAGCAGAGGATACTCAACCGTTTCTCGCTTCATTATTATTATTGATCTCTCCTGCCAATTGTAGTATAATGACTGCTACTAACAGCTACGTGAATCGCGTCCGATGGAGCAATTAATATTTGCGATTGCTACACGTTTGCAAGCATGTCGCGCATGTAAGGGAGCGGTCCAACGTTCCTCGAGCGATGCGATTTCTTGTTCCTTTCCATCATGTTTGGTGGGAGGTAAAATGAGTTATACACACTCTACATTGATTTCTCCGGATACACGCAATTGTGTAAGCATTACAGAGATGGCACGAAGAAGTATTGTTATTGTATTTTTTCTTGTATTTTATCCATTTGACAGACCTATGATGTAATCTACGGCAAAAAGAAACCCGGTACCATCCTGATGTGTGATGAATGATGATGCACTCCTTGTCGATCGATAAGAAGGTGAACACGAAATTTAATACCGAGTATAGAAGCTAGATCTCGTGAATTGGTAGTTGAAGGCCTGCAATCCTCGTCGGGTCGGCGAGGTATGCTTGCGACGGATACCTTTCCAGAATCGCTAGATACGCTCGGGCAACAAGTATCCATCACTACGAAGTTATCTTTGTACCCACGTTATGAAGAGATTCAAAGTGAATTCCCTTTCCGTACATCATTCCGTCTCCGTATACCGTGGTTTGTCTGCATCGTTCCTTCGTTACTGTTAATAGTTGCTGTATTCTTGTGTTGTTTTTCTCGTTCGTCGTGACAAATATTTTTAATATTTTTTTTTCGGCGTTCTTCTTGGCATCAAAGTTTACGGATTTCTGTGTACTGAAGACAGTCTACAAGACTTCACCATGGTAATTAAGTTCGGGCTGCTGATGCTTAATAGGATTGGCAAGTTTCACAACCAGACCAAGTGAAACTCTCCTGGTAGACTTGGTAGACAGTCGCAAGGATTGGCATTCTTTCGTACACTGTTTGTTTTTGGGAACTGGGAAAGAGGTTTATTTATACGATCTTCACTAACACATCAGGATTGGCTATATTCATTGCTTGACAGAGTATTGATTACTTATAGTGTTTAATCAAATTATTATAATAATTATTGAACAACAACATAAACTAACAGAATAAAGTACATTCACATTTGCAAACGTTCTTGGACACTGTAGCAACATAATCAGCATTATAGTCGACAATAATTAAAGCCCGCAAAATGTAGCATGCTATTTTATTATTGAACATATACTATTCTACTGAAGCTTGTCATTTTTTCTCCGATATTCGCTGTATTTCGCGGGACTCCTAAATGAAGTTTTTTAAATTTCTTCTTATTTTTTATTACCGTATACTATCAGGACTTATTAGCCATTTTTGCGTTCTTTATTCAAGTTTTACACCAACTTCGAAAGAATTGGTGGCATCAAGACTTCATCCGAAGATTTCTGAAGTGCTAAGCCAAACACTTAGGCTACTCTTCAAAGGCACTTGTCCTCCTTTATTGTCAAGTAGGTTTTTATTCCAAAAGCTTGCAACACTCAGAAAAATCACAGCCGGTCATCTCCATGATAGTACAGTTTCACTCCAAACCGCTTACAAACGGTAACAACTTACCTCGGCATTCTTACCCTTGGTTAATGGACGTGCCACTGTCGTGTTATGAAAACATAATAACCCACACTCAAGCATCTTCAGGCAAAAGAAATGACAACGTATAACTGAACGATGGTCATTTGTCTGCTCGCCTTTCAGAGGATCAGCGATAATAAAGTGTCAAAATCTATTTACGAGGAATGTGTGCCATGAATCAGAGCTTTGTCTACGTAACGATCAGTTTTCGTTTCGCTTTTTCGCGATGATGAAGCACTATTGTGGCTAGCTGGCTAGGCCTTAGTTGAAGTAGCATACAGAACTGGACGAGCTATTTTGGAGGATTCGAATTCGACCCAGTGGGAGTTGATAGCGTGCGTGACAAAGCCAGCTGCTGTTGTGCAGATGTTCAGGTTGCAAATCGATAGTTATGACCACGTGGAAATGTTCTCCCTATATCTGGGTCATTCGCATTTCATTCGATTACATCTTCTCCACACAGCACTATCGTATCGGGCGTGTATATGTGCTCCGAGATAACGATTCCGGCCGGAGTACTTGCTACAGACAGATAACAAAATTGAATGATGGAAAGTAATGGCCCAGCAATCTCGCCGTTTGACATTGTGTATGCGACGGATTAGGCCAGAGGGTGGGATGTGGCCAGAGATATTCGGTTACACCACTGGGCGGGCGTTTGAAAGGCCGGCTCTTCGATTTCACTTTCACCATCCAAGAGACTGGGGTTAACGTTGGACCGAGCCTTCCGGTATTATTTTCCATAAAATGGATTTACCGAATTGATTGTGGTTTATGCTTCCGTACCGTAGAAATGGTGTCGGAAAGAAGGCATATTTCGCATCGGCTGTTTTAACGTTCAACGGGCCATGGGAATGTCTTGCTAATGGTTATTTAATTTAGCCTACGCTTTTATCGGGTACGTGATTTGGTGGAACGACCGATTCGAACACGTGTATCGTTCCCGGGTAGGTTATATCTTTTGTTCCGGATAGCCTACATATCGTGTCCAGGAATTTATGCCTCGTTGGCTAGAAAACACGATGATGCTACAGTTATGAAGTGGAAGCTCATTTGTGAAATAACAGCAATGAATCGGAACGATGAAAGATTTGATCAACGCTGGCGATAGCGTGATGTTGTCGATCGAAAACGATAGTCTTGCAACGCCTTTGGTACGCCAGAATCGTGCCCGGTCAGTATGCACTGGAAAGGTTCCAAAAATCTGCCGCAGGCAACCTCGGGTGAAATGCCTATCGACGAAAGTTTGTTGGAAGACGGTGTGTGGCTATCGTAGTTCGTGGTTCGAGAGTGTTCCGGTGCAGAGGTTCGAACACAAATCGTAGATTCGTGAGATCTTTTGGCACCTTTTGGCATTTTTTTTTTTTGCTTCGCAAGGTTAGCTACGTACCCAAGGGCACAAACAATCGATTCGAGTATATGGGCACGACAGCATGGTTCTTATTTTGAAATCGTGTTGGATGGTTCCTAATGAATTTCGCTTCAGTAGTCTTGTGGCGATCGATGGATTCATGCCTGATGTGCAGTGGCGTTGCAAATATGTTTATCTATTTCTTTCTTTTTGTCTTGTATTTGTATTTATGATGCTGTTTGTACTAAGCATTTGACTATCCACGATTCAGATTCCTAGACAATCTAGAAAAGTGCTGTGTGGCTTTCGGGGATGGAGATATAAAGATAAAGACGAAAGGTATAAAGAGCTCGGTACCATGAGAAACATAAGTGGATTAAACCGTTTATGTGATCCCGCGTGTTACAGGACGGAATTCCCAACTCATACGGCCTAAGATATGTTTGACTCCTTTGCAAACATTATCGATTATCATTCTACCTTTTGTGTTTGACTCAAGTTTTCGCGTCATATTCCTCATTCTTAGAAATGATAACATGTTCAACATGTTAAAAACGCATATTCATCGTCCAGCGCTGTTATTATATAGAAATTATGTGTGCCCAATCACACCCAATTCAGCTAAAAGCGTGTCAGCTAAGAAACTGATTTTTACATTTCTGCAGTGCCTGTCCAATTTGTTCTATTTCGTGTTCTTATTAAAGGCGCGACCGACAGCAGCGGAGTGTTAAATCCGGATCGCAACCTTTCTGTGACTCTGTCATCTGAAATCTTGCGATATAAAATGAGCAGGAAATGCTAGAAATGAAAACGAATAAAACGAACGAAATCAAAATACCTCAGTTGCCTCGAGCGAAATATTGCTTTTTGTGGGGTTTTTTTTTTTCTAGCAGCTCCGTGGCTCCGATGGAACGCTCCATATCGTAGAATGGAATAACAGCAAAGACGGCGCTCCCCTTCGCTCAATGCTCTGCGGTTTGCAACGATGGTCATAAATAATTTTTATTACCGTCACAGTTTTCCGCCTTCGGAGGGTTCCTCAAGAACGGAGAGTTTAACAGCCGCCGAACCTAATTAATTCGATTGGCGAGCAAAGATTCGTGTGGTTTGACATACATACAGAAATTGCTTCAGCGATATCTGAACGATGCAGTTTCCATCATTTTTGGGCTTCTGAAGCGTAGCTTACGAGTAGAAACAAAAGAAATTGAAAATGTTTACTTACATAATTACAAATGAAATAATGTAAACTTAGCTGCCATTTCTGAAATAGTGGGAACATTTAGTACCATTCAGCCTGGGAATAACGAATTGCTGTTATCTAGGTGTGGTTTCCACGATTAATAACTCTGCGGGGTGCGGCTTCCGTCTTACCCAATAATTAATGTGCTGCTCTTTTATTTCCTCTCTTATCACATTCGCAGGTCAGTGAGCATTTCATCATCCATCCTTGTGCGGAAGCGTGGAACAATGATAGCATCTAAAGAGGACACACCGTCCCACCCGGTAGGAGCTCTTGGACAATGTCGGAATCGGGTTAATGGTTTTGTAGAGCAAACTGATCCTGTTTTCCAAAGCACTCATCGTCGGTAACCCAAAGCTCTATTTCTCTGTTGTTGTCTTTTTTACATTTCTTGTTTTCGGTTTGATGTCCTTTTTCTGGGTTCCATTACCCGTTTCTGGGTTCCGTCGTTGCTGGCCGCTTTCGAATGGTTTACCATCCGGAAATCCGTTTTCATGCTATCCGAAACGGCATCATCTGTTGATATGTCTCTGGGTCGCGGGGTTGGTTTTTGGGTTGTAGGGATAAAATTATGCCTTGCTTTGTCGATAGTTAGGTCACAGGCTCTTGGGCTCGTTTTCCAGTGTGATGGGCATATGGTACGGTCCGTTTTTGTTGACGGTATATGGGTTAATGCCGAGTTTTGTGTTGGTGCATATTTTTCTATTCTTTTTTATTATATTTTGATGTTTTTGCTCTTTAAGGTGGATAGTTTTTTTTCAGATTTCGTGGGATGAGCATTCTGTACATTATACTTGGAACATATGGTTAACTTGAAAATATACACAATAATACGCAGAAATTTAAGATTCTTAAGCTAGCTTCTTTTTCATAACGAATGAGTTTTATTTTGTAAAAGAGACGTTCTACTTACATGTTTCTTTGAGTATTAATTTTTTTATTTGTTTGCCCGATAATCTGATTTTGTGTGAGAAATTCGAATAAATGTCATGGTACGCACTTCCAAAATATGCACATAATGATGAAGTAGAAGTTTGTCAGCAGCTTTACACATTTTTTATTTTTATTATTGTTTGCTCCTATGGATTATTGTTCTTTGCAAAGGTGAGTTGCAATAAAGTTACATCGATTGCAATGGAGCCAGTGCAGTCTAGTGATTGATCGCCGTCGATGTAACCGCAAAAGAATTGCATTGCGGATTGAAAACATGTCGTACTTCCTCCTCGTTCTTTTAGTGTGTTTCTAATGTGTGCCATCTTTCTCTTGTCAATGTTTCTCGTCTGAAGTGATGCGCCGTGCGATACGTTTATACAACTAACGATCTGGTAGAACTTTTCTGGTAGATTGGCCTCGTTTACTTTTGTATCTGCTTTTTTATATTTTCAAATAAAAAGCTGTTTTTTAACAACGACCTTGAAGTTTTTTTTAAACATTTTTTATGTCCATTCAAACAAATAAACCCATAAAAGATCGTTTTCTTTTCGCTATGATAGAATCGGTTTTTACCAACAAAAAAACCTTCTTTCTTGCCAGACCTTCCTGTACGGATGTTTGGTAAGGCGCTTGTGTCGGTATCGGTTTCATTCTTCGGGATGCATAGAACGCAACCGAACATTTTGTGTGCGAACCGCATGCAGAAGGGTTATGATTGGAAATCGAAATCACAGCCCGTCGTGGTTCAGTTGAGCGGGACGTGCACAGAATATATCTTGGGTGTATTTCAGAACGGAAATGGTGATTCAGTAAAAAAAAGCACAAAACATCCTCGTAAAAAGTATGCAAATGAAGTGTCGCATACTTTATGGATATTATGACGTTTTTTTGTTGTTGGCTAAAGTTGGTGCGAATGTTAACTTAAAGGTCGTAAAATACCAATGAAAACGATCTAAAAATAGTTTAAAATTTTGAAACAATGTATAACTAGATACATGTTTTGTTTTCCGTTAACTGCATAATAAATGTGAATGGAATGGATTATTTATGTCTGCAGCACGTGATAAATTGTGCGAAATATTTGAAAGATAAACACACTGCTTCCATCAGTGCCTTTTGAACTGGGTTATTTCGGGGCGCTAAAGCATTAATGAACTCACATCGCTCAGTCGGTGAGAAAAACAACCTTTCCTGCATTCTCCACGTAGTATTGGAGTGGAAAAAAAAATCTTCGGAACACACAAATCGCATTATTAGGAACGCAAGAAAGACAGGAAATGAAACAAAAAGGCAGAGATCACCATCGCCACCGTTCGTTTACTTCCGTGGAGCGAATTTTGTTTGAATGAACGTGCTGATGTTTTTTTGTTACTTTTTGTCGGGTCCGAACTCGCGCCATTAATATGCAGTGGGTGAACGGTGAACTTTCACGGCATTTTCTACGAGCCAACTTCAGTCGCCATGCAGAGCCTGTGTTCGTAAACAAATATCGCAACATAATGAACCGTGCGGGAATTCTGAGGGAAAAATGTATGTGCGTGTGTGTGTGTTTTTCCTCTGCCAAAATGCTTCGAGTTCGACGTTTATTCAATTTTATCGTGTTTATTTTTCACTTCGCTTCGCGTTGTCAAAACACCACTCTACTAGCCAGTGTTTTGGGTGCCCAAATCGAGAACAAACCCGAAAAAACTCATTAAAATAATGTTTCCACGGGGGCGCAACACGAAAGAGACCCTACGGGTGAAATGGTTTCGAGGAAAATCATTCTCCACAGCGACGAACGGAGGCGGGACCCTACGCGTGGTGAATGTCTACTAAGCAGCGGGAAAACTCCGCCCGACGGTATTCGTTCAGAATGTGTCTCATTAATTAGCGCCCTGCACGTTGCTTTGACGCTCCATCGAGCATCTTGATTACTTGGCCTGTTGTCATTCGGTCTCGAAGTGCAGTCTCGATTTGTTGTTAAGCAGCATCAGTCGCTCCGATCGGTCCCTGGTGCCAGGAAAAACCTTGACCAGCTCACGTGCTGCTGCGCTAATGTAACGATTTGGTCTAGGCCGGCATGCCACGATGGCTCCGGGACTCAGTTGAATCATTGATTTAATTTGCTGCCACGTTCGCGTGCAAAGTGCAAGAGTGGATGTGCTGGCGTGTAAAGTGCAAGAGTGGATGTGAGATGTTAAGGATGGCACGATTGTGTCTGTGCTGGCAGCATCGCCCTTTCGCATCTTCGAGAGCCTTTCGTGTGTCTCGTTGTACGTGTCGGTGGATGCAATAATGATTTGCGTACCATTGGGAGCGGCTGCCATGGATGCTAATTTTCTCGTGCGGGCAGCTTTTTCTGTATCGATTTTTGCCTGCTCCTGCCACTACCACTAATTGGTACGATGCTAAGTGCTTTGAGAAAAGGATACGATATGCAATCGTCGCTGCTAGCACGATGAATGCAAACTTGAAAAAGCTTTTAATGCTTTCAGTGCTTCTTACATGGATTTTGTGCATGAATTTTATCGATGTTGTTGCCGGAGAATATTTTAATTTTTAATGCTCGATCTACCAATTAATGTAACAACAAGCAGAGTGTCTTTGAAATGCTTTGAATTAATTTTAACTAACCTTTTTTGTAAATATGATGGCCGTAGATGTAACATACGGCCTATGTTACATACTTTCGAATCTATAAAGTTTTGATTAGTGTATATATAATGTATAAAAACTATTACTACCGAGAGTTCTTTCTATATTCATATGTAATCAAACGTAGCTACAATTTACTGGTCCCAAAACATTATCTTATTCACACATTTGCTAAATTTGATGCTCATACAGCTTCTAGCTTTTCTTCGCAAAGCGTTCATTTTATTTAGCTATAGATTTAAAACCATTATTACTTTGACAATTCGCAAGTTTTGTTTTCAGATGTTTTAGGAAAGGTGTTGCAGGCTATCCATTTTTTTTTTTTTGATAACGTATTCATATTCCATATGGTAAAAATCCGTATTTTTGATTATTTCTTCCTATTTCTTCAGCGGCCAATGTTCGGAGTATTAGATATTTTTTTCAGTTGTTCTTTATTGGAAATAGTTCAGTTGGATTTAGTTTATTGTGCACAGGATTGCATTTGCCAAATTTAAGCACCGTTGCGCAACTCATGAGACTACAAAAAACACGACCACTCAAATTGGCTTCTTTTAATACAATCAAGAATTTAATACAAATTCCAGTAGTTATTGGCCAGAAAAGAAAGTTTTTGAAATTGCTGTTTACTTTAAATGGTATAAATATGTTATTAGCGGTAGCCTTAAATATATCGATTTCCAAGTAAACCATGTATGAACAAGATTTTACAGCACACATATAATTGAATCTCAGTTCGTTTGCATGGAAAATGTCCGAAACAGTTTCGCCAACTTCTGTTAGCGTGTAGCAATTAAAACATATCTTCTTACTTGTATTGTTGTTCTGAATCTTTTCAGTTCTTTATATTTTGAAGAAAATTGAATCCGAAAAAAAATCAAACAAATAAGGTAGTCTGCGTTGAGATCTATCGTTGACATTTTTGTTGTTGCTCCACAGACTGTTGGGCCGTGTGGTTAAGACAATGATGGAATTAGAAAAAAGTACGACCCGTGGAAGCAGCATGTGCACTCGAGTATCGTTGGATTATGGGCAAAATGAACCCCTTTAAATGGAGCATTACACAATGCAAGACAACGCAAAGACGAAACACAGGAAAGGATTTTGGAGCAGCGAGATAAAAACAACGCACGGAATGAGAAAAGGGTTTGGGAATATTTTATTTCGTTCCTTCGTTAGTCGGGCATACAGGCATCGCATCGCATCGGATAGGATGATGGTGCATTGTCCTCATTCAGATGACAAAAGATAAAGCAAAAAAGAGAACCCCATTATGCGCACGGCTTAGCGGTGTCGGTGCCATTACTGGGGTCTGTAGTTGAATAAATACCACAATCAACTCAGCAGGAGTGCATTGTTCTTTTCCCGAGCCGAGATCGCAGTAACGTAGACTCTCCAATACGCGTTAGACCATTGCTGTCCGATTTGGTAGAGTGCGACTGAGCGAGCATTAAATGAGGTTCGTTTGAGGTGAGTTATATGCCATTTGCAATGAAATATATCTCACAAAGTTTGAAATAAGATCGAATGGCATGAGAAATGATACAGTGAATGTTTTTAGTCTGATCTTATATTTATAAGTTCAACGATGCTCAACTTGATTCGGAGCTAAGCTTCTCTTTTGAAATGGAAAGATTTTTTGTGCGAATGTTTTAGAGGATGTATCTTGATGATCTAAAAAACGCTGGTATTGAGATTTAAGATTAAAAAAAAATCTTATTATAAAAATGCGGAATCATTTGACATCATAGAATATCATTGAACTTAAAATTGTTGTCCTTTACAAACAGTTAAAAATGAACAATGTTGGGGCAATACAAAATATTGCGGATATAGTAAGGCTGTCCTTCGCTGGGATTCGATGAAAAAGGATACTGATGGCAGCAAGCAAGTGTCTTTTATGTTGATTCCGATTTTCGTTCAACCAATTTTAACATTTTTTCCCACTTCATGCCATGTACGGGGAATTTGATCGCGACCTTTTCCCCTCGAAGCGATGTTGGAGATACGTAGTAAAGCCAGTACCTAGTAAAGCTGACAGTCGGTTCAAATATCCCTATGATTGTCGTCCGTTGAAACGCATGACGACACAACAAAAGAGCGTAAAATACGGATTCAAATGTATTTAGCCTTTTGTTGACAATCATTTGTGAGAGACGATAAAGGAGAGAATTATTTACTGCTCGTTATCGGATCGTGGGCGTAAAAACGGAAGAGGAAATCGTTGGCTCAAGATGGTGTTGTTCGGGATTTGTAAGATGGCGCACATTGTTAGAACGGTATCGGGAGCTAAACGTGCAGCTCATTCAATTCATTTGGGCCTCAATAGACATCAAAGATGTGCTTCATTCATGAACCCGTCTATAACGATGTTTGCAAAATTTCTTGTGACGCTGTCATCTGGATCTTTTTGCATGTCATGTTCTTACAGGCTTTTCAAGAGAAAATATCACATTGAAATTATTTCTGGGACGATGTGAATGGCAAGTTATGGTTCTATTCAGATATGAACAACGAGAAAATGAACAACATGTTTGAGCTTAAATCATTTATTTAGTCTTTGAAAACATCGTCTGACGATTTGTAGCCATTGAATATTCGAAACAAATATGGTTTTCTATTCTTAGCATTTTCTTTGCAAATGATTAACAACTGAATAGGGCACCGCCTATTCCCTTTACTGCTTATGATCACGATTTAATATCAGTTCAGAGCTCTGAAGTAAAACTTATTTTGAAGTCAGCAGCGTACATTGAAACTGTTTTCTTGCACTATCCTGTTCCAGCTTAGTCGACTTTCCCGACTAAACTTATCATCAAAGTCAGCCACCTTAGTGAGTTAATTTTCACTTACTTGCATTATGGTAATCGTGCCTCAAAATTATCAATTAAATTCTTCCAACCCCTTTCCAACTTCTACCCACCCAATGCCAGCAAATATTCTTAAGGTGTTTCGCTCCCCTAGCGAGATTTTCATTAGCGAGTGTAAATTGGTGGTAAGGAGTGAGCATAAATTTCGACGATGATACGGTGTAAGATTATGGCGGAAAATCCTTTGCCCTACTTTAAACTTATACCTTCAAAGTGGCGGATGAATAATGGTGTAGCTTTTGTTCACGACTCGCTTGTATACCCAGCGAACGTACGTACTCTGCACGTGCGAAAAGCCTACATTTGCACGTGCGGTGACACGCGGTTGAAGTAGTGTCGGTTTCGAGTGTTTGCACATTAAAATTGGAGTCTACATTTATATTCATAATGACCTTCATGCAACCTCGAACATTCCATACGAATTTCGGTACAAAAAATATATCGTATGAAAACTTTGTTTAAAGGATTTACAGCAATACTTTGCTTACAGCATAACAGTTACAGAATTTACAGCATAAGAATACGAATGATTTAACGTAATGATTAATTAACTTTTTACAGATATCGAAGTTGGATAACGATGCGATGTTGGATTTTGCAGACAAAACACACAAGATACCGACTGTACAAACATAGAGTTTCTGAACTTTCTTGCGAATCGTTTCCTTTTGTGTCCGATAGCGAGAAGTTGATGCCTAGCCACTGATGTTTATCCTTCACCCATTTTCACCCCCAGCTAAGGCGAAGGGAAATATTTGTTTGCTAAGCGGCGTTATGTTTGGCGAGCATTTATCATCGCTTTCAGTCAGAGCCAGCCAATCTAGGCTGTCAGCTACGGCTTCTGGTTAAAGGGTGCAGCCAGATAAGCGAATTCGTTCACAGTGAGGCTTTTCTAAAATTTCCATAGATGAACTTTTCTTGGAAAAATAATCAGATTTTATGTCGCTACGCGAGTGTTTCCTTTGGCAACCAGCATGGTTAACAAGAACACACGTTGCGTTTTGGACGGGAACGGTCGGAAATCCCGGATCGAATGCGCGCGAACGCTCGCTGGACGGTTCTTATTTTTACGATAGACGAGCGAAGGAGTATTAACATCCATAGGCTCACGTTGGGGCATGCGCGCCGTTTCTACCGTTTCGATTGCCACGGCCGCAGAGATTTGCCTGGATTGAAACATGGAAAAATACTTATCCTGCCAGGCCAGCTCGGAAGCTCGGTAAAAATTTGCATAATGAAAATGTATTGTGTATCGTTCATTTTGTTCGCTAGGCGGAACCGTAGCTGCCGTAGCTTTGCAGGCGTATTCCCTTTTTCGATGAAGTTTTTAAACGGTTGGGAAAACGCAAAGACCTGCAGGACACCGGAACCTGGCGGTTTTATTAGAACGATAATTTAACAGCTAAGCCATCATTTCTGCTCGAAGTTTTATGGCGAGAATCAATGCTATGTTTCAACGGTAATGTAGTCGACGGGGCAGTGATGCTTTAAACTTTCATTTGTTTATGTTTGGTTTATATTAAAATTTATTCCTGTTGAAAAGCTTCTCTATTTATTATTCGTATTATATGGACAACTACTGTTTATGAGTGACCATTACTTACTAACTTTAAAATCAGAGGGTTACTCTTGCACGAATGTTTCTTTTATTAACTATATGTAGTGAACTGATTGTTTCTATGATTTATGAAGATATATCTTTGTACAGTAATGAGGTTCTTCCTCAAATGGCAGGCTAAAACACGAAAAACGATTGATTCATCTTGTGATCTGTTCCTAATGGTTCTAATGAGGTTTGAAATGCTTTACATTTTAAGTTATTAGTTCTATAGAAAGTTGCATGAATTGTGAAAACCCCAAATATATCCTGAGCTATATGCAAATAAGTGATTCTGCACGCAGTTGAAATGACGCTGAATCTGAAATGAAAATTGTTCTTATTAATTCAAAAATTCCTTACAGTGCATATGATATGATACAATAATATAGTTGTCAACAAAGATCTAAGCGCTTAGATCATGTTGGCGGTGTGATCGGTAAACGCAAAAATAGTATGTGATACAATAATAAATACATAAAAATTAATATGCAAAGCTTTTATGGCAAGGACGAAGTTTTATAACTGGAGCGACTTGGTTATTATTACAATCCCTTTTCTTCGATTTTCGCTTCAAAATAGAATAGATCTCGTATACATGAGACTATCTCATGCACGTGAACATCCTCAATGTAATATACCTGGAAAATGTAATATGAAATTTTCCATAATCATCCCTTTCGATCGTCCTTACGCGATGACACCTTTACCCGGTGTCCGTGGCGCCAAACACTAACCAACCCTTTTGCACCGACAACTCGTCGTTCAACACTGAAGAACGCTCTTCACCTGTCATCAATATGCAAATGTGACAGTGTCTGATGAAGTTACCGAACCGGCAAAGCGTTAGCTGAAGGGTCCCCGGTGTGCTAGGACAATATTTACATGCTAACGTTCTCATCCGCAGTCGTGTTGTAGGACCTGCTTCAGCACAATCAACTCGGTTGAATTAAATGTGCCAAAAAACAAGCAAACTTCTCACCAACTCCTGCTCTGCGATGCCACGCCGTGTGCTCAGTGAATTGTGTATTCTGAAGTGCCATTTCCCCTTCAGGAAAGGTATTAAAAATAAGGAAAACACCGTAGATATGTTTTGCGCACGTCTGTTGTGCTTTTGCATGTTGCCTAGTTCAATTTCAAATTGCATTGAATCGATGGCCACGTTTTTAACGATACTCTGCTCTGCAATTGTATCTAATTATGTGATTTGTTCCGGGAACTGACAAATTCCTCTTGCTATCGTGTGTTATTGCTATTATTGAATATGGTCCGTTGAAGAAAAAACAAATTGACCCCAGCTGCAATTGATATGCATTTCTGGTGTGTCATGTGTGTATAACACGCTCTGTGCAGTCTAGCGCCGTCAATTAGGAGTCTCACACCCGCCCGAAACATATGGCGGCAGACTGTCTCCGGGAAACCGTGTACCACGCGCACCATAAAGAAAGCTACCATCTACGATGTGGAAGTTGTTTGACAACTTGCCATGCATATTTCATACGCAAGATTACACGCCTCGGAACAGCAATCGATCCATCCAAGCCAAGCTGACACCCGATACACGGGTACGGGAAGCCATTCGTCGGTAATGGAAGGAAGACTGACAGACAGGTGTGTGGTACACGGAGGTGCCCCGGTGCAAGTGCAATCGATAGCCACCGAGCCGTTCATGTGTCAAGTGAAGTCACGGTGGGAGGTTACGCCGACCTGGAAGCAGAAAAAAAGGTGCTGCTCGTAATTTATGCACCCGTGATGCTCCTGACGGTGGTGCGGTCGTTCTCTCGCTTTCGTGGTTTGCGGCGCCTGGATACCTGCTGGCAGGTTTAGACGGATCGCTGCGATTGTTCGCCACTTTAAGCGTTCGCTTGATTTATGGAATGGCGCAAACGTGGTCGAAAATGGCTGATAGTGGAAGCATGTTAGTTTGTAATGGAAATTATCGAAACGGTGCATTTTTCTAGCGAGTCGTTCTTAGTTGATGGTGCTGTTGGAAATATGTTACAGCGTACAGCGAAAATATGTTCATCCACTGCGGGGTTTATTTTGTTGATTTTTATATGCTCTCCCATCTCTCGCCACATTCTTCCTTTACACTCATTTCATGTTGGTTTACCTTAGCTAAATGGTTTAATTACGGTTTTCCCGAGTGAACTGCTTATCTTGGGCGTGACGCTAACTCCGCTTCCTGCCAAGGCAGGCAGTCCAGTGCGATCTATTTTGAGAGCCCCAAGTAAAAGATGTTGCTTGAGATGTTACGGATGTACGATTAAGGCACCGGCAACATCGCACATGCTTTCTAATTAACTCCGGAGATGACGATGGATTGTTCTGGCTGATAGCAGTGCAACATCGGCAAGGATGGCATATTATGCTGCGGAACGGCTGCTTAGTGTTGAAACACATCGACGCTGTCGGGTGCACTTTCGCGCAGATTTGTTCCAGCCGTTTGAAGTATGCCGTGCTGGTGAATCTCTGCACGGAACCGGTCTGTTGAGACACGATGATGAATGTAACAACACGCGGCTACCTAAACCGTTGGGGATGATTCATTCCTAAGAGAAAGCATTCTCTCATACCGAGCTACTCATCATTCCGGCATGAAATGGTGAGTGATGGTTTCTTATGGCTCCGTCGAAGTCTTAGAGCGGTGCGTTTTGCGGAAAAAGGGAGCATCAGAAGCGAGCGATGGGTGAGAACGCCCATCACAGCGACGTGATGACTGATTCGTGCCAGCTCGTTGCCTCTTTCGGTGCCAAAAATGACCTTTGGCATTGGTGTACCGCATGCCTGGGTCGCAAGATGCTGAAAGCAGGCTACCGATCACCACCACCGTTTGCTGGATGATGAGTTATGTTGGGGTGTAAGATGAAAACAATTTTCTACCGTATACGAGGTAAGAATTCGTAGCTGCATGTTGCAACAGCTTGTGTTTTCCAGTTCATTGCGATTATTTATATACCATGTGAATATCGACATCGCTTCCAATATAACAACACGTCACCCTTTAGCTCGTATGAATTAAAACATACTTAATTAATCAATGTTATTGTTTCAACACCTTATAATATCATGGAATGTCATTATAATATCTAGTTTTTGGAATATTGATAAAAAAGCTAATGCGCTCTTTACAGGCTCTCTACAGACTAATTGTTTAACCTAATACAAAATGTAATTCAAACTGTTATATTCAAAATCTATTTTCCATAATTAAAAAAAAAACAAATCTATTTCAAAAAGCTTCTCATATACTTACTATATTACGCTACGCTTCAAGTTAAAAACAAATATTTAGAAATTGCATTGAATTTGACAAACAGCGGTGATATAATAGGCTTACCTAAAATCTTGGACCGCATCGCATAGAAAACCCCCGGGCGGCACAAGACACAAGCAAACAGGCAAACAACCAAACATTGACTTATCTAAGTGAAACATCCGGCCATTCGGGTGTGCCACTAAACGATCGCACGAAAGTTTGTCCGCAACAATCGGCAACATTGACTCTCCGTAAACTTTGCACGCCCATCGTCTTACGGTGCGACGCGGTGCGTAAAGTATTTCCCTACCCCAGAGCCGTTGCGGTTCCCTTTGCGAGGATTTACGTGCGCGAGTACTTGGTACTTTCTAGGCATCCTCACCACCGCTTGTCCGCTCAACAGATTTGCGAAATTACGTTTGCTCGGTGCGATTGGGAGGTTATTTTAGCGGACGGTGTCCCATTCTTCATCGCAGCTGACGTTTACACTGTTATGCACGTCATGTGACATCATATGAACGGCGAAGCGGGCGAGCTTCCGTGAAGATTATGGCCGCAGCGATGTGGGAAGCCTTCTTCTTGCGTCGTGATTCGTGTTCTGCTTCCGGTGCATTTGGAGTCGCAAACCAACATGACATTTATTTTGGCACACCTCGGTACAAACTGTTGCGTTCCGCTGGCGTTCTTGGAATCATGCCAACGATTGTTTCCGACTAGGTATGTCGCAAAATGAATGTATCTCCAGGATTATGATCCTGGGATCGAAGAATCTCGAAATTTGAGGTTATAGTTTTGATTTTTGGTTTCATTGTAAAAAGAATAGCGTGCATATTCAACTTAACATGTATATACGCGGTGATTTTAAAATTTAAATTAATCTAAATGAAATTTTGTGTTGATAACCTCACAGAAGGTACGACAGCGTAACGAGTACGGGATCTGGTGCTGGGTAATATTTATACATTAGATCCATACAAAGATAAACGGTGCAGGCGTTGGCCATCGTTCAATGAGATACAACGAATCACTAGCTGCTGCTGAAACATCTCCCCCCGGCCGGCTGCGGTCGTTGTGTGGTTTATAAAAGATGCAACTTTTTGTTGTTCCGTGCGAGCTTCTACCACACGTTCGCAGGGTAGATACCGGTAGTAGCGCTCACATCAGTATGCCAGAGCGCAGCATAACCAATGGCGACACAATGTCAACCCCGAAGCTTACCGAGACATGCCCAGAACACCCTCATCGTTTCGCTCAGCATGCGATGCAGCGGTTACCAGCGAACGTTGCTCCCTTGGCAGAGGAGGAAGTGTGTGCATTGTCGCCGTGCGGAGCGAACTCAGTTCAGCTTCTACGTGTGCCCGAATGCTGTCACCCACATTGTGGTCCATTTATTTTACCTTTTGTCTTGCACTCTTCGCTGCAAAGGGCTGACGCGAATAGTAATCACTTCCTGAGATGCAACTGCAGTGTGTTGCTGCTGCTTTTACAGCGACATCTCCTGGTGGTCAGAGACGTAGTTCGTGCAGGCAAACTATTGATAGAGTACCGGAATAGGAACCAGAATAAAACAAAAAAAAAAAACAATACTGCCAGATCACCCTTCCGTGTGGAGTAAGACAAAAAATAAATAGTTGGCTTATCAAGATAAACGCCATCATCTAAATCTGGCACCGGTTGCACCGTACCAGTTTTGTCTCCATTTTTGTTCGTACGTTGGTTCCTTCAGGTCCCAGGCCTGAAACGCTGAGCATGCCGTGCTGGGTTTATGCTCTCGTATCCAAATATAGACATTTCTCAGACATCCGTTTCGGCTATTGATTCCGTATCGAAGGTGAGGCAGAGATAATGCTGAGACAGATTGTCTTACCCGGAGGGTCCGGTATTTGATACGTGACGGTATTTCCGATGTGTGCACCATTTTTCAGCATTTTCCACTCGGGAGGGGTATAGAATTTTTCGACTCGTTCCCGTTTCTAGACTCGTTTGCTTACATGCGCACGAAACTGTATGGTCTGAAGTTTGGAATATCAGACTTGCGATATATATATAGTCTATCAGAAACGTTAAGGTACAGTTGTGAAGTTTAATATAAATTTGATAGAGAAGATTTTTGTAGTTGTTTTTGTTTTATTTTTTATTGTATTGTATTGTATTGTTTTTTGTATTTATTTTTGTTTCAGGTACGTTCGCTCGACGGTACAATATAATAAATGTAAGTTCGCACCAGCAGAGAATCATCACTTCACGCAACAAGTTAGTAATTTCAGAGGACAATCACATTTGCAGACATTTTTTCTTGGAAAAGTGATCTTCAATGTTATAGGAATCTATGATGCCGTTTAGAAATTTATTTTACCGCAAATTATTATGCCAATAACATATTTTGCCACAATTGAAATATTCGTTTAAAGTTGAACTTCAATGTTTTTCAATACACGTCCGGCTCCAGGGTGAAGCTAATCTAACCTCTCACACCCATAACGACTGTGTGCAATTTTTGGGCCTGCCATACCATTTATCTCACGTCACATTTGTCACCGTTTGACTGGTTTATGGCATGCAGCCGGAAGGTGTTTGGAATATTGTGCCCATGCGCTATGGTTTCGCACTCGCAGTGGTGACGGTATGGTATAAAGTACTTTTGGACAAAAATGTTTCGCTTCCCACAAGCAATTGGCGCCGGTATAGACTGGTCAACCCCTGGAGTGGAATATTAGGCTGAGCGATGTTTTATTTTCTCTCGGAGAAGCTCGTGACGAGTTTCTGGTACATTATTTTCCGCTCTTATCCATTTATCACCGTGTGGCAGGATGAAAATATTTATTTATCATTTTCAGCCATAACAATTCAGCTTCCTCGAATCATATCGCTCACGAATGCTAAATGATTTTTTTATAACGGACTTGAATGTTGCTGCCCAGTGGGAGAAGGAAGTCGTCGTATATTTGTGATGGGATGAGGGGGATTTTATTATTCTTTGAAATACAGGATCATTTCAAAATCCGCACCAGCTGAACGAACAATGTATCGAGGAGCAGAACCGTCCCCGAAGTGTTTGGTGTTCAACCGTCTTCGATAGATATAAAGTTTTTATTGTTTATTTATATTTATTATTTTTACGACACTCTCCTGCTGACATCGTCATTCTTCGAACGAATTGGAAGATTGAAAGGTTCATACGCAGATCGTTGAGCCGCAGCCTAGCTGCCGGGCATCTGGGTTATGGATCAGCGAGCGTTTTGTTTGTATTATTTTAGGATAATTCCTTTTACGCTCCTGTGCATTTGAAAACGCTACAGTGAAACAGTTTTGTTTGTCTGAGTTTTTTTTTGTGATCACGACATGTTTGAGGATGGTTTTTTTGGCGATAGTCTCAACGAGTGATCACATTTTTCACAGTCTAGTTGACTAATAACTTCAACTGCCACGACCAACACTGCCAAATGCACTCCCGATTGGCAGTTCCCGATTCGAAATGAAGCGAAGCGTAAATTTTCTAATGCTTGGGCGTTGTTTTTTCATGATTTGGCCTTTCGAGCGCATTTACCGAAACTACGAGCGTGGTGAGAGTTTCACCGCTGCGTGAAATTTGATATTTTCCACGATATATGCAACACGCATTTTTATAGCTTCTAGCAGCTCAGTATCGCGTTTTTCTTGCTCGTCTGCTCCGGTTGGGCTTGACACGTGCAATGGTGCATATTTTCAATGCTCATACTGTCCGAGTGCATTTTGCATTTGTTATTTTCATCCAACTTCATCTGTTTGCTCGCCTATTCGTATGTTTTTTTGCGTCCCTGATTTTATTCCACAAAAAATATGATTGAAGTTAGGGAGTATTGGTTATTCATTTTTTTGCAAACCCCTTCTTATCTGTAAGTTACTAGGATTGTGATACTTCTCTCTCTTGCAACATAGTATTACAGTTTTAGCTATAATTTTTAGTGAATATGATGTATAGTTACATTCTCCAGACAAACAAAAAACACAATACAAAACAAAAAAGTCTTATATTGAGAAATGCGTTTGTAATTTAAAATTTTCTAGAATCATAGGAATTCTACGAACTACGATTATAGTCATAGTACAAGCTAATAAAATGTGAAATATAAAAAAAAACTGTTTACCCTACGATTTAAAACAGTTAGGAACTTTCATTGTCCTTCTTCGTTTCTCTTCGTTATATTCGTTCACCCGGTTTCGAAGGTGGCGACAGATTGTTTATTATACCACATTCGACTCCGGAAAGCCATGAGAGACCTGAATTGTGAATGAATAAAGTGTAAATTTATTGTGCATATTGTCCAGAGTTAGAGGATGTTCCAGTAGATACCAGTCTTCGAGCGCAACTTACTAGATACATCTATTATGCAGGCGTATGCAAATGGGAGGTTAATCTGTAAATAACAGTTTTTTGAGCAAATCTACTCTCTGAACTCCAACACAAATTGAAGCCTCGGGTTGTCGGGAGCATGCGCAGTCGAGCTAAACAAATTTTAAAATGTAAATAACAATCCCAGAAGCGAGAATTGGACGTGTCGGAGTTTTACTGCATTAGGATCAGACGTACCAGACAACAAGCACGATGTTGACTGGTGCACCTCACGAGGTTGCGGTAAGCTTATGGCTGGTCTTGTCAATACCTCCGGGTTGTTCCGAATTCTTCGTGCAACCTTTGTTACAGACATTGCTTCGGATTTGACCGCACGTCGTAGCTTCCAAAGGGTGTGCATAATGTCGGTGCACGTTCTTCCGAAGCTCCAGAATGTTATCTGCTAATTCAATCTATTTTAATTGAACATAGAACCGATAACGGACATACTGGCGCGTGGTCGAACCAAACTGGGATTATGGAGATTCGTGTTGACTTGACCTTTTACCACAAAAGGAGGGTTCTCGTTAGGTTTAGGAGCTGCTCCAGAGCTCTCAGGCTCTCAGGAGGGTATCGCTTTCTGTAGCTGATCGGTGTGGCCGTTCGCATTTCACATACTTACACATTCAACTTACACATAAAGTGTAGAATTTAATGTTTATGCATCGACGGTATAGTTCTAGTTCGGCAGAAATGTTCTGAAAGGTTTGCTTTTCGCTGAATACATTCCTGAATACAATAACAACAAATTTTTTGTTGTTATTATTGTAAACTTTGAACCATTTTCGGTATGCTACTTTCCAAACGTCTTCGATCGATGTCCAGTAACCATGTTCTGGCAAGCTGTAACGGTCGTTTGGTCAACCGTGTTTTATTTAATGACGTTAATTCGATTCGATAAAGATCTCATTATTGAATGCTTGCTCTAATTTTCCATCTTTGTCTTCCATACTCGGAGCAGTAACAAAACAGTCTAATTCACTTCCTATACCCTGTCGACTTCCAGATGCCGCATAAGTTGCCGTTGGTAATGGGCATTGTTGTATGGAAATAATGTGCGTTCCATTGACCACATATAGGCATCTCTAAATGGAATGGTGGACATCATGGACAACGGTGGTTGCAACAATCGGTTACCTACAGCCTCCCATTTTAACGAGTAGTTTACCAACGGCACGTCAATTTGCAGTGATTTGCTTACAGGATAGGATTGTCGGCATTTTTGGAATTTTAAATGTGAAACAAACTATGGAAAATAAATCAAATGGTGATAGTTGATTCACTTTACATGCAATAAAAATCAATTTTAATCTCTTTTTAGCTGCTTTAATATTTTATTGACTTCGAAGCACTAAATGTGAACTTCCATCATACGAACCGAGAAGGTGGAGCTAAGAACAAATTATAAGTGTTATCGTTGTTGTTTATCTCTTCGGTAACTCGATGGGATAGCACCGTCTCTGGCTAAACTAAAAAAATGGAATTTGCTAAGGTATGCTTTTGCAGTCAATTTTATTCTATTCCATTTGAAAGTCTCTTTTTTTTGTTCATTTCTGGCTTAGCGTATTTTTTTTATACATCTCAATGATGACAAAGTCCTAATGTCTGATTCTATTAATTCTAATGGGTACTAATTCTTTTTCCTCTTTTTCTGTTCGATTGCGATAAAGAAACACATAATGAACTTAGTTATACCTTAAAAACAAAAACGAAATGCAGCTGGTTCTACTGACGTTCGGTGTTAGACGCCAACAGGGTTCCGATGCAGTGTTTGATCGATTGAAAGCTTCAAACTCGCAGGCGTTCATAGGGAAAGAAGGGGATGAATAAACGGCTATCTGGTCATTTTTCGTTCTTCACCACTATTCCCACTTTTCAGTGGTGTTATTTCTTCACAGACGCACGTTCAGTCGCATGCATATCCGAACGAACGGAAAAGAGATTATCATAAGCTATGTTTCAACATGATTTCTTCTCAATCCGTTTCGCATGTGTTCGATTCTAATTCAGCAGTCGGCACGCTGGTTTTTTGAATCCGTCGTTGGTGTAGCAAGCTGTTTCTGGTTCTGCTTCATGAGCAATGGGGTGGGGATCCATACACGCAGCGCTGGAACGTTCTCGTTCAGAAAACATGTGACGCGCAAATCCAGAAAAAAATCTGTTTTTCTTTCTTTTTCTCTGGGCGTAGATATTGAGTTTGAAATGTTATGTTGTGTTCCCATCGGTGGCGTGCGATGAAGCAGATGCACACGTAACACAAGCATAATTATCGACATATGGTGACGGTATTTTAAGTATGCTGTTTTTTCCTCATTCTGATGGTGACAGTGTTGAACGTACTGCGTACTCTCGAACATCCATATCGCAATTGTGCAGCGTAGTGCATTGTTTGATTTATATATTTTTGCATAGCTTCTGTTCTCTCTGTTTTCGTATGATTTGTGTTGAAATAATGAACATTGAAATTGAAATATGTGTCAAGCGATGGTAGTAATTGTGGACACTGGAACATCATGGTAGATTTTGTACGCAATTTTTAATACGTAATTTGTGTCCGTATTGCATAGGTATTCCAACTGTATAACCTAGTTCGTGATATCGATTAAGGTGTCAGTACTCCACATTTTCAGAAAAAAATCAGCCATTGCAGCTCTGGTCAACTTTGCGTGATAATCGTGTTATTATGGTAAAGTTTTACTTGAGACACATGCTTCAACAATTTCATTAAAATCACATTTAATAAAACTATGTAGAAAATGACCTTGCTACTGACACTTTCGCGTACTGTTAGTGCATTTAAATAACATTCGATTCGACGCTATTCGATTAGCATTCCCTTTTCCACTTATGCTGAATCTGATTATCTGCCTTTTACCACATGTTCTTGTGTCTTTGGATCATACCCAAAGCTAGTATAGCTTAGTCTAATTTTGAAATTATCTGACCGATATTACACAATTATCCACATATACCGAAAAGGTGTTTCGTTTGAGTGTCTTAAATCCAAGGAACAAGATATCACAATGGAGGCCGATTGTAGGTGTCGTTTGTCCCAAATGTTAAACTGAACAGCACATAAAAGGTCCGGTCCCAGCAATGACAGATGTTCTTCGAAGCGGAATGATTCGAATACATTCTTCCGTAGGATAATTCCGCTTTGATACTTGCACGATGGAACAGTTTACTAAATTGAACTACATACCGTGACCCAGTGCACTGATTGGAAACCGATACCCAATGGCACTCCTGTTTCATTCGCACCGAAATTGCGATTGCAGAGGGTGGTGCCAAAGTTTGCGAAACAATTTGTAATGGATGAGTAATTATCGGAAAGGTTCCGAAAGCCTTTTTCCAAGAACATCTGAAGAGAACTATGGAGCAAAGTTTTCGTCCAAATACACTCCCAATACAGGATCTATCGATTGCAACGATTGGATTGACTGAACTCTTAGAAGTTGCAAAACTGGTCCGCATTGAATGTTCCGTCACGCTTAGTGGAGCATGAAACATGCTACCGTGAAGGAAGATAATTTGTAAACTATTTTCTTGCTAGTCTTTCTTACAAGGCATACCAGAGCATTTTATGGCAAGATGTTTTATTTTCTGTACATGTGTTTTAGACACCTCATACGTTACTTGTTTCTTGATATATATATATTTAAAGCTGCATTGAGTTGTTTATTAGCCCCGTACGTTCCACATAACTATTGAATTTCCGCATTGCTACTTGACTGCTTCATCAAAATCTTCCATCGTTTAAGCATAATATTTACTTTTCACTCGTTCCGGTAAAAAGGCTCGGATGCAGCGTGGTTTTAACCGAACATCACACTTCATCCAATATTCATGATGTCAATATACAACTATTTGCTTTTAAAATTGTCATAATTTGGCGTCACCGGCGTTTCCGCTGCGGCACGCTGCGTCCGGACGCTGGCGAGTGTTTAATTTATTTATTCGATAGTTTTATTTGTCTCTGCTCTTCCGCGTAACGATTGTCCAATCGCGCGCGGCACTTCGATGAAAATGACAGTGTCATCTGGGACTCTCTTCTTTCCCTTTTGTGGCACCATCGCACGCATCTTGCCGACCGTTATTTACTCATTTGCATTCAAATGCATCCGTCCGCGTTCACTATCGCGTCTCCGGCGTCGTCGCCAACTGCACTCACTTCTGACTCCATGTCTACATTTCTTCACTATAGTTTGGATCATATGCTGAATCTATAGTCATCTTGGTTTGGTTTATCGGCTTTCTTGTTTTCTATTAATCTCCATGATGCACGATGTTTTTTTCTTTCATTTTTATAGTCAAAGCTCGGGGGTCCGTCGTCGGCGAATGAAGACATTATCAGTGATCACTTCCTAGCTGCGGGGGTTGTGTTGAGCGAGAGCTCTATTATAAGTCCTCTACCGCCAGGGATCGGCTTCCATGCCGCATAATTGTCAGTCGCACGCGTCCGGAGCGTATATTTTATGGAAAATATGTTTCGTAGATGATGTTGTTTTATCGCGATGCTAGATTTTCCCTTTGGATTTTGGAAATGAAGAAGATAAAGCGTATGTGAAAACTGAAACTGGAAGACGAGTGACTTTTCTTTGTATGTTTCAGGTGAAAGTGACCAAAATTTGTGTTAGGTCCAGATAGCGGTTTGTGTTGAAGTTCGCCGAAGAAAAAAAGCAACAATTCCCTCTTGATCGGGAAGACTTGAGGAGGTATAAGAAATACTAAATCTTTCAAAGCATACAGGAAGGTGTTAAAATAAACATTAAATCCTTTCTCTTTTTCGTGAAACCAAAAACCATGATTGTTCTTTACATGTCCACAATTTTATTACTAGATGGTCACAAACGGTGTCAAATTTTCCGCGTTTATGACACCTTCAACAAAGTTATGAAATCTATCAAATTTATGTTACATTGTTGTGAACTAGTTTATTGTTGCCATCGGTGTTACCGTTCGTTTTAGAAATTCAAATGCGGGTGTGATGATAAAATTGCGAGCATGAAAACAATGAAGAATGAAAATGCTTTGCTTATGTAATGGAGAAGCCGTAAGCTGTCTGGCCAACTGCAGCACTTGATGTGAGACATGCAGTGCATATTTTATGAAACCGAGCTGAATGGTTCCTAGGCCACATTTCTTCTCGTCTATTCTTCTAACCAGCACTCGCGGTCTCTTTCTGTTCCTCCGTCACCCTTGTACCGGTGGGCTTGAGAATTTGTTGAATTTTACATTATCTACCGAAGTCAAAGGCGAACGCAAAGAAACTGAAACCTCGGGTGTTTACTTGGCTCACGCTTCCGGAAAAAACTAACGAAATTATTTGTCTTCTGTCTGTGTGCGGACCGGAAAAGCGGCCGTAGTTAGCGTCCGAGTTTGATAGCTCCCCTGGGGGCAGCGAGCGGGCACACAAGACGTAATGTGTCAGTTTGCTGAAGCGACGATTTGTTTAAGAACGATCTTCATTGTGACTTTTCGGAGCTAAATTCCACGCTGCCGTGCCAACCATCTGTGCCGGGCTACGGGACGTGAGAATTTTTTGGCTGGTTAGTTTGTGGTTCGCGTCATACGGAATGAAAACATTTCATAGAATGTTTCTTCCAACTCTATTCTCCAGGGTGAGATTAAATAGCAGAAGCGTTCTAATTGCTTTTTGTTTACTCTTCATCTACAGGTGAGTGAGCTCGTAAGGTAGCAATGGTAGTGAGATGGGAAGTTTGGCAAGATGGGAAGTGAGAAGAGAAGCGAGGCTAGTGAGCGGGGAAAGCAGGTTTATTGGAATTACTAACAGACAGTGATTAAAACAGTTTTGTGATAAATAAATAGATGTTATGTCCTTTTGAAAATTCTTTTAGGAGTTGTGATCCTTTTATTTCGTTTGAACGGTCATTAATATCTCATTCCATTTAAGGTAACAATATGGATGACATCTGGCGATAGACATACTTTTGGTAACAACGATAATAATAGGGTATAAACCTTTTTTCAAATTGTTCCTAAAATTGTAGATTTGATTCTAGATTTTCTAGATGAGATATTCACATTGTAGTGTTGTGCAAATCGAGTTTGGATACACATTTTTTAATTAATCATTTATACAGTGTGAATCTGAATATCTGAAAGATAGCCTATATTGGCTACTTGTCTGCATGTATATGCATGTATGAATTAATGATTTTAATCCAAGAAACCCATTTCACCGTTATTATGAAGATGTTATTACATTGTTGAGCTATATTTGTTCTAGCTATTTCATGAGCCACGCGCACTCAGTCCAAAATGCTATGACCCTCGAGGTGCTGTTTGATCGATTAATTCTTTATCCCACACACATGCACAATATGCTCTAATTGTGCATGCACACATGCTCTAATAACAAATTTCTCAGGTGGTTTTGCTACAGTCAAATATGTTGTGGTCTTGTCAAATTCTGACACTTCTTCTTCTTCTTCTTTTGCCGAGACGGATTTCGGGCTCCTATGATTGGGAACCACGAGGTTCCTTCAAACCGCATTCAGATCCATGACCCTCGCTATAGGCATCGACTATCGTGAGTCATATTGCCAATTCTGACACTTCACGTTTAAAAAACTCTCACATGCGATTTTTTATTTTACGTCAGAGATGGGCAAAACTAAAGGTTTTTGTTATATGAAAATTTTATGACTATGACTTTAAGTTCCGCCGCTTGCTATAACTAAGATTCAAAGCATGCCTGGTTCACGATGTTTGTTCGATGTAAAGTTTATGGTACATGTTACAGGAATGTCAATCATGTTTGCATATCAAACCCGGAAAACATGTTTTCAACAAGTGTGCATTATGCTTTCGCACGTCATGTTTTTACTAGCTGCTGTTAAATGCATGGCCCCACAATAACGTAAAAGGGGTTATAACGTTCAACATATGTGATAAAAGGCTTTGATTTTCAAACAGTATAAAAGAATACGAATACGTTTTAATACTCAACTGTGAGCGGGCCAGTTAGAGAGAGAGAGAGAAAAGAATACGTTTACACTAGCAAGTTATCGTGTTGGCAGTATGTTTTCATAAAAAATATTGTGAAAAAGCGTTTCAGGTTTGCATGATTCTGGTAGCAATAATTCTGATAGTACATCAGGCATCCTCCGGTCTTAGCGTGTTGAACCCGGTTGAAGTTTAAGATTTAAGCGCTTTTCAACAATGCGTTCATAAAAGCACAATAGAGAACATCAAATCATTAAAATTCAATGTGTCTCATTTTAAGACATTCCAGATTATAAAAGTCCTCACTGTCTATCATTGGCTTTCGTTCTTCGTCAATGTTTAGTTCAACAAAATTTGATTTGTAAAAGCTATGCATAAAATCGCTTAAAAACCTAATTTTTTTCTTTTCTGGAATATCAAAAATAAAACTCAATAAAAAAAATTCTCTAATAACAAATTTCTCAGGTGGTTGGAGTGGGAAAAGATCTTTTTTTTATGTATACATCGTCGGGCAGTGCGGGGAGCAACATAATGCAAACGGTGTGCTAAATGGGCTTGCCGGGTTGATCGGAACGGGGTGAGGCTAGAAGGTCGTAACGACACTCACTTTTGTGGTCAACTCTCAACTGCTTCTTCTACCACACGCTTCTGTGACGCTCGGGCAGATGCTAAAATGTTGGAAAAATTGCCTTTTACCTTCTCTCCCGCAGCATACCGACACGTAGGTTTGACGACGTGTCGTTCGGCAAACGAGAGCAGCCAACAGTTGACGATGCTGATGTGGAAGATCGCGTTCGACCGCACTGCACTGTTCGATACGATGGGAAGAAGGCTCCGGGGAGCAATAGCTTACAGTGCCAGCATTGACCCAGTGTGGAACGTATTTCTCGCAGTGCTCGGAACGTAATAGCTTGATTTCGCATTCTCCTTCCCAGCCTGGTGGAGCGCCGTGCGACGAAAGCAATTTATGTGATGGGTTTTATGTGCGTTATGATTACGATCTCACACTTGAACTCAGGCGATGAATGAACGAGCTACAAAGTTGATGCGGAATAGCAGGAAGAAACCGTTTCGCGCCCCGTGATCGCAATCGGTCGATTTGTTGGAGGCAATATTTTAAGCAGTTTTATCGAGTGCTTGGGCATCTTTTACCATGCAGGAAGTTTTGTTTATGCTATCCAGCTGCTATGGCACGATCTGCATCTCAATACAGAATATGGATTTATGTACATTTGATCGGTCCGATTGGTCCGGTTTGCATCTGATGTTACTGGACTGAGGAATATTGTGCTACTATATTTTTGTAATCAATGTCAGTAGTCATAACACATTAAACCAAATGAACAACAATCATATCTGATTTCAATTGCATTCATAGCATTTAAAAATAATAATTATTTAGTATAGCGCTAAAGGAGAGAATAGATCTACTGAAATTGTATCAAATAAAGTATTTGAACGAGTATAATAATTTTGATCTAACATATTTTATAATTTGCCCAACTAGACCAATCTCTCTTTTGACCTTTTACAAGACGATATCTATATTAATAGAACTTTAATGGATTTTTCTTATATCGCCTTCAAACATTGTCAACCATGATCGTTTTATCTTCCGTTCTTGAAAGCGGATATTAAACGTTCTTTTCAACTTCTCTGTCGGTTTATATATCCCCCCTTTCCCCCTAACGCAGACTTCGCTCTGAACAGTGACGGCGATTTCGCGCTAGTTTTTCCTCAACTTTCTTCGTTCTGAATTCAGCAGCATTGTGTACTTGTGAAAACTCGTTCAAGACACTTGGGGCCATTTGACGGGCATCAGTGTCGCACTTTTCATTTGCAATCGCTTTGTCTTCGGTGTCGCCGCGTCCGGATCCCGGGGGCAATCATCTGTTACACTTTTGCAATGTTCTGCGTTTCACGACTTGGTACCACCGCGTAAGAAGAGGACGTTGGAAGAGCAACAGAAGTTTATTGTTGATCAGTGTCTTGCTCCCTGCGTACCGAAATATTCACCCGGGGTGTAATATGAAAAGAAGCTGTTTGCAAAACGGAGCAGAAGTGCATTGATCTCATCGATTTTATGCCACTGCGTTGGTAGCAGCGCGCTCACGATCCTATCCATCTTTCGCTGTCTTCTGTCAATTCCCTGGAGCAACGCATTGAACCGTGTTAGTGCTGCCTTCCGTCAGGGTGAAGCATTGGGGGAATGAAACAAAGTGAGGCACGAGAAATGGCGAGTTAATCCAACGTTCTTACCGCGGGCAATAACGTGTGCACTGAAGCCAATTCAATAATGCATTTGGCGTGCGTTTTATTGGAAGGGAGCAAATAATCCTCGTCATAAGCTGAGTGAGGATGAATGTGGAATATTCGCTAAATTTCCCTCTCTTTCTGTCAAGCCGGTCGGCATTGGTTAGTTTCATTCTAATCGGACGGACGCCCTAGTGTGGCATGTGTTTCATTTCGACACGGTTTTAATGATAAGTACGATTATCGTCCTTGCCTCAGCGTTCGCCAAATTCAACACGATTCAATCGATCCAGCCAATGAACGGCTGGACGGTAATGCGAGGCGAAAAGTACACGTGCGGCGACAAGTTCGTGGTCCGTTTATTCCGGCCGTTGCTCACTCACACATGTATTCCCTTCAGGGGGGATTTCTCGCACTCTTTTTTATCATCATTTAAGTTCATGCTTCTCTTCAACCATGTGTTTGCCTGTGGGCAAGTGTTGTCCTGCGGCCGTTTTTGTAAAAACCGTATTGTTCGTGTCCTGGCGTTCGCCGCAGGAGGTTTGGCAATTCATCCGTTGTCTCGAAACGTAGCAAAAGGGGTAGATTCTAGGCGGCAAGTTTCGCTCAATGCTGATGGAAATGATAATTTTGTAGATTTCATTAGTCCGATTGAAATCGCCATTGTGGATTGTCGCATGAACATCAAATGAGGAGATTTTTGTGTCAGTTAAGCTTAGAATAGATTTATTTTAAATTGAATTCAATATTATTGCTTTTTGTGAGGCAGTTTAGAATGAGATGAATTGCTGATATAATCCAAATTTCTTATTGTGCGTTATTATCGTCTTGTGTTGTAAAATCGCACTTCTAAAATCTCTCATGATTTTCTTATCCACTGTCATTTGATTCATTTTTACGGTTGGCTTAAGTTTAATGTGTATCAGTTTGGTGTGATCTATATTAAAAGGTACTGCTATAGCTAGTTATAACCATATCTTTATATACGGTTGGCTTGAAGACTTTTCACCAGACCATCTCAACCATGCGGAATCTTGATGATCAATGGCGATGAAGCTCGTGTTGCCTCACGCGCTCCAGCTCATGAGCGTGAAAAATGTTCTATTTCTGCCACCTCCGTCTTCTTGAATACTCGTGCTCCGAATTAGATTGGCACGAAGGTTCGCATGGTTTTATAAGAGCGAGTATTATAAATGACTGTTTAACGAGTCTTGACGTCCCTATCAGTCATGAGTATCATCATTGATGGAATATTCATAAGAATATACACACACAAATACTTAAATTAAATAAACATAGCTTTTTACCATAAAACACATACATTTTTGCAACTGTCACAGCGATTTTTCACATAAAACTGTAGATTTTCAATTTAAAATCCTCATGCTCTGCAGAATCTTCAAAAGCGAAATATTAAGTTAGCCGATATCAAGTTGTCGTACCCAGAACTGCTTTTGATTTGCTGTATGATAACCAAGATAAAAGCTAAATGAATACTCCAATATTTACATCATTTCTTTGTCGAATTCAAATATTTTCACTTGTTCATAAATCAGCAGGAGAGTAGATGGACAGTTTTCAAACTCATGGCCCTCCTGGCGATGTTGGGCAGATACCAACATAAATTACCTGGATTAGAAGGGCCATTGTGAAAGTCAATTTAATTTCCTGTTTTCTTTTCACAGGGCAATGTGTCCTTCAATCAATCCATTGAACCGTCAAAACACCCTTCATACTATTCACCCCTCTCTATTGTCGGTTTATCAACATGACAAAATCATCAATCTTGTTTTTTTTTCTCTCAATACTTTCATGCTTTGAAAATTTGCTATGATTTTAATATTGCCGACTTGTCCGTGCAGTATGTTACACACCCTCAATATTTCCAAAACATACCTTCAATAACATACCTCTTTTCAGCGAATTTAGATGTGTGTTTGTGTGTGTGATGTTGAACTTTTTTCATTCGTGTAATCTTATTTCAATATGTTTTTCGATTTTATTTCGTAAATCAACGAAAAATGGGTTTGAAATTTAATATTTATAATTCAATGCAAATCTAATAAAAAAACACGCATGAGATATGAAACATGAGATATTAATTGAAATTGCGTTAGTTAAACGTCTCAGAGTATATTTGGCATCTATCAAAATATTGTCTTCAGACACTACCGAGTTGATGTGAATTATATTGTTTACTATCTTGTTCCTATAATGTGTCAAACATCAGATACATCCCATAACAGACATCATACATCAGTTGTTCCATAACGCGCCTTCTCGCTACGATATAATTTATTTTCAATCAATTATAATATTTGTTATTTGTTATTTGTTTTTTTATTATTTAAAATTCGATGGACCCGAGGCCCCATTGAAGCACACTTAAGACTAGTACAAAAACTACACTAACACGTAACAGGCCGTAATAATTTGATTATAATTTTTGAAGTATAAAGTTAATAATTGAATAAAGAAGCGGTGATGTATGTGTGCGCATTTGATTGGATGCTTTTTACTAAATCTATATAGATAAAAGAAGCAGCATTATGCAGGAGCTCGTGGTGAGGAGGAACTAATCCATGAACGGGAGCTAGATGACATTTCTTTCACCGTTTGGGAGTGCTGCGAAGCGGTGTAAAATTTTTGGGGGTTGATTTTATGGAGCACCTAACGAAGGGCAAATGATTCAGCGGAATCATCGACGCTATGTACCAGTTATTCCATTGCACAGGATGGAATATGGCAAGTTTAAGCATATGCTCAGTCAGGGGGTTGGATCTCTTTGATGAAAAACATTGATTTCATTACTGGCTCCACTTCAATAGAATCATTAGAAATTACATTGCAGCAGAAGAGAAATGCATACTTCGCCATGAGTCTGTCTTAAATTCAAACAACTTCCGCAGGACCTACTTTGAAGCAAGAGGCACATAATGGAGAAGTATGAATGGTTCAACATGGTCATGTTGCGATAGTACGTATGTAAGAATAAGATACATATGAGTTTGCTTTCGCAAAAGATGTCGTTGGAACATATCTGTGGAACGCCACAGTGACTAACTCAAGTCACCCCGAAACAATATGCGCCCAGAAAGGTTTACACGGGTAGGGTCGTGAAGATACTGGTTCTTGTTTTTGGGGTTGCTTCTGTTGAGTCATTGATACAGGCCCACTCTAGATACTACTTGTAGATGGGATAGGTATTTTGGGTAGAGAACATAGTTGGTTCTGCAGCTGCGGGACGGTTATTTCTCGACTGTAAAATCTCGTCTGTCGGATTGGGGCGGAACTGGTTGGAGGGTCCAGCCCGTTAAATGCGAGTAAAGGATAGTTTAAATGACTGGTCTTGGCACACCCTTCAAGTTGTTGGAAAATTTAGTTACTCATTGGTCCACCATCTACCATGTGCTATCGAGTTTATCTGACTCAAGATGGTTTCATGTCAAAGGAAATATTTCGTGGATTCTACTTACCTAGTGAGCGCAAGTAATTCCTAAATAGTTTCAATGATACTTTCAGTTTTGTAAAAGCCTTCAATGCTGTAGAGGTTGTTTATTTTTTATTGATTGACGTCCTTTGTAGCACGTTTTTAGTTCAGATTGTTTGCCATTGAACTATATTGAGATTTTATGTAGTACAATAGTTTGAAAAATGGAGTTGGATGCGCTTTGTTAAGCTTAAATGACTTTATGATACGTTTATACTTGGTTGATTCCATGATTGGTTGGATAATACAAATAATTCTATAGCTCCGAGGAACAGGGAATTTAGTATGTTTTGGAAGTGGAGAACACAAAGATTTATGTATGATTTGTATAGTAGTTCTTAGTTTTTGTTTTTTTTTTGCTGCGCATTTAGAACTTATTAGATGCAGAGGACACTCTCTTAAATTGAGGACGTATCAACTCTCTTGAACGTTCTACAATTTACTAGGTAAAAATAATCAACACGCACTTCTGGGTTCGATTCTGTTCTTATTTGTAAATTGTTTTGCTAGACGCTCAATTTTGGATGTTGGAAGAACGATGCTACATATATTCCAAGTGCGCGAGTTGTTTGGTGATTCAATGTTGGCTGATTCAATGCGAGTTGTCAGCCATAACGAGAAGTTTTATTTCTATCGTTTTCAAGTTTTATAGGTTACGATAAAACATAAAATTCAACTATTATATATTTTTTCCTTTAAAGCTCGTCAACTTGCTGGCATCATACAGTACTGCAGAAAATTTATGGTCTGCCATTTTCGTCAGCTCCTCGCAAGAAGTACACCACCCCTGTCAAGATTTTATTTGTGAAAAATTAATTACTTTTCATTGCAAATTTTTCTCCCTTCGTCGCTAAGTCTTATATTTTTTCATCCGATTTATAAGTCCCGCGCTAGATTTGTGCACCGGTCTGGTACCAGTCGTTACGTTCCGTGTGGCACCTGGTGCCGGTGGGTCTTTCGCCGTTCGAAACGACAACAGCGCAGCGAGTGATAATTAATTTCTTCCGTTTTTCTCATAACCTATTTTATCTTTCCTCTTCCGTTTCTATAGGTAAGCTGGGGAATCTGGTGGCACAATTGCTTTACCCTTCGGTACTCGCTACCCAGGATGTCCAGGATGCCGTGAGTGTTTTAGTGAGCTTGTTAAGGTGTTGCTATTGCAAAGTTAGTTTCAGACTCGGTTGCTAGCACAGCGCGTGCTGACGGTTTCCGAAGCGAGCGAAACTTTTATCAAAACTAATGGCAACCGGCAAACGACAAACGGTTGTCGGTTGCTGAGCGTTTCTTTGAAGTAGTTAATTTATCAAGTGGATCTTGTGGTTCTGGCACATTTTCTGCTTGGCTGTATCCTACGAAATCTTGCCCGTTGTGATAGTTCTTTGTCGAAACGACTTTATCGCAAAGTATTTGTTCTCAACTTCCAAAGCATTAAGCATAGTAACGGAATCTCGATTAAATGTTTTATTCAGTTTCGAAGGATACGTTTATCCCGCTGAGAATGTATGGATCGTATTTTTAAAATATATTCAAATTAAAACTCTAAAACAGCAAAAATACGAAGGAAAGTTGCTCGCAAAGTAGCTCGATCGTGTTATCCTGTAGAATCGAAGAGTAACAAGCAATAAATTTCAACCTCTAGATCCCCATTAATGGTCAATAAATACTTAGGATCATAACAGAAGGATTCAGGATGCTTGATTTCCTTTTAATCTATGGGATGTGTATATCCATTTTCTGACTGCGGTTGGTAGATGTAGCCAGTCGTGTGATGGTATAAAATTCACCAACCGCAACCATAATCGTTCCAGAATTACCGTTTAACCTGGGTCATGGTGGTAGCGCGTGTTGCATCCTTTCTCATTCTGAATCTGCAAATTGTTTTTGATGTCAAACGCCAACGTTTATGCGTTTGTTGTGAAATGTTTATCTATATTAATTAAATTTATGAAGTTTTTGATGAATGATTTTGTTGCGATTTTTTTTTAATTGTTTGTTGATCAAATAATGGTAGTCTTGACAATAATACAGAACTATCTGATTCGCATGATTCCATCAACGATAAAATACCGAACTGTTTTATTAATGCTTTAAAAAAAGTTGTAAAATTATTTTTTTTGCATTTTTAAATATGTTTATAATTTTTCAACATTAAAAAAACCTTGTCAGTTAAATGTTATTGTTGTCTTTCTTCTTGCTTGATTTTTTTTTGCTGGGCAGTTCGAACCCAAAAGGACTATTAAATTGGAGTAGTTTCAACCCTTTTCATGGGTCTACAATTCGTTCTACAGATCGCGTTTATTCCTTAACTGTTATTTACAAGTTGAACAACAACATACAGTAGTTTTCGGACATCCCCATGTAAAATAATGAGGATAACGAATGATTGGTAGCAGCTATGAACGAAAATTCAGGTTCATGTAGTAAACAGTATTTTTTTTATGACTGTAAAATTAAGGCCACCAACAATCGTATGTGTGGTGGCAGTTAAATTGCTAGTGAAAAAGCGTGCAATAACCATTAAACCTCCAATGACCATACACCAATGACTCGACATTGTGAAGAACGTTCGTTGGATTTATTTGGAATTTTCTAATTATTTATGAGAAAACTATGTTTCTTCTGAAATGTTAAGCTTTGCACCAGCATCAGTCCGCTGTTTTTATGGTTCAGTACATGACCTCTGGGTGTGGTTTTACTGTCTAGTGCACGTTGGATTCAATAGTATATATGCTCGTGCATTGTTCAAGTTTTTTGTAACATGATACCCACTCTACGACATAGCCTAACATGTACACTTGTAATCAGAGCTCTCGATGTTGGTTCCCAACTTCTAAATGTGCAGGAAAACATTGAAAGTTTTTGAAAGTTAATCCTGCGTTGCATGTAGCACTCCGAAACTGACACTTATTACTTTTCTTACAATTGTCGCATCGGTAATTACACCAACGAATGTGTTTTGTTTAACAATTTTCCAACTCGTTTCCGAGCGTGCAAATGCGTATCGCTTCGGGTTCTCCAGTCTCTCGGCTCTTTGGTAAGTGTAGAAGCTTATGTGGCTTGAGCATGAACCAGATGTATGTTTTTGTATGCATAACAATCAAAGCGAATTATGGTATATGAACCCAACAACTGAGCCATTTGAACTTTCTCCCCGATTCGAATGAAGACAGTATCGTGAGGAACATCGCACTTAAATTGGTTTCTAAGTACATATTAAATTAATGCTAAAGCTTTTAAATAAGTAAACGATTCAAACGTGTTAATGACAAGTCATTGTGTTATGTTGTGTCATATGTATATATTTCTAGTTACTCTAATGCTTAATTATGTTTTGAATTCGTGAATTCGTATGATGTTACATATGATGTTACAGGTTTTAAAACAATAATGACCTTTATTCTTCTTCTTTATTATTCTTGTAAACTTGTAAACTTCTTGTAAGCAAATAAAATAATTAGATTTTGTTTTAAATTTTCATGAAAGGTTTTCAACTAGGTCCAAAATATGATACTAATTATCTTGATGCAATCATGCATACGGTATAGCTCTACTACTGCTGCTTCACTATGCGGCCACATTCATGATAATCTCAAAAACACTTATCCAGTTCTTTCAATCCACGTTCCTTCTCAGAATAATTCGCAAAGTGTAGCTTCGAGCGTTGAATCTGTGTCGAGCAAAACGAAACCTTCCTTTACGCAGGTACTACCTTTGCCTTTAAGAAGGGATTTAAAGTGGGTAACGTCACTCGACGGCACAAGTCAAGAGTAGATAAGATGCGCATTTTTGGGTGTTTTCAAGTCCAAGAAAAGGTCTAGCCGAAGAAAAAATGTATATTCCTCCATCAGACGCAAAATGATCCACTCAGCAAATCACGCGTTTTGCGGCATGAATGCCATCTAGGGTAGATTTTCCTGCAGACGAACGGTAAACGACGATTTGGTCATTATTTTCTGTCCCTTATCGTGATGTCATTTGCATCATTCGCCTGACAAATATATACCTAGTGCCTGAAAAAAAAAACCTGTTGTGAAACGCTTGTCTCACCAGAGTTTATTTTGTTTTGAAGGGTTTTTTTTACTATCAACCTTTGTGGCACTGGTGTATTAGAGGAAGGAAACAGCAAAATCAGTCTTCTATCGTGGAAAAAGCTTTATTTCCTGTAGTAAAAATATTGGAACACGCTAATGCTAATGCTAAGTGAAAATTTCGAATCATTTTTCGGTCAAGGGTTACGATTTGTGTCAAGGTAAAAAGAAGCAAAAGGAAAGCTGTTCTATTGATCAATTTCCGCCACTTTGGGGAGTATTTGATGAAAGGGTTGCGTGCTCGCCAGAGCCAATTTATCGCTAGTATACTACCGCACATTTTTGTGGAGCAATTTTCTATGTTGTGTGAATCTTTTTTAGAGTACAAATATAAATCTGCATAACGAAGAAATCTTTCAAATTCGTCCACTATCTGCTAGTAACTAGCCTTAATGCTTTGGGTCAATTTAATTCTACAAATAGTCCAAGGACAGATTAGAAAATCGACTTGCAATGTGAAAAAGTAGCACGAACTCCAAGAATGCTTAATTGGCGGAAAAATTGTACGCGCGCCACACCTTTTTTTTACGTCGTTGTGTTTCTTGCGTCTTTGGCCAAATTTGGGCTCACAACACCAACATAAAAAACGGATGTTGTACGTGTAACACAGGAAGCTAGAAGTGGGTAAAAGTGTGTTACTGATAAAACGTACTTTTTGCTGCTGAAGTGAACAAAAAAGCAAGGTTTAATACAAGGAAACAGGAAAAGGGCACGTGAGAATGCCTCCATTTTCAAACTAGAGGACAGACCACATAGACCGCACCTTTAGGAATTGGACTGTATTTTGCTGAATTTTGATGATAGTCGCTTCGTTTTTTTATTTCGTTTTTTTATGTATTTTATTTTAGAACAAGTAGATTATAACACAATGGCGAATTTGCGTAATAACTTATATGTTGTTGGGTGTGAATTATTCTAAAGAAAACAAAGGTCACCATTTCTATTATTATTCAGTTCGAATACTTACAATTGACAATTATTCGTATGTTTAGGATTTTGATTATTATTAGTATGTAATGATAGTATGTTTAAAATCTTGGTTAGAAATAGTCCTAGGCTCTTCTTCACTTCTTATTTATTTATTTTGTAATCCGCTTGTTTCAATTAATGCAATAATAATATTTGGAAAAATCTGTAAACCATTTGTGAATTTATAGTACTTGAATGAGAATTTGAATAACCAAAAAGTTGTTTTTCTTGTAGAGATTTTTTTCCTACAACAAATACCACAATATTGCTAGCCTGTTATTTTTGCATTTAGATATTATTGAAAGGTTCCAACTTTTAGCTGCACGCTATTTCGATAGAAAAAACATTCTTGCAATACCTCAAATCAAACGAAATTGATTTCCATTTTCCGAACTTTGGCAGCAATATCCGATTGATTCGAATCACGATAACTAGCATGTCTGAATTCGCTTTACCGACACCCAGTCTTACGTCAATCAATCTGGAGCGTGAAATACGATCGGAAGGTTTTGAACAAAAGAGTTTGTGGTTGAACGGAAAGCCAAAAAAAAACGCCACAAACAAACGAAGCAAAAGCAAACAATTTAATTATTCATAAAATTTCTAATTAGTTGCTGCCGTCCATCAAACGTCCGAAATGGTTTGTCCGACGTGATAGGTTTTTTGTTTTATGTGTTCCTGTTTCTGCAAATTGTGTTTTTTGCCATTTTTATTCGTTGAAGAGATCCTCTGTTGGTTTTTTGTTTTATAAACACCTTATCATTTTTATTTCTAAGTTCAATCATGCTAATTTGTGAATGACGAAATAAGTAAAAGTTGTTGATAAGAAATACGTCCTTTGTATACATTGTATCTCTTTTCCAAATCTTGCTGAGAAAGGCTTAAAAACAGCAACAATCGTCAGTTGATTGCAATGCAAACAAGTCACACCCTCAACCCCCGAACCCTTACATCATCGTCGCAACAATTCAAAGGGTAGCAGTTTGACCGTGCCTTCCCAATCGTAACATTGTATCCCTTCCGGTTTCCTTTAATTAAGTTTTCATTGTTTTATGTCGGACATGCCCTTTGCAAAGTTCCGTACAATGGGAGCAGACGGTCGTTTCGGTCGCCCGGTTTGTTGTGATGTCTATGTTAATTTTTTCATTGCGTTTTTCCACTCGGTTGCAATCGTGACTCTGTTAACATCTGCTGAAGCAAACAAAACCCCGTTCGCAAAACAGTGCTGTTTGCACGTAATTAAGCGCACTTCATAAATTTGCTTCAAAGTTTAGGCGGGGATAAAAATCGCGTCGTTAGTGGACAAAAAAAGAGAAAACCTTTCACCAACTTGAAGATTCGGCATTTTTTTTATAATTCCCACTTTTTTAAGCTACTTTGACATATAAGAAATATCCAGAACTTAGCAAGAAAAAAACATAACACCGTTTGCAGTTTATTGCTGTTCTACTCCTGTTTGGACATTTTGAGACCGTGCTTGTCCATACTTTCCAACAAAGTGTGTTTCACTCATAGCAACGCGTGGAGACGCCTGGTAGCTTCGCACGCTTCGGTGCGAGTCGAAGGTGTCAGCTGCCAGTTGTCTAGCTGAAAGGCGCATTTGGTCATGCCTTGGTCATAAATTTAATTAGGGATTATGGCGCTACTGGCCCGTCCGTGGACAGTTCAAGACACCAATCTGTACCCCGTGCGTGCATTCCAACAAAGCCGGCAGCTATGAACTCACGACATATCTTACCGCAAATGTCCTAGAAAAAAAAACTGCTCCACAACTGAATGCAGCGCACTGCCGCAGGGAGCCAAATTAGAGGGATGAATTATTGATCATTTACACACGCTTTATGTGCACAATTCTCAATGGGGCGTGCGATAATCGGGCGTTAATATTTACGAACCATTTGCTGCTGGGCGTCACTTTCTTCACGGCGGTCTGCTTGGTGTGTCCGGCACCGTGTCTCTCGGTGGTCATGGAGTGTTGAGTTTCTTTCCGTAGCATTGTCGTAGGTGAAGTGGTATGCAGGGCGAATCGTTGAGAAACGATGCCGGCTCCTGCGGCGAACAACACACTTACTGTTTGCTTATCTTATCTTTGCAGCCCTGAACCTTGGAACGGGATGGCACTGTGGACGGTTCAACGTACAAGTTTTCCAACATTGTAATACATTAAGATTGGCTCGAGCTAAAAGACAAGAGGCTGCATATCCATGAGCGGTGGCTGAGTGGATTTTCTACCAATCCATACGAGCTCAAGCGGGACTTCACGTTTCATCCGAAGAAAATAAAAGCAACCAAATAGAGAGATGGTAGCAGCAATAGCCTAGTGGTAGCTTTGCATGCTTATGATTCACGTCGTAGTTTCGGTTCACTCTGGATGATATCTTTAATCAGCTTTGCACAAATTTGCAATGAAAACATCCCGACGTTTTGTGCTATTAAAACTGTGTCAGCTGCATGCAGCAATTATGCCAATTCTTATTTTAGGAGAAAATTATACAACAATACTAAATTGAAGGCTTCACAAAACATGTAATTCATATGAAAATTATAATTTCCGTTTGAGATGCGGTTGTAGCATTTTTAGAATCCTAGAAACTATTCGAGCGAAAATGTGTTCATCAAAAATTTCTTATAATTTGCAAAATTTGCTCTTTTCTACTCTATCCTCTTCAGTATTTTTGAAATTTCTCGTCAAAACTATTTACCATCAAAAACTTTGGGAGTAAAGCATTTTCCCAATCTTCAATTTAAATTAATTTACACGCGCCTGTACTGCCCCTTCCATGAAGTATTGTTATTTCGTCAGGATGTGTGAGGAAATTTATCATGACTAAAAATTACTAAATGCAACAGCACTGCATCTGCATCCAAACCATAGCCAACGCTATCGCTTGACTCTTTTGACATGAAGTGGTTCTCTCAGTTGGCTTTCGTTATCCTGCCTTTACTCTAATTTTGAAATAAGGGAGAGATTACAAGCATAGACAATGTTTTGCATCTGAACAATGTTTTGAAGTAAACCCTGTGTTATTATTTACCACAATCGACACTTCGAAGTTTAAATGCCCAACAAATTGTTAATAGGACGTGTTTGTTTCGTGTTAAAAAAAATACAATCAGCATGACCAACAACTCCTTTCTATTACCGACGCAGGCTTCGAAGTTTGTAGTTCAGATTGGTGCTACTTGTTATCATAAAATTTGAAGAAATAAAGCACCTATAAGATATAACACACGATTAATAAGCTAATAAGATAATAAGATGTTTGTCTATGAGAAGTTTGAAGAGCCTAATGAGGAATCTACCGCATAATAATGCGAAATGATAAATGTAAACAATGCGATGCTACATCCTCATCTTATGCTGGATTGCCTAACGTAAAAGGAATGACTCACGTAGTGTGCAGTAACAGCATTGTAGCTTTGGGATATACCTTACAATGTATTGTTATTCATTGGCGCCTACACTAAAATAATATGATGCCGTTTCAAAATAAACAACGTTTGTTCCCGAATATGGATATGTCCAATAAAATCGATTAATAATTTAATTAACTCCATCACCGCAGGCACGCATTGACTGGTATTGATGGTCCCAGCCTGTTCTAGAGCTATGCGATACGGGTAAGCCAATGGGAAAGATTTATGTTTCCACAAGCTGACGACCACCGGTGTGGTCAGACTGAACGCAGATTGTGAAAATGTTATTGCATTTCGGCGAACCCCGGTTGCAGGCGGCTGCAGCCTCACGTATGACGAACGCCTCGGGCAATAAACCTGTCAACGAAAAGGCTATGGATTCGTTTACACTGCCTGAATATAAAATACATTGGCTATACTGTGCAGCACTGAAATAATTGCAAATAAAATGTTCACCGGGTAATTTGAATGTCGATTATGCTGGTGCCGCTGGGCTTTTCGCTGAGTGTGTCAGGTTCAGAGATTGTAAACGATACGCGTCATAGCCTACGGTCGATGTGGCGTACCGAAACAACACAACCGCCTGCTCTTTTTATCCGTTTGTGCGAACGTCAGGCAAGAGATCGTTCCATATACGAGCCTCGTAAATGTACGTTCTCGTTAGCTTCTTCGATGGTTTTAGATCTAGATCAAACGTTCTAGCGCCAGGTAGCCCTGCCAATAACCATATGGCTCCGACAGGTGGATTTATCTCGTTCCTCGGTGGTCGTTTCCAGCATCGATTGGAACTGCGATGCCTGCAATCGGGCCCGATTTCTGGTGTATTGATCCCGGGTGCTCAAAATCAAAACATCGGTAGCGCTTAGAGTCAAATGTTGTCTACCCATGTCTACCATGTTGAATTCGTGGATCTAGAGCACGATGAAAGCGGTTCCAGCTGAATCGCATATAGTATATCATCGGATGTACGAGAAAAAGGCCCCATCAGCATTTACAGGAAGTTCTAGGTAAACACTCAATTGCTATTAAAATTAAATTTCTGGTTGGATGAAAATAACTGTTTGATGTTTCAAACCTGTGCTTCCAGGGAAAGTACCTAGTGATTTACACACTTAAATAGGTCTATCAGTGATAGTTATGAATTGAGGTAAGAAACATATGAAAACAACATTAAAAATCGTATGAGTGCTGTAAATTGGTATGTTTTACTATGAGGCAACAAAAGCCTGAAAAGTGTTATTCAAAATTTCAATGCAATTCTGGTACAGTGCAAAGTACAGGTACAACATTCCATTTAGATGTGATCTTTTTAAACTATTTTTTAGCATTTTGATAAGATACAACATTATCCACAGTAGTTTAATTTATAGCCTAATAAGTTTTCACAGTCCGCTCAATTATTCTAGTCCAATGATTGCATCAAACGCATGGAGGGCAATGAATTCAGGATGGGAATGAGAGTGTCATTATAGTTAAAGATTGTCATGTCTTATGTTTATTCGTTTTTTTGTCATTACAATCAAACATCTGCGTTTGACGTTGGCATCACCGGCTCCGTAGTCGTAAGAAACACCATCACGTGAGTTTAAGAAGTCTGCTTCCGAAATGAATAAACATCGTTTATTATCAACGTTATTTAATCACACGACGTGAGTGTTCTAAAAGTATCTCGCAGCAGTATAGTGAATGCTTCAATATTGTCCTGGAGAAAGTGCTATGGAGATATTTAAGCGATGGCGCTCCGCCTAACGTTGACAGCAAACCATTCGACGTTTATGTGCGGGTAAAGTGATGGTTCGGATTTTATGTTGCAACCACTTGATGCCTGCTGTTTTTGGAGCGGTTTGACACCGTTTGATGGATGGAAATGCATCGCTACTGCCGTGCTCTGTTTGTGATCATAACTTTGAAGCGCACGTCGTTCCCAAATTTTGACAGCTAACGACGATTTTGACCGTATCGTAACTTTTGTTCGCGTCATCGTTAAGCTAGCTTTCTAAATTGTTCCTGGCAGGGAACACATTTTCTTACGGGGTTTAAACGAAACGCACTGACAGAAGACATCCCACAATTGTTCCGTAGAAGAAAGCCGAAGCTGACAACGGACCATGTCGTTATTTATACTCTTTGTGATTTTTGGAATATTTCACATGCCCGTCAAGTGACGGAGGGAGGCACGACACGTCTGATGAACCCCTTTCTCGCAAGTGACTCCCTGTGCAAGTGATGATCATACTGGCAAAGCCCATTGGCGATTGGAAGAACATTATACCCCAAAATCTGAAAGCGGTCGTAGTGGTCGTTCCCTCTGATCGGAATCTTTTTGACTCTGGCGTGTCTGCATCGCGCCATACACACTTTCCATACACATATGGCGGTGCGCCATCGTTGGCGGGCGGTTGCATCGTGCTATTTTAGGAGTGAAAACAAACGCAACGATCTCTCGGGTGGAGAAATATGAGCAATTGACTGCATGCTTCGGCATCCTGTTTAAGAAGGCAAAGGGAAAGAGATGAGGTTCAAACGGTGTTCAACTGCCGCTCATCATCCTGCGCGCGAAGACAGGAAACGACTTGCCGGCTTCGGCCTCGGCCTCTGCTTTTCATCTCGCAGGAAAACTAGCAGCCGGGTGCAACCGGGTGCATGCTGTAGGAACGCGCGACTGCATCGTGTATCTATGTAACATATTCCAATTGGCAGCGGTTTGTGAACAGAGGCGAGTGGTGCAGTGCAGACCGTTTTGTTTGTCCGTCGACCAGAGCCGTTACGCTCTGAGCGGTGGTTTTCAGTCGGTAGCGCAGTAGAAAAGATTTGAATGTAATTAAGACGCAAATGTTTCAGCTTCCAGTTTTGGGCGTTTCGCTGAAAACAGCCACGATTCCAGCCGCAGCAATAAGTGTTCCTTCAGCAGCATGCTTTTGGAGGCCCGAGGCGTATGGCATCTGCACTTGACGAGTTTTTCGAATGCGAAACTTTGGCAGTATTCAGGGCATGTTTAACGTTCTTTCGCTGGAAATATCACCAGCGCAGGGACAAGTTCGCAGCCGAGTTTTAATTACGCCATCTGCCTTATGGGCTCAATTTAAATGGTAATGTGTGTTTCAAGCTGTTAAGAGATTGTTTTCGTATTTATGCAACTGAAAAAAAAAACGCTTGCAAATTCATTTCGAACACTGTTTATGTTGATGGTTATGATAGGTTAAAACAAGGCATAGTAATACAAATTGGATTATTTTTTAAACATAAATGTTCAAACAAAGCACATGTTTGTACACAACCCTGACGGCACTGACACTTGACACTTTCGTTAAGCTGGGGCACTCGCGCAGGCAGCGTTCGGAATGAGAGCAGGGGCTCTCACCCGAACCGAGAATTAATAAATACGAGGCGATACTTTCTGATCGCCCTTTTACCTTTTCAACTCTTATATTTGCAACACGACTTGGTAACTATACACATAAACCCATCGCATCCGAAAACCTGCCGAAAAACTCCCGCGAACAATCAGCACATGTTGGTGTAATTCGCATGTCCATTGTAATTTCTCATTCGATCTTAAATATCAACCGGTCGATTGTTTGATGGCTTCTTTTGTTTCAAGATCGGCTCATGTTTCCCACGCTTTTCTTCGCTTCGATACTTGCTTCCCGTTTATTAACCATCCTTACAGCGTCATGCAAATGTCGCTTGAACTCGCTTTGAGTTTTGCGTGTTTCACTCATTCGTCTGTCGTAGTAGCTGACGCTCTTGAGAATTAGCGCTCTCCTCCAAACTTCAGGGACCAACGGTTTTGCCGCCGGTCCATTTCATATAAGTTATAAGTTGTGCAAAGCTAAACGTTTCTCACCTTACGGATGGTTGAAATGCACTGACATACAAAAAAAAACTTGAAAAATGACCCTAGGAGTAATGGAACGTGCTATCTATGCAACGTAGAGAATTAGTTTTTAATCAACGAAATCGTTCAACGGCACCTGTTTAGCTATAGGGGCACAAACTATGTCCTGCCAGTGCCGAAGCGATTGGTTGAGTTTGAGCGATCAACCCTCACCACGCTTTCCGTGCAAACCGGGGTGTGAATGAGCCTGCATACCTTCCCTGTCCAGCCAATATTTGCAGTAAATCAACCAGCCGATGAATAGTTTTTAAGGTTTCGTTTTGTTTTCAGTTGGCATACTACTTGTAAAGGGTGACCGGGAGCACTGGAACGTTTCGTCTGGGAAATGTGTGAATCCGACGAAGGAAACCAGTGAAGCAGAACATTGGTTGACCTTTTCGGTCTGGTAAAGCTGCTGACAGGAAGAGTGCCCTTCGAATTGTTTGTACTGTTCGATACTAGAACATCGACTTTCCCACGGGAACTTCTAAAATTAATGAAACACTGGTGTAAAAATTAATTAAAACAGAAAGATTAATTACATTGATAATATCAATTTCCTATCAGCAAGCAAGTCTTATAGTGTAATTCAAACAAATAAGTGGACATTTTGAGAGAGAAATACTTATTTATCCGCTGACTGGCTCTCGTTTAACACACACTTTAACATTACCGGAATCTACGCTACATTCATAACTTATTATATTTGATAGCTTATATTCAAACATATTATTACAAATTCAAACTCACAAACTCGTCAAAGGCGTCATATTAATAATTTGTTTTTGGATTAGGTTGTATTGTCTATTTCTTGGATTTAAACATTTTCAATAAAATATTCTGTTTAATTTTTCTTCTGTTCCGCTTATTACAATCTGCCCGATTCCCGTGTTATGATTGATTATGCTAAAATTATTATCATTTATTTCATGGCTTACAGCAGTGTCAACGATTCTTTGCGCTTTCCATTGAAATAAAATCTACAAAAATCGAATGAATCACCAGCAAACACCGGCTTCCTCCCGAGTGGCATAAACTCATCAAAGATGATTATGCTTCCCACTCCTCGCACCAACGTGGACTGAAGAGCACGATTTTGCTATCGTCTGCAACGCTACAGAACGCTCGGTTCAAAACAGTCCATCTCGTTCGTCGCGTGCTCGTGACCAAATCCAAATATCACAGCATGATCGTGATTAGCACGCGCCTGCTCCCTGCGGGACACTAGACTCATATACATTAGTGTAAGTAGGTTCAGACGGTTTTAACGATGGTTCGGATTGCTGAGATTCACCAATTTGCTTCCAAAGGCATTCAGTACATAAAAAAAGAATCGCTTCATCGTAGCCGGAAGACAAGAACCGGTCTCTGTCGCTTTGTTTATGTTGAAATCGTGATCTATATAGCACCGTTTACACTAATTTAATGATCGAAATTTGATTAATCGATCTCGCTTCGCTCATGAGAGAATCCAATCCCAATAAATAATATCAGATAACAAAGTATTATAATTTTCGAATTCGTATAGATAAAAGATTGTTGTTATTATTCCTGGTTGCAGTTCTCTAGATTTCCGATTATTCAAGACAAAATTAAACTGCCTTTCGTTCAGTCTTAACGTAACCTACCCCGTAATAACTTGTTGACCTTTTTTTTAATTTTGATGTGACGGAAAATATAAATATTTTTTCTTTTCTGATTGACAGGCTCGTTAATCTAGGTAATTGCAAACTGTTTTCCCGACGGCACAATTAACCGTCGCTCTTGTGCATGGTTTTTCCCCATCTGAACTGGAGTTGATCCTGCTTTGATTGACCTTTTTCTATTAGTCATTCAATCTTGTATCACATCGCGACGCCATTAAATAATTTGCGCTTAACGTAAGTCAAAATTAAAACGTTGCCGTTCATTTTGAACCTCGGTTTTTTTGTTAGTTTCTACTTTTTGATGCTAGCAGGCACAGTGATTCCTAATTTTCAATTTCCTTGATTTGTATGCTGTGCGAATCAGCATTCCAGGGGGTGCTTCATTAGTGACCGAGGGTCGTACTGCTCGAAGGATCTTTCTTAAAACTGCTTAACCCAATCAACTGGACGTTTGCTGATTTCGCGTTGATATTCGCAAATTAAATCCGGCACCGGTGTGCTAACTAACCGGAACGGAAATGCGAAAGATCTGGAACGGGCTCACTTCGGTAACCATTAGTTAGCTGATTATTTTATAGTTTGCACTTCAATTAATAAGCACTCCCAATTTCGAGCCATACTTTGCACCGCTTTGCATTCCCGGATATAATAGAGGGTGTCAGTTCCGGGGTAAAACAGTTTTTCATTTCAACACCGTGAGCTAAAGAGACGAGGACTCGAAAACTCTACGCCCGGGTATTCTTTTCTGGACTGGCTGAATTCAACTTGTTCGTCTGTTGCTTTCGTTTCGAACAAATTGCAGACTGAATATAACCGGCGTGGAACTAAGATAAGACCAAAAACCTAAGAAGAATAGCTCGTATAACAAAAAAAATCAAACAACCAAAAAAACGACTCAGATGACGATTTTCGAAAGAGTATGACTGAGGAAAATGTACAAAACTTTGCTATTGGCCATCCTTTCGGAACGGGCCTGCTTCTTCGGACATTTTTCATTTTTCGCTGGTTCATCAACAGTTTTCCGAACGTCTTCCAAGTTGTTACGGTAAACGATATTTATGGAACAAACATTTGAGATACGGCTTTAAATCGCACCGCGTTAAGAACGAAGCAAAGAAACTTCGCACAAACTGAGAAGCGACAACTTCTGGAAGAAAGCAGTGCAGACGAAATCTGTTGAAACATTCACGCCGTAAAAAATATTTATTGAAGTTGAGTGACTTTCCTTCTCCTAAACCCAACCATTGTGGACAAACAGATCGATAGCGTACGAAGTGAGAATGAGGTTTTCAGCCGGTGACCAGTAGCTGGCAGGGACAGGAATGCTCCTTTTGGCTAGTACCATCAGCGAACGTCTGGGCAATATTTGAAGTGGCAGACTAGTTTTTGCACGAGAAAGTCTGTCTGTGATCATAATTGTACTCGAAGTTTCGTACCTCTCGTCTCGAGCCAGTAGTGTTTTGATTTCTGAACCAAATTCTGTAAAGTGCTAAGTCTGTGCGGTTGGGATGATAGGACGGTCAAGGGTCAAACAGGATTTGTTATACTTGCAGACTATTGGAGTTACCATCGAATCGAATCGGTTACTGTGACTTTCTGGAGAGGGATATCAAGGAGCATTTGTGTGGGTACTTGAAACGTTCTGTTGACTCCTCGCAAAGCATCATTCGGAAATGATCCTCAGACAGATATTATTGATGCACTTGACTCTTAGTTCATTGACTATCCTATTTTTAAGCGGTACTTGGAATAGTTTCTATGAAGAGCTATTTCAATGTGTATAACCAATTATGTTCCAAGATTTGTAGTGAGCAAATGTTATGATAATTACGAGTTGTATTTTGTAGTATGTTGTATTTTATTTGGACTTCCACCCACGACGAGGAAAGCACATCGACCACATGATTATAATAGCGCTCGACGTTTTCTTCCTTGCCGATCGAAGTAACGCTATGCAGCAAGATCCACCGCCGAATGGATGCGTTGTCCTGTGCGAGTTGACAGTTTTATGTGGGATATCTCTTATTTATGCACATTCTATCACCCCATTAATGAAGAGAAATGATCTCAAACAGCGTCTCTTCTCAAGGCTCTCGTGGTCGTGGTCACCAAAGTAAATGTGCGGTTGGAGAAATTCCGTCCTGCAGAATTGCAGAATACTGTTCTGCTCCACCTAACGTGACGGCATCGTAAAGCAGAGCATAGGAGAAAAATCACTTTTGTTTGGACACAGGACAGAATGGACCGTTCTGTGTAGAACGAAAGAACGTACGCAAAAACCGGCAGCTTAAACAATCTGTTCGTCAGCTGCCTCCTGTGCAGGAACGTCCCGGGCACCGTCCACTTCTACATCTCGTTTGTGACCCAAGCGACCGAATGCAATAATTCTCGTGATTTTCCATTTCAATTACACGACTCGTCTGCCGCCACGCAACGACATTTCGATGTATCGCCCAAGAGTACGTCCGAGCAAATGGCCACCCATCCTCTATCGCCCGATAATGGTCGAGCTCTGTGTATTGTTTCTACACGGTGGCAGAAGTGCAGTCCTACCGTGCGCTAAGATCCTGGTGATGTTTGATGTTTGGATTTCTGGACACTGCAGACGCGTCAAGGGGAGGCGCCAACCCGTGTTTGACTTTCATTTTTATTTTCCGCCCCGAACGGAAGTGCCCGGAGCACTCCACCATCAAAGTTTCCGAGAATGGGCGACGTAATGGCGCCGACACGTGCCGAGTTTGTTGTTCTATAGGGACATCCGATGGCACGGCGAATGGGGAAGATGCGTGTACTGTGTGCGCTTTTCAAAAGGAGTTCCGTAGTAACTCCGGCTGTCGAATGTTTCAGCTTTCCATCAAAGGGGAAAGCATGCCAAATAGAGAGGTTACCAACAACTGTTTCTCCATTAGCAAACAAGTTCCGGCGAATATCCCTGGAACATCAAATTAATGAAGATATTGTTGGTAAGTCGATGTGTACCTTCGACCGTTTACCATCGCTTTCGGGCTTGTTTTCCTTTGCCAATAATGAACAATTTGTTTGGGATCGATAAAGACTGCCGTCGTTATCTGATTATTAATTAGTATCTGCCGGGAAGTATGTTTTGTTTCTTAATTGCCTGAACGAATTGGTGCCCACACGTTGTATGGTTAGAGTTTGCGGAAATGCATGAGCTAACTTCAGCTCCAGCGACGTGGCAGATATTTGCGGAGAAATGTATTGGAATGTATGCCGCCTCGTTTCTGTACGGACTTCAAGTTGACAGTGTCGGTCCGTATTGCTCCTTTGTCTCCCTCGCCTAGAAGAACGGTAGAAGCGTTCTTTTTCCAGCGTATGCACTGATGGTTTTCTAAATGTGACGGCAAACAACCGGCAATAGGTAAAAGTTTTCCCGTTCACGATTTCACGGCTCCTTGGAGCAATCCTTTCTGCTATGTTCATGAACACTGCCAGGGGATTTCACATGTGCAAAAGGGACAGACAGGAAAAGAAGAAAAAAAAACAACGGTAGGGAAAAACTTTTTTCCCCAAAAAGTTGTGTTCTTCCGCGGGAAATGAAACAGGGCAATGATGGCGCTGTTTTGCCGCCCTTGCTTGCGTTATGACGTTGTCGGTTTGCCGTTTGTTTACCGGCTGAATAGAAGGAAAATGAGAAATTGATTGCAAATTCCTGCACGATTGCGTTCGCTCGGTCCTTGCGTCCGTGGGTTGATGTCAGCGGTCCTGTAACCTGAGTGTGCAATGGTAATTTCGATCGTCCGTAGGAGAAAGTAAACGTATGTTGGTATGATGGTTTTAGTACAGTGATGGGTGATTGGTTCAAACGTACACCAGCGTACACGTTTGCATGAATGAAGTAGCGATTTAGTTTGAGTAAAATTGTAAACGAAAAACAAACTGACGGTATCGTTAGGCGACATAGAGGCTTCAGAAGACATACGATGAATACACAAAAAAATCTTTTCGATCATATCAGAGAGATAATTGGACAGAATATTTAAAAAATGTATATAACTAGCACTATTATATTTTACGAGGGAGTTCTCCATCGAAAGTTCTTTATCATAATATAATTCATACCGCGGTAAACGGTAGGGTAGGATGTCCCTTGTTCGTGCTAATTCGTTTGTTAGAGACTAGGAAATCCTTTCCAATCAATGCTTAAGGCAGCACAAATTCCCGCGTTCCCATTTTTCCAGTCCTAGAATGACTTGCGGACTAAACTAAGTTTTGTGGCTGGTTCGAAGTAGCCACAGTAATCGTTTTTCTCTGTGTCAGCTTTTCCTCCTTGCAACAAGCTTCCGCCCATAGGTACTACTGCTTCGCCCTTCCGATTCATTATATTTCATAACACCAGACCAAATGGTTTATGCATGACTTCGAATGGAGCAAAATGGCATCCCCTCTCGGGTGGGGTGGCAATGGTGCTGCTTTCACTTCACTTCCGGGTCAACCGTAACCCTCGTTCCGTTGAACGCTCCTGCCAGACACTCCCTCCAGTAGCTCCACACACACACACACTCACACACACACACACACACATATATATATATATAAGTTTGACGACACATTGCGATACACGGGGTTTGGCTTATACACTGCTCGCGATGGAATCTATTCCAGTTCCCTGCCATGGACTGCATTCTTCCACTTAGGATCGCTGATAGTCTCGCTTTCCGGGGTGGCGGTAGAAAACACTATGCCGGAAGCACGCACACACACGCGCACATACATACCATTGCTAGGCGTTGAGGATGTCCTTTCTCAGCTGTCACAACGGTGCGTGAAAGCATCGAAAAGAACATTTCCCGTGGCGCCACTGTTCTGCCGATGATTGTCCGCAGAAATCGGGAACCTCCACGTCGGAGCCCGGAGGGAGATATAAGAATTCATTAAAGCTCCATCATTTCTGCTACAAAGCAAATAAAAATCAATTTCGATGAAACGGCACCCCAACCGTGTGCACTAGGTTTCGAGCGGAATGTTTATGTTGTTTTTTTTTTTGTGCAGCTGTTATCTTCATGTATCGGATTTTTTTATTTGTTTTCAATGTTTTGCTGCTGCTTACTACTTGGAGGGGACTACCCGGAGCGAAACTCCAATTATCGATGTGTAATGGAACGTAACTACGTAACCCGTCGGATCGATGGGGCAAGTTGATGATAATCATTGCCGCTCTGTGCTCGGAAGCGCTACTAGTATGTTTCAAATTTGCCAGAATCCTTAACTATCTGCCAAGTGATTAGGAGCACCTCATAAAATCATGCCTGCTCGTGCCAGTTGCTTAAAGGAACTTAAAAATTGGAACCTCAAATCTGTTTCACCACCATGGTGCGCCGCAAGACAGCTCCGTTGAAAATACTTTACGTAAATAATTGGACAATCAAGAGCGGAAAACGAATGTTTCGCTTAACTAATGAACTGACATTTTTATTGTGTCGTGTCGACATTTGCTCCAATTGTCCGGCTATTGTCATTTCGTCCGGCAGTAATCGAACTGCCAATGGGCCCCTAGAACATCGCACAGTTTAAAGTCTAAAGTGCGCGTGCCATCGGCAACACGGCCGGCAGTATGCGGGACCATGAATGTGACTTTAAATCGGACGGATAATTAATCTTAATTGATAGATTGGAAACGATTTACGTACGGTCGCACCCATTCCCAACGGTTTGGATCACCGTTTGATGTTTTGGAAGTGATTTTACTCCCCATGCGGTCTTGCCAGATCATGTCCAGCTTCCTCCTGCTGCACAGAATGGTCCTCCAACGCACCACGGCGCATGGTTAACGATGAATAATGACATCGGCGGCACGGCTGTTGGGCTTATCCTGTGTGCATTCGTTCACAATAGAAGTGGCATCTGACAGACAACAATGACCGGCGAGGACGACTCTGCTGGGACAGAGAGTGATGTGTTGCGCAGAAAATTGCGCACTCTTTATTAATTACCAACTAAAGACGGAAATGTTTAAGCTTATAAATTGGCATTGACCGTCACCAACGACTGATGATGGTCGTAGGGATGCTGGTTGCTACAAATCATTAAGCAGGATGCATTGAATGCCGGTGCATCATTAGAGTTTACTCTGTTCGCCCTCGTCCTGGCGCTGTCAAAGCGTAATCTGATTTTCGACTACGTTTCCGTTTGAAGACATTAATTTAAATGATTAGACAGAGACCATCATGCGCCAAATATGTGTAAGATAAATATGTGTTTTGCGAAATTTCGGGACAAAGTAGTTGCTACTTTACTGTAAAGTTTTATACAACAAGTCTAAACCACAAGATTAAGCAGTCAAAAAACTTGGATGCTATTGAAATAATTGCTCCTTGTTTCATTCAAAGTAAATGATGTAGTTGATGGTGTAAGCTACTTGTGGCTTTTTCAACTCGTTGGAATGAAAAATAGCATTGGGTAATTTATGGAAAGTAGGCTAATTGATCATGGTTCCTTGTGGGTGGAACTGAGCTATGGAGTTCGTAGAACATGCAATTGCTGCCGAGCTGTAACGATCTACATTAATGAGAGCTGTTTGCTTAAGCGTTTCAGGTCCGGTTATGGTGTTATACTGCGGCATGTTTTATACGCAGAAGACACAGTCGGACTAGCAGTGACTCAGTCGCAGTTGTGTAATCCTGCAACTCGATTATGACCAGCTGTAAATTTGCCTAATCGTTCTTATGGCAGTTGCTTTGTTCTAGATTCTAGAAGTGTTGCTCTGATTGCATCGTTAAAAACATCATGTAAACAAGTATTTGTTTATATTTATTAAAACTAAATGTGTTTTTAGCGAAAAAATAAATAAAAAATGTTAATCTAGCGTCGTTAAATGCATCAGCTAAGTAACTAGTTTTCCTATATTTATAAAACTACATGTATTTTTTAATTTAAAAATATAGATTAATAATTCATTAAATTATTGCTCTTATTTTATTTATTTCCATCACATTTCCACATATGCCCTAACCCTACTTACGAGCTTAGTACGGAAGCTTTGACTTTTTCACGGAAAAAAAATCCACCGTGCTCACCCTTCGGAACCGACATCCTTTTAATGCTCCTGGTGCATCAGGGAACTGAGAGATGACTGTAATTTTGTTTGTTATTTGTGAAATTTTAATTATCATCACCACACCGACGCTCACATCTGCAAAACCTCCGCCTGTATCTCCCATGGGGCTACATCGTACAATGATGGAATCCTGCGGTGGGGTTTTGTGACGGGAGAGTAATCCCCAAAACTAATTCTAGTCATGTAAATGGAACAACCCCTAGCACCCCAAACCCCCACGCCCCCTGCTCCTTGCTTCTGCCAGATGAGCAACAGGCTTTCGGTGAGAGTTGCACATTGTTCAGACTGTTGCAGCATTTTAGCGGAAATGATTTCGGCACTCCCTCAGTATTGAAACTTAGACATTTCATTGTCGAATGTGCTCACTCGTAATGTGCACAGTTATCTTTCTGCGATCTTTTAATTAAAACTAATCAAAAGGTGTGTCCCTGATATAAATCGAGTGAAATTATTCAAAACCAGTTTTGCTTAGAAATATATGTTGCTCTAATATGATTTAAAAAAAAATATGCCACGTAAAATGTTTCAAGGATCGATAAAAAAATTAATGTCCATATTCTGTTTTCAGAAATTTTCACCAATTGCAACTAATGTTATTAGTTCCTATTCGTTTTTTAGTTCATTACTTGCTACTATAATTAATAAAGTATTTCAATATCGCATGCATATACATTCGGATTCAAATTTAAATATTTTCCTTGATGGTTTTATTGCAAAAAATCATTTCAATGCGCCGACATCATCGGATGTTGCGTTCGTCGCTGCGTTTTGTTTTGTTGACAGTGGCGCTGGGTTCGTTTGGGTGAGTGCAACGCTCCAACAAACGAACGAACGCCGTCGGAGGAGTACGGCAAATTTATGCTGCGCACTAGAAAGAGAAACAGAACGCGGAACGGCAAAGTGTGCGTGCAGTGCTGTCTACCGCTTCTGATGGTGTTAGTGTGAACCATCGCTACATGAAGAAGCATAATACCCAAGGAACAATATTTGAAGTTAAATGGCGTCTGCAGTCGACAGATACAGATGCTTGAGAATATTATTTTTGAACAAAATTCAGTTCATGTTGTTTGGCCTATAATTTATATGGAGTGAAACGTAGATTATTTAAGTTAATTTTCGCGTGGCATTACGCTATACATTTTACAACGCTATTTTTTAAATGAATGTACCTGAAAATTATAATACTTTTTAAAACTGAAAATTGATAAATAAACTATAAATAAACGTTTTCAAGCTGATAAAAAAGTAAAAAAAGTAAAAAAAATCAATTTTATTTTCTCAAATTCATACACAAATCGCCATTGCCAGTGCTTCTTGGGTATGTTGTCGGACGAATCGATCGAAATGTGTTGCTTGGGAAGCTGGTTTTCTCTCTCACCCTCGTAGCTCTGTTTCTCTCGCACAATCGGCGTTTTTTCATATTTTTTTATTGTCATTTCAGCACGCGCATAGGACGGACGCACGTTCGGCTGTCTCCCGCTTTGTGAGCTGTAAACTTTTCGAGGAGGATGTATTATTTTCGCGTTCATTAGTTTCCGTGCTGTAGTTTTGATGTGAAACGATGGTGTGACAAAAGTGTAAGCTCAATTCACTATATCTTGCCGGCTGAATGAATGCAAGTGTGTCCTACGGTCAGGAGCAAGCGTCTCTTCTTCGGTGAAGTGTTGTGAACAGCAGCCAATAGGATGGATGAATTGAAAAATAATGAAAATGAAGTGTAAAGTTGTGTTAAAATAAGCATCTGAATGTTTTTTTGTGCAGTGAATTCAATCATTGAAGAATGTAACCGGTTTACCGAGATGGTGCACTATTGTGAAAAGGTGTCCTATGCACAGCGTGTCTTGCTGCGAAGGGGTTGGGTCCGTATAGGGGTGTGGAATACGTCGCTGTGAACCGGGCGTTTTCTACAATCTCAAACGCAACCCTCGGTTATGAGCGGTGAAAGGTGAAATAGAAGCAAAAATGTGTGAAGCAATCGGTTGCTCTTTGTGATGAAACCAAAGCATCAGATAGCCAGTGCATGCTGGTGGAGTGAAATATAATTCTTGCTCATGAGTGTGTACTCTTTATTGCAGCGTGCAGTGCCGGTGCGAGTGTTCTGTGCATTTGAAAGTGCTGAAGTAAAAAAATAGATCATATGAAGCCCTTTGGCGGTGCAGCAGCAGCAGCATCTCGCTCAAAGTGGCTGCAACAACAGTGCGTCATTGTTAAGTGATAAGGCCAGGGGTGGTTCATTGTGAAGAATTAAAAAAATAGTGCATCGTCACCTAGCAACGCCGAGGACAACGACACCCATCAGCGGTAGCAGCGACGTTGGACGGCGAAACAGTAGCACCATGGCGCGATGGAGGAATCTAATCGTATGCATGGCGATGCTGTTTTCGCTAATGTTTACAAAATGTTACGCCAGCCAAGGTAAGCCGGTGTGATGTTGATTGACGCCACTGCTGGGGAACTTACAGCCGGGCATGGCGACACGACAACATTAACAGCATAAATCGATAACTCCCCTTACCGTGGTGTGCCGGTTTTCCTCCGGCTCCACGGAAAGGCTCCACACGGTTGAATTGGGTGAATAATTGCAAAGTCAAACAGAGACATGCCTTTTTGGGGAAGAAGTTTGCCATGGATAAATGACTGAAGCGAGGTGATGGATGAGAGCAACCGGAGGAAGGTATCTCCCATTTGTGGAGCAGGTTTTGGGCAAAACATGAAAGCAAAGGCTCGTCAAGCGTGTGTCGCGTTTATGTTGTCGCACGTTTTAGAAAACAAATTCCTCGCGCACATGGCCCTCCCAGCGTAGGAACCGGGTTGACATCGAACGGGCCTGCTTTGATGAGGTGCTATGGAGAAGGTGACAAAAGACAAATGAGAAAAGTCAAACAACATCGATCGTACGTTGTTTCACTGCTACGTTCGATGATTCGAACAAATTTGCTGAATTCCTTTCTTTGGTAAGTTTTTGGAGCCATCGCATAAATCTTCCAAAAGTTCAACTCAACTCAAACTCAACTTAACTTAATCACATTTATTATGATAAACATTTTCGAACCAAATTGTGTTCTTTCATTGCTCCTTTCGTACGTTCCACTCAGGCGTCTCAGTAATCTGCCCATTTTTGGAAGGAAACATATCATATTTCCTCATTTGCGGTTTTCCAGATCATAATTCTTCTTTTCTTTCGTTGGTTTTTCTCAATGACCCAGAGAAAAAATTCACCGAAAACGTTTCGTCGATTTGTCGTGCTATATAAAATGGACAACGAAGAAACATCATTTGAAAGGAAGTATGAGGCCTCTGCATTATGCCGCAGATCGCACCAGCGCCGTATGTGTTCGATCGCTTTGTTTGAGCCCGTTTGGATCGGTATTACCGCCACCTTCAGCTGGGTATGTTACGTTGCACCATGGGGTTTGCCTTATGGCGGCACCTTTCCCACTGATGCTGATTGTAACAAATGGTAATAAAATGAAGTAATTAGCCATGTTCGGATCACGCTGGCGACGGTTGCAGGTGATAATCGGGTAGCGGATCAGCTAAATATCATTTACGCGAGCGGAGCTGGACCCATTATCGTGATTCTGATCACATTAACATGAAAAAAGCCGTCATGCCGAGAACCAACAGCGAGATTTAATTGAATCTGCGAAGCACGACAATTGTGAAGGACGTCGCGTGGTTACTGCACATGGACGATGATGATGGTGGTGGTGGTGGCGGCGGCCATGTAAGGCCTTGCCGGTGAAAGGGGTTGTGGACCCAATGGCACGATTGAATAGGGGACGATCTCTCTGAATCGCTCTCAGGGCGGCTACAAAATGTGCACTCAAGATCTGGAGCAGAAATGTTTGTTCGAAAAAGCCTCCTGAAAACGTCCATATTGTCCGTATTGGGGTCGAACCAAAAAAGGAAGCCCTGATTGCAGTCGACTGTTCCTACCGGGTTCCATTTGCTTCCGAAACTGGTCCGCGAGAGGAAACCACGCACGGAATAGAGAGATGCGGTGGCATACAGGCACGCCGAACGACGGTCGCCAATGACGGTGTCTCCTGGGGCGCACCGGAATATCCCGAAGGAAAGCAGAAGCAACGGCGCAATAATTCGAAACAAACTCCAAAGCCTTTACGCTCCGGCCACTTCTCGTATGCCTTGAAAAGGTGGAGGAGGACGAACCAGTTTGGCTGCATAGGTGGCACCATGTACGGCGGAACGCTTTGCTGACCGGCGTCAAGTTGTCGCTAAACACGCCGGCAGTACCCTGATGCAGCCCAAGATATGGTAGGAGCTTCTTCGGAGGTTGTCTTCTTGCGTGCTGCAGTCCATTTGAAAGAAGTTCGCTACGCTGTACCGTGCTGCTGCGTCGCAGATGAAAACTTACATGAAGCATCGTGATGCTCATTTTGAATCCTAACTGCCATCATCGACCAAAACAAGTTTCGTTAGTAGCATGCTCTGCAGCAGTTCCTTATGCCTATGTGACTATAACATGTAAGCGTTGTTCTCGAAGTTGGTGAGGTGTCACGAGATGCGTGCGACAGAGTTTGAACAGATCTCCTCTATTTGCACGCCTCCTTGTCGTGTTCTAGACATGGGAAGCGTATGAATGGGACGCTGTGAGTACGTCTCAATGATGAAATTTGCTCACACGCTTACGCAGCTGAACGTAATGTTCAGCTGTTTGTTTGTTGGTCTAGTGGCGATAAGCAGATGCTACAAGCAAGCCAGGATGTTGTTGCAGCAGAGCGGTTTGATTGGCTGGATGCTGCAGGTTCCGTGTGATTCAGCGTCAAACAAGTTTGGTTTGTTTCTTGTTAGCTCAACGATGCTAGACTATCATTTCGTCTGGGAGATTTCTTATCGTCAAGCGGGATAGAGTTATTGATTAGGCACGCGTCGTTCGTTTAACGACTGTTTCGAACGATGTCTTGACGGTTGATGGTCGAAATTCACTTCATCCAGTAATGTAAAGATTAATTTTCCATTGTTTCAGAGTCTACAAAACTCTAAAATATATTTGCATATATTTAAATAAAAAATGAAAAAATATTTAAAAGCATTGCATTGTTAGAACAGCAGTGTAATCGAAGTCAACGGCACTTCATCATGTTAGCGCTTTTATCAAACGTCTGAGTAACATTGCATCATAGCTATGTTATATGATTCCACAGTACAGTCTTCATTATTCTAGCACGTAATCTATGAAACGAAACGATAAATCAATACCATGGAGCAGCCTGATGGTGATTCTCGAACGGACAACGTGTGACGTAAATATTTCAAATTATTCTTGCATACGTCTCAATTGGTTCGAAGTATCGATTTCTTGTGTCACATGACATCCACGATGTCTTTTGTTCAATGCAAATAGGGTGATAGATATTGTTTCAATTTTTTTCAGCACCCTTTTTAAGCCTGTTTCACTGTTTCGATTATGTCTATGGTTGTTCATGGATAGTGCTTGGTTGACTTAAAATTTATGCCAATCTGCCAAAATTGTATGTTAAGACACTTATCGGTTCTACAGCAGTGATTCATAAGGAGAATGTATCTTAAAATGGTAGAAAAAACTGGCTATGTTTACGTATGATAATATTGTTTCGGTTTCAAAGTGATTTCCTATTACGGAGCGTATGCATGTTATATTGATAGAGCTGAGGTAAATTTTCTAGTAGACGCAGGTTCAACTCATAGTCATATGAAGTTTTTTTTTCTAGTCAAAGTCAACATTAATTTGAAGAAACCTGAAATGAAATGCATGAATTGACGTATGCAACATCGGTTATGGAATATGAAACGATATGTTGATTTTTACTTCGTTGTATTATTACCTTCATAAACACCTTGAGCGTGACGTATGATGTTCATTATTAGTTTAGCCGTGGCCAGTACCGTAGCCAGCTCATATTCATCTGTAAAATTCATGGAATAACATGTGGAACAAATTAAAATCAAAAGAGTAGTTCAAATATTTGCAAATAGTTCAAATGTTGTCGAATTGAATCTGATCCGGACGTTTCGAGGAGTTCTTGAAGGATGATGAAGAACTCTTCACAAACACTTTTTTTTTCGCTGCACCTGCCGTCATCCAATCAGCTATCATCTAAGAAAAGGATCCATGGGATAGTGTCAACATGTATGTTATAAGCCTTCATAAATGTCTCATGCTTGTCAAGTTGAATATCACAACACTTCATGTCAATCCGTGTCGTTCATTGGCAGCCCGTATGGCGATGGTGTCTAGCGTATTTTCCTAGCTCGAGCTCCTAGCTATATTCGACTATCATCATGGCTGTCACCTTCATTGTTATGGCTTAGTGAAGATGAAACAAGGCTAATAAGAAAAAAGGACAGATATCACGTTCCCAATTACTTGAGAACTCCCTAAACGAATATTTACCGTGTAACAAATAAATGCATTTAAAAGAAACAACATACCTAAAAAATAAAAAATAAAAACTACAGAGCAACTTAAATGTATACCCCTTTAAATCCGAGGGTTCAACAGTGTTCCGAACATCCGTAAAGGAAATTATTCGTGAATTTCATATAACAATCACATATTACCAGGTGTCCAAGAACATGAAGTTGCCTTATGCATCTATCTGCAATTCGGTGACTAAAACGTATATTGTCGTTGCGGATGTAATGGTTTTTGTTTGCGATAAATTTGAAATAGACAATGTAGAAAAACTTGATGCTTCAATGTTGCCTAAAAACTAAATGTGGACAATATGCGTCCTTGCAGAATTTATATAAAATAAAACAAAATAAAACATTCTACAATATGTACCTCTACATATTGTGAATATTTTCAGCTATTACCATAATTCAATTTCGTTGTTCTGCTCGGATTAAACATCGCTTAGTATTCTGTCTACTGTCTTTCTAGTTTGGTTGCGATCGTCAGCAGTTCAGTTGGAATAATTTTATCTTTCGATGACGAACGTATTTGTTATGGGTAGTGTATCTTACATGTCAACATATTTTCATGCACGTTCCGGAATAAACATAGTAATTCTCTTCCAGTTCAACTATTAACCTAAAATGTTTACGTTATGCGCAGACGCTCGAAGAAGTTATTTTAAATTATTAGTCTATTCATAATCTTCTATCCGCCGTCAGAGTAATGTTTTGGATAGACGAATATAGTTTTTTTTAAATAAATAAATTTAACTGGAAAGCATTTTAATATTTATAAATAAATCCCAATCCTCCATCTGCATTGTTATTTCCTTTACCCGTGGATGTAAACACTTCGCAGCCAAACATTGCCATTTCGATCTTTGCCAGAATCGTTCGTGCTGTTATCTCAAAGTATGACAATCGTTTTTGTGTATTGCTATCGCGATAGTATTCGGTTCTCTGCGACGATGTTATCGACATGTCCAACAACGTTATCTCACGAGTTTTTACGCATGCAACATGATGATGATGAGCTGCTTTGCATATCTGCGTGACTGTCTCATACTGTTGTGTGAGGGTTGTATAAGACGGTTGATGAAATGTGTGCGGAATTTGGCTTAGTCTTGACTACTGGACGGGAGATCATCATGATGTATTGTTTAGCGAGCAGCATGACCTCGGTTGCCTTCGGTAGGGAAACACAAATATGAATTGGTGTTTATTAGCAGAGACGCGGTTGTAGAAGCTATAAATCATTTTTCTCCTGCTTTTGCATCGTGTTCCTAGAACGGTGGCAGCTTCGTTTCACATGAATTCATGTCGCATCTCTTTTTGAGGAGAAAATTTAACTAAACTTATTTTTCAATTCTGTTGAAAGCTGTTTCAGAAGCCTGCTTTTCGCACGACTAGAATGATGGACAAAAACACCAAACTTAGCTTAAATTATATTTTGTTTCTTCATTAAAAACATTATTTGAAATATATTAGTTTAAAATATATTATGATGAAAAGGCCTTACACTGAGCTGATGGTGAAAATAAACTTGCCAACGTATTTGTTCTGTTCCGTATCGAAATGCGCATACATTAGATTGCATTAGTGATTCCTCTTCCAAAATCACTTTCGCCAAATCATTGGGTTTCTAACAGCGCAATGGGTTTCTAAATCATAGCAATGAGTGTATTCAGCGTGTTTATTTAACTCCCTCACCTAAATTGAGCCGGTTGAAGTTAGAAGCGTTAATGGTAATCGTTGTTTCGTTTCATTTAGCAATCGATCATTGATCTGTGATAAGCGACAAATTTATTCTTTGCATTCACTGTTCCCTGAACATAAATTAAATTCGTGATAAATTAATTTGCTTAATCCATGTTCGGAACGGTGAAAGTATGAAGTATCTTTCTATGCATTAACCTTTATGCTTCATTGTGGCATTCATTAAAATGCATTGAATGAACTTCATATAGCTTATGCTTCTCCTTGCCTTTACCTTTGGAAGGTGGTGGTGTGCTTATTTTTTTTTTATCGTTGTACGATTTCTTTCATCATCCCTTTCCGCTCATTTTCGCATCAAACTATCATAATCCGTCATAAAAATGCAAATTAATAGATAATTACACGAATTGATTTTCTATTATCATCGCCTCTCTCGTGCAACAGTGTCTATGGGTATTGGAATAGTAATATCGTTTGGTATTTTACTATTGACTAAATATTCGACAGTTTAGGAGGGGTTTCGCGCTCATCATGAAGGGAGTTGATTAAATATTCACTTGTCTAAATTAGGCTTTTAAAATAAACACATCCCTCGTTAAGTTATATTTTTCGATCGGGGAATGAAAGTCTGTGTTTCCCTCTTTCCGAGTCGTTTTTTTTTCTTGAAAAGAACATTTGTTCTATTTAAGTGTTCTGCACACTTAAGTGCATATCTCAAACACTTATCAGACTTTTTCTGATTATCCGTAGGCAACGTTGACGGGATAACTTGGGTACTCAAAAACATACTCATGGTTCAACTTCTAGCCGTAAGTTGTAGCTGTTGTATGCGGTCAACCGTGCAATGCAATTTAATGCTCGAAGGTGGTCGTCTACCTTTCCTTTGTTGCAGCGTTATGATTTAATTAAATTAGTATCATTGGATTCATGTGTGCGGCTTTGCAGATCACGTACGGTTACGCAAATTTCGTGCGAGTGTAGCTGGTATGATACTGCAAATTCAATGCAGTACATGAGACGTGCAGGCGTGCAGATAACATCGTTCGTGCTATCGTGGAGCTGTTGAAAATCTCAAATCAAGTTATGGGTTTCGAATGAATTCGTTTGTGTGCGGTTTGTGCTTTATTTCAATTGTAGAAGGATTTGTTAAAGAAAATGCTCTTGGAAGATGGATTGAAAACTTCCAACGATCCTTTCTATTCTTCTATCTACGTTATTTCCTTGAGGTATGGATTCAGTATATTGTATCGTACACCGAATGAGCTGTTATGGAGTGAGGAAATGCAATTCAATAATAATTGTTAACTTTCATTCGCATCAGTTACACCCATGACACTTGAACCGGGACCACTTTAAAACCCAGTAACCTACGTATGAGAATTGTGTGATTTAATGGTTTTACAACTACTTCTTTTCTTTCCTGAAGATGGAGAAAGAAATCTCGCAAAAGGTTGTTCGTTTCTGATCATTCTTCCTACGCGAAGCAAAATCACGACCACCGGCAAAACAATGCTCAGTGTTTGCGTAGTTGTATGTGCTTGAAAAACTTAAAACACAGCGAACACAAAATCCGTCCAAGCTGTGAATACTGAGGATGAACCTTCATTCAGGATTCGAATCCTGGTGTACATTATAAGAAACTAGGTCGTCTCTAATTGCGTTGTTTTTTGGTAGGATAATTGTTGATTTTTTCGATTCGTTTAATCTTCTCATTGAATAAAATTGTTTAACTTTGTTTTCTAAATTACCAATTGCACCATGTGAATAATCCCTTATATTTTGTTTCGTTACAGGTATGTTCAACAATGCATATAATCCACGATTGTGAGATTAAGATGTCTCTGATGTGGTGAGTGCTGTGACGCAAATTATGTTTTACGTTATATGTATCGATCTCAACAAACGCAACTTTATACTGTTCTCAAATTCGCATCGTTTCTTGTAAAAACAATAAATATGTACACTTTCTCTCTTACTATTCTTTTACCGCTGAATTAATCAAATGAACATACAACTTGGAATAAAAACACATTATCTTTTCTATATATTTCTTCATTTATTTATACACTTACTCAAAATATAAATTTACATGAAGTTGTGCTTGCATCTGCCATTACGTTCTACCAATTAAGGTATTCCTTTAATTATTATGACTTATTTGAAATCCAATGAAACGTCTCACATGAAATTGACTTCTCAAGTTGTACGCCTCGTTTACAGATATATTTTCCTTGAAAATCCTACTGTTTTCTTCCGCCTGTGTCATTGTCCGCAGCGCTCTGTATGTGAAGGAATTAATTTGCTCACCTAAGCGTGTGGTGGGAACGTTTTTCGCGCTTCGTGCTATCAAATTACCATACCGTTTTCACAACCAGATGAATCTTCCGGTTCGCTGCGGGACCGCGTGTCGAGCTTCACCATTTCCCCGCAATTTAAAAGCTCCACTCCTTGGAGAAAAATAAAGATGAAGCATAATTTGCACTTACTACAATCCACCGTTTTTCGCTGCTTCACCCAATCCTGGAGCTTTTATTTTTCGTTCCACTCACTCGTCTGGTCGCACGCAAACCGCCAAACGAGCGAAAGCGAAGGACGAGATCCTTCCTCCGACCGGCCAAAGTTCGTTCGTGTCGCAGCGCCAGGGAGCCACTCAAATAAAAGTCAAAAAGGCGCACAAAAGTACGCAGCAAAAATGGAGTCCGTGGTCGTGGTCTGCGAAACGCGAGAGGCGAAAATTAAACGAACGCGAAGCGGAAACTATTCGATTCCGTTGGGGGCATTCCGGTTCTAGCCGTCGAGTTCACGACAGGACCTGGAATGTCGGAGCGATGCGAATGGCGACGGGAGTTTGATGGTGCTGTTGTTATTTCCTCCAGGCATCGGGTAACTTCCGTCCTGGCCATGCCGCGCTATCCACGCCGGGCAGCTTGATGGGTACCACACCCGACACGACACGGTCGGTTGGTGTCTGTCAGGCGGAATTCCGTTTCTTTAGCTCATATTTTTCATTCGCCTATTACATGCCGGGTTTTACTCCGGACGGCCCCGACGCTGGGACGTTTAAAGTGACGGCAATTCGCAACAGCGGGCCCACCAGACTGTATTGTGTCGGATTTTCTTCGAAAAATTCTGCACAGCCTGAGCCTGCAGGTTATTCCAACACTTCTGTTCGGTGTAAGTTCTGTGCTGTTTGCAGTGCACCAAGTGGGATAGTATTGTACGTACCGAAAAGTCCATAGACTTGGAGGTGGCTCGGGGTGCGAGAAAGAGGAGCAAATAAATTATTCTCCCATCGTTTTATTTGGCACGGAATGTGTACGGCAGACGAGCCTATGACTTATTTACTCAAATCGTTTTTAAACTCAATTATTCTTATGAGTCTCATTTCGATCTTTTTTTGTTCAAGAATGGAAAAGTATGGCCAAAGAATACATGAAAATATATTCCACAATTCCAACTAAATCGCAATCACCTCATGCAAAGTTCCAAATTCCTTCATTTATTGTTCATATCGCTTGATTTCCAGTAAATTGCTTCTTATCGATAGCAGATGCGAGAATTTAAGCTACTCCACTGCGGCAAAACTGCTCCCTGTAATGATTCACTAGAATTTTCTGTACATTCATCTTATTATCCATTGCGATAACGTTTTATTTCAGTGCAGGATAGAATGAACCATCATCCAACCATTTCTCCAACAGACATCGTCGTGTGTCGTGAGTGAAATTACGATTTCTACCATTTTCTCGTCATCTTAAAATCCGGCCGGAACGTAATCCTGTGCCAGAGCGGGGAAAAAGTGAGACTTGTTGTGCGATGTTGTGCATTGAACTTGAAAGCTTGTATCCTTGCGCACGTTAGCTCGTTTTCATATACAACTCGAAAATATTGTTCTGGGAAAATAAAATTTCAGAAAGCGACGACGACGACGACACATTCTCCCGCAATGTGTACTGGCACATAATGGGAAAGCAGAAAATTTGTGTCGAAGATTCACATTTGAACACGCGAACCGTAGCCCAGATCGTCGGCTGGCGTTGTTGTCTGCGAGCGAAACTGGGTACGACCGTGACAGGATAGAGTGTTTGATTTTTCGCGGAGTAGCAATCACCCAGACGGAGTGGGAGGAAGTACGAGACGACACGGTTCTTAAACGCGTCAAACAATTTCCTTCGTATTCCTTCGCTAGCCGTGTACGGCAGTAGCAAACAGGATGCGATGTTTGGTTGACACGCACACACTGGAAAATTTGTCAGACTAGAAAACGACGTACCAACGTACGGTACAAGCGTCGAGTACATAACGAGCAAATGAAATTACGTACGTTAAATGTGCAGAAATACATTATTTCCAACGTCCTGAAGTAGCAATAAGTGCAGTGCTAGTCAGGTGAGGTAGAATTGTCAAGCTCCGTTGTAATTTTGTATTTCTATCTTTCGTTCTGCGCAGTATGTTGATAACCTTATTCAAAGCTGCTGGTCGTTATTATAGTTCAGCGTTTGAAGATATATGTTTATATAACAACATGGGCACAGCTGACTGTACAATTTATAACACAATGAGATATAAAAATATTTGGATTTTAAAAGATTTTTTCAAAGTTTTTGTGTTTTTACAACATTATTTTTAAACTTAATAATATTGTTTAATTATTAAGTTTAAATACTCTCTTCACTTTCCATGTCTCCACCGCTGTCATTATCCTACAAAATAATATATTTTCTAAATTAAATATACCCCAACTTTCTATCTCAACTTTTCATGTAAAACGGAATAGTTATTCCAATGTACAACATTTTCATCACATTTTAAATCATTTAAGAATCAGATATTTGCAAAGAAATGCCACTCTTTTCCATTTCCTTATCATAGAATCAATTAATCCCATTCAGCGTTCATAACATTCATGACCAAAATTGCCACAATATCGACGAGAACCATTACCACCAACGATGGTCGTGGTTTTATCGCCAACAATTTCTTGCAGATGCCCTGTTCAGCATCGCTACAACCGCTTTGCAATTTGCGCACGATGCGACAGTGCAACAATTAATATTCTCGCTTTGTAGGCTTTTCGAAGCACAGCCTTGATACCATTCGTGCCATTTCCACTAGAAGCAATTTCGCGATCCGTGCAAATGAGGGTTGAGCTGATTCGTTTCGCTTCGTCCAGCATGGGAAATATAGCATCCTGATGTTGCACGGTCTGTTCTGCTATCTCGGGCTGCAGAGAAAGTTGGTTGCGTACACTTTATAACTGCTTCTAAAGCGCTTGCACTTGTGTGTGCTTCACTCACCAGGCAGCGAAGTGGTATTATCCTGCCCGATATTATTCCAGCATGTATTTCATCCATTTAGCAGACCCACGATGTTATCTTTGTCGGCAGAAAGGAAATATGGCCTCATCCTGTGGCTCGATTGTTGATGAATGATGATGATGGACGCAGCACTGTTTCTCGATTGATAAGAAGATGAAGACGTAACATAAGCCAAAACGAAGCAGCTAGAGCTTGTTGCCGAGTTGTTAGAGGCATGTAATCCACGTCGGATCGGATGCGAGGAAGGGATAAGGTTCCCGGGTCTGCTTGATTCGATCGATGCTATCTTCCCCCGCGATGGAAAGTTTTCTTTATAACGCGCTGTGGAGAGGAGAGGTAAAGTGATTTTCCGCCACGTACAACGTCGGGTACACGTCTTCCCTACGTGTACCTACCTTTTGTCCGTATCGTTCCAGCATTATACTATTAATAGCTGCTGCTTGCCAGCGTTGTTGTTCTCGTAGATCGTGATAAATCTTTTTGATATTTTCTCCGGCATCCTTCTTGGCATCGAACTGTGCTCGGATTTCTGTCGACCCGAGATAGACAATCCGGCTGCACCATTCCCAGTGCCTAATAGGGATGGCTAGTTTAGTTCCATAGCGCTAGGATGTTGACGGTAGCAGAGTAACGTTTCCAAGAGATTTGGGTAAAAAAGGTTCCGACGCCAGACAGAGGCGGACTAGCGTGTAGGGATTAGTAATGCTTTCGAACCCGGTACGGTTGGCTTCGGTCGCCCTGTGGCAGGGAACCAGAGTAAGCCACGGCGGTGCCATTACTTGTGGGGCTTTTGACTACTTATGGCTTTCGGTTTCGTCTTGGTGTTTACCCAAAAACTGTGTATGGTCATAATTATTAATGTTCAACATAAACTATTAAAATTAAGTACAACCACATTTGTAACCGGTCTCGTGCTGTGTTGTTCATTTCGGAATAATGTTTTTTTTTTCTTGTCTGGCTATTCCCGTCTGGGTTCTTCCCGTCTGGTGTGGTTTGCTTCACGAACGAGCGACATAATCCGCATGATCTGCGACGATGCTCCTACTCCGAATCAATGCTGCCTACCTTTCTTCCTCGTGTTGTTATTGGCTATCGTACTCCTGTACATCTAGTCTGTATAGAATGAAAAGAATTTCTTCACGCAGGATGAACCTGAGGGCAGTTGGATGTGTGTGTGTGTAAACCTAGTGAATACAGAGATTAATTATGCTCTTTATCGGGTATTGCTGGAATGGCATTGGGACAGTGGAGTCAGAATAATTTAGTGTCGCATTGCATGTGCAGCACGATCGATGGAGTTTTTTTTTATGTTGTCGAGCACACTGAGCCTGTTAAATGGATGCATCGTTCATTGTTGATTGATCACCGCCTCAATTGCAATGTCTATAGCAGTTATTTTCGTCATATTATCATTGGAAGAACTTTTTCTTTCATCTTTTTAAATATCAGTTTGAATGCACATTGTATATGCATTGTTATTTGTCCAGCTCAATGGGATTGAATGAATCGTATTTATTATAAATAGTTGTATGTTTTGTTTACTATAGAATGCTTCCCTTCTTCATTATCTTTTTACTGATTTTGTATCAACAAATAAGGAAGTATCTCTTCCATTCCCCTCCCCTGAGAGGAAACGTTTCGAACAAATATGTCCTCAGTTGAAAGGCCAGCTAATGTGGTCCATTTGTCAAATTGGGTCGTGCACCGTCGTCGAGGGTGGTCCGCCGCAGCCCTTCGACGTCAGATGGTCAAATTATTTTGGATATCTTTCTTCATACATCCTTTTCGCAGGACCTCACGTTCATCTATTTATCTATTTTTCGCTCTTCCGCTCCATTTTGCTTCCTTCGTGCTGTTCGAGGCCTTTGAAACTCCAGAAGAACCACAGCGGGTCATCCCAGTGACACAACAAATTCATTCCGAACCACTTATAATCGTTGGTCTACGGAGATCCCGCAAGTCAGACAATAGGCCCCGTATTCTGACCCTTAGTTAATGGACGTGCTCAAATCGTGTTAGGGAAAAATACACACAAGCAGCTGCGACCAAACGCAATGCCATCGTACAACGTGCAACTGGACGATGGTCATTTGTCTGGCTGCCTTTAAGAGGATCAGCGATAATAAAGTGTCAAAATCTATTTACGAGGAATGTGTGCCATGAATCAGTGCTCCGTCTGACCAGCGAACAGCTTTCGTTTCGCTTTGTCGCGATGATGAAGCACTATCATGGTTGGTTAGCTAGTCCCAGCTGAGTTGGGAACGAATGGGCACGACGAGTCGTTTTGGAGGTGTCAAATTCTCCGTGGAGGTTGATAGCACAACATAACCAGCTGGTGATGTTTAGATCTGCTGATTATAGATCGATGGTTATGGCCAAGGGGACTGCGTCTCCCTATATCTGGGTCATGCGAATTTCAAGTTACATCTTCTCTTCTTAGTACTTTGGTATCTGTGCTCCAGATATCGAATACATCCGGAGTACCTCACATAACGAAAGATAAAATGACGAAATGAAATGGTCTAGCAATCTCGCCGTATGACATTACGTGCGGCCTATTGGACAAGGATGGAATATGGACGGATTAGGTTACGCCCCAGGACAGGAGGCTCTATTCTTCGATTTCACTTTCACCACCAACCAGACTCGAGTTCACATCACATTGCAGCTCTCTGTCTTATTTTTCATAAAATGGATTTACTGAATCGAATGTAGCTTATGGTTCTACACTTTATCGACAACAAGGCGTATTGGGTCATCGTCTTTCTTAACGTCCAGTGATGTGAACGCCCTGTTAATGGTTATTTAATTTAGCCCATGCTTTTATCGCATGAGTTTCGGCGTAACGACCAAATCTAACACGAACATGCTTGAATGTGTACATCGTTAATAGACTGGATGTTTTTTTTTTTTGTTACGACTTGGTCTTAAGGCATGTTGTTATGATACAAAAAAAATACACGATGAGTTAACATTTATGGTATGGAAGATAGTTCGCAAAACAACGGTAATGAAATGAAACGGTGAACGATGTGATAGGCATCGGCAACGTCTTTATACTATCGGTCGGCAATCGGTTTGGAACGCTTCCGCACGTTCGGTTCGACGAACGGTGGTGCGAACTGACTTTCGAAATTCTGCCGCAGGCAATCTCTGGAGAAATGCTCGTAGATGAAAGTGTTCGGGAGGCGTTATACAGCTGCCTTGTTCAGAGTGTTCCGGTGGGGGATTCCGAATTGAAATTGAAGTTTCGTGAGATCTTTTCGTACTGTTGGCATTTTTCGTCGTTGCTACGCTCACTCAAACAAGACGTACATGCACGACCGAACTGATCGACATTATGGTAGGTTACTGACGAACATTGATTTCGGTAGCCTTGTGGCGATCTTTGAATTTTTAGCGCTGTCTAGCATGGTGATTTTAGTTACTGCTGTGCTTGGTATTAATAATGTCTTCTCTGTGCTATACCAAGAACCATGTATGCCATGTTCATGAACAATGAAATCGTGTCGCCTCCGAGGCTGTGGAAAGCAAAACGGAGAAATATTGAAAGACGAATTTCTAAGATACAATTTTCGTTGCAATTCGTATTATGCAGTGCTGATACGGCCCTCACATGCTGCAGTGGCGTGTGTTGGAAGATTCACCAAATTGCTCGTAATATTCGCTTGCGGTGACAACACGTACATGCAACATATGCAATTGTGGTATATGATAGAATAATGATGGTATTAGGTTTCAATCATTCCATTGTAAAAACCATTTGCAGAACCACGCTGCATATTTTACTGGACCATTGACATGGGAGGCGTTTATAATGGCAAAAGCATCAATGCAAATCATCGCACGTGGGTTTGGTTAAAGAAAGGCTGTGTTTGTAAAGGTATCACTGTCATCGGGGGTGGAATATTTGATTAGCTCTGTAACTTTGTCTGACTTTCATGTCAAACGACACAATGTTTGCGATTTGTTATTTTAGTGTTGACGGTAGAGCATGACAAAAAGACAGGCGTATGGAACCCGTGGGCAGATGGTTTTCATGGAAAAGTAGCTATTTTCCATTTCATTCCATTAAATTGGTATACATAGCAAACATACTTGTTCTATGATTTTGCTTAAATATAATCGTAAATAGACATTTCGTGAGACTTTAATACTATCTTTGCTCTCTTCACTATTACTTGATTTTTTGTTTAATAATAACATTTGAGCACATCAATAAAAACACATGATGTTGAAGGTGTTATCCAATAATATACCTTTAAATCAGCAAGTAACAATAAATATTTAATAAAATGCACCAAAATAGCTTTTTTCTCTTCTTAGTCATATCGGTTGTGTCGACTCATAACATAACAAAACTTAAGCGCCGTGGTAACCTTTGTCTCGAAATTTCCATTGGGTTGACGTGCTACCCATTCCGTGTGTAGCATACCGCAGCAAGCACTGTTTCTTCATTCACGATCCATCTGACAGCTCAAAGCCCGTGAGGCCTTTTTATATCACGTCTGATTGCTTCGCTAGCGGTTTTTTATGCGGTAACACTGCCTCTCAAAAGTTTTTTTCCAAAAGGGACAACCCACAGCAACCGTGCAATTCTAATACCGATCGCAATCTTTCTTCGAAACTGTCGTCTAAAATCTTGCGATACAAAATGAGCCGGGAAATAAAAGAAACGAAACAGTATAAAATTCCCAATTCTGTTGCCTCGAGCAAAATGTTGCTTTTGCCGCTTTTAGTAGAAGTCAACAAAATGTTGGTATGCACCATTTCGTAGAATGAAATAACGGCAAAGCCGGCTGTTCACGACCGCATCTATCTCTGACCTTTTACGTTCCGCTTTTTTTAAGCCTGAGATGGAATCATTTGCACTGCAAGTCATAAATATTTTTTATTGCCTTTATCATTTCCCCGCCTCACGGGATAGATATAAGAACTAGGTATGGTCAGGTTCCACTGTCAACGAACTCAATTAATCCGATTGATGAGAAACACTATATATGTCGTTATATATCGATGCACGTTGCTCTAACTAGTTAGTATTGTTTCCCTATTCCTTTTAAAATTTCTATTTATATTACGGTACAGGTAAATTATGTTATTCAAGTGGAAATATCAAAATAACATAAAATTACACAACATCATGTGTGTTTTACTACTTTGAACAGACGCTAGACCATGTTGGTTTGTTATCTATGGAATAAAAAAGTAACCTTTTATACCTGAACATAACTAACCACAACTTTTCCGACATATCATCTTGGCTTCTGTCTTACCCAACAAGTAATGTGCTGTTCTTTTATTCTCGTTTTTATCTCTTTCGTGGGTCAGTAAGCTTTTCATCATCCATGTTTGGTGATGTCATGAAATAATGACAGCATCTGAAAAGAACTTCATCGAATCGCGGACAACAGGAGAGCACTTCACATGAAGCTATTGAACACAATGTAGGAATTGGGTTATTGGTTATGTAGAGCACACGAGCAAAGGTTCGTTGCCATCAGGAATGTACATGGGTGAAACTTTTTTTCTATTGGCACCTTCTCATGATGATCTGCCTTCAGGAACGTTGTTTTTATCCTGTCTTCATCGATGCCATCTGTGGGTGTGTATTTAGGTCAGATGTTTTTTGGGTTTATTGGATAAAAATATGTCTCTGTCTCTGGGCAGTTAGGGCACAGATCCAGTTCCCGTTTGTCTACTGCATTGGTTTTATGTCGTCAAAAACAAGATTCATAATGTCATTTCATTTTTGTTTTTTTTTGTTTTCGTGTGCTTAATCTTCGTTTGGGTTTTGTTTTGTAGCTTGAGGCACTGTTTTATTTATTTTTCCTTAGTGATCACTATACAATTTAACTGCTAAAAATGCTGCTAAAATTGTACTTCATTTCTATCTTTGACTAAATTATTTGAAGGTTTTTACTTTTTTTTGTAGCATGAATTGAATTGTAGGATGAATTATCATCGTTTTTGACACCTATGTTTCCATATATAGGATAAGAAAACTACTAGCAGATTTTTTCTTTTTTATGTTCTAAGGGGAAATGATGTTGCTTGCCTTCATGTTTTGAAAATAATTGAAAAAGTAATTTTATCTTGTCATATAATCCTCTATATCAATCATCCCTACGCTAAGGTGCTGCAGTGCTATTGAAAGGTGTCTAGCAAGCCGTTGGCACCTTTTTCGTTACAGTAATATAACCTGATGTGAAAGACCAACTCCCCTTTCCACACCAAAGGTTACTCTTCACCTGTCATCACTATGCAAATGTGACAGTGCCTGATGGAGAGTTACCGAACCGACAAGCGTCGTCTCGTTCGAAGGGGGTTTACCCTCATCTTCTGCTGCGACCATATTTACAAGTTAACGTTCACATCCGCTGTCATGTAGTAAAATCAGCACCACCCGCTTTCGATGGAGTTTAAAATGTGCTTGAAAAAGCAAACTTCACACCTTGACACATCGCCACACCCTACTATGCCACTCAATGTCGATTGACAAGTAAATTTTCCCCTTTTTTATAGAATTGTGTCAATGTTAGGTTTTCTTTTGCGTGCAGACAAATTGCAATTTGTTTCATAAAGAATTTTTGTACTACGTTTGTTGTTCTTTGCTCTTTTTGTTGTTGTTTGATATCTTCATTATTCGTAATTGTTTTCAATGCAGGTTTATCAAACTTTAACGTGAGCTGTTCCATTTGAAAAATATTTGAGGTTTACAGAAAGTCAATAACAAGTGATGTAGATGTTTTTTTTTATAAATGTACCATAATATTCCTTTTTTTACGGCAATAAATAACTAACAACGGCTTAGTGGGAGCGATTTATTTGCATGCCCTTTATTTATTTTGTATTAGACGCAACATGACGATGTCCCTTATGGACTGATGCTGTTTTCCTGAGCCATCTCATTGCATACAGCGTCATACTGTCTATTAGGTGTCAAACCTTGAAACTAATGTAACCGTCTTCAGTGGAATCGATTCATTTTCGAATCTGACACTCGATACGACAAGAGAAGCCATTCGTCGGTAATGGAAGGAAAATTGACACCACCTGCTCCTTCGACAGACAGGTGATACGAGGTGCCTAGTGCATGTGCAATCGATAGCCATCGAGTCGATCGAATCGAGTGAAGTCACAAATAGGGGATCGATGGAATCATTTATGCACTCGTAGTGCATCAATTTCCTAATTTATGGTGAAAGTCTTTCAAATTTTAAAGCAATTTGCATGTTCTTTATATCCATATGTAAGATTTGAAAATGTTTCTTGTGAACAGTTTTTAAACCAAAATCATATCATTTGAGTAGTTTATAATACCGGCTACAATGTGACGCTTAGATGTGAAAAATTTTACAAATTCACCTACAAAGCAAATTCGTAACTTCTAATACTCAATAAAACCTAACACACTATACAGAACTACCAAGATTATGAGCGAAGAGTGACTTGTATAAGAGAAACATTTACCTTTTGCCCCTAAGCGATCCGAAAGTTTGACCGCAACAATCGGTAACGTTTATCCTGCGTGAACTTTGTGTGCGTCAGTCGCTAGAATTGATAGGGATATTTCTTGCTACCGTTGTGGTTTACTTTGCAAAATTTTCCATTCGAGAATGTATGGCCTGGAGTAATTTTCCTTTCATTCTGGCATAAAGCGCTTTTGTAGTAGCTTGTTTGCTCCGCAATTTTCTTGGCAAAGACGAACAATCAACGAACAAAACTCCTATTTTTCATCTAAACTGTCACTCCCACCGTTATGAATGTCATGACAACATGTGTGCGTGCTAATGACGTGACGCGTATGATCACGAAAATGTTGGTGGTTGAAGTTTGGTCTTTTGCTACATCCAAAGCACAGTGCATTATGTAATTTGTGTCGCGCCTCGTTTCGATCTGATGCAATTATGTATTGCGCTTTTAACACTGTGATATGACATTTTTAGTTACATTTTATATTCAAACGATTCAGCAACGTTTCACTTAATTATCAAATAACATAACGGGTACTATTTTTAGTAAATGTACTAAAACGTAGAATCGGTAAGATATTTGTTATTCTAATTCGCACGATTTAATTGGATAACTTGACTAAAGTTAGCCTTTTGCATACAATTCACTGGTTCTATAATATGTTCGGTACTATTATTAGTCAAGATGTGTCATGGTATGCATATAAATATCTTGCTTCTCATCTATCGTTATGAAAGATGCAACTTCTTGCTGTTTATCCTTTGAATCTAAATCATATACTGGAGTATCACGAGTATCAGAGTGGCACATCATGGCACAAAACATTATCGTATGCAAAAAAAAAACAACCTTATTGATTCCTCCGCAACTTCATGTTGATAGGGAATGCATTTTTAGAGCTGCAGTTGTCGTGCCATAATATCAAATCTTATCAGCTTATGTTTATACGGGAGCACGTGCTATCACTACATTGAGTTCGATATTTTGCATAACTGTTTCTGTAGGCCTGACGCGAATAATAAACATTTCCTGGAATCCAACTTCTATTGATGCTGTATTGAGAAAAAAATAGCTGCTTCAAAGCTACCGATAGAATGCAGTCGGTTTCGCCTATCGTGTAGAATCGATATCAAAAATAACTATATTTGATTTGTTATTTCTATCCAGCACAAAATGTACCACAATTTTTCCCCTCTTTTTTCCTGAGCAATTTGTATTCAAATGTGAGTACCACTTCTAAATAGAGACATTTTTCAGTCATCTGTTTTGTATCGAAGTCAGGGTCGCATCGTGCTGGAGACGATTGTGCAATGACAGATGAATGGAGGATTTCCAATATGGTGTATTTTTATTGTACATAAGTTTAGTCATATTTTCAAACGGGATGATTTTTATTCTTTAATTTGATCGGCCATTCTAAACAGGAATTACCAATCAGAATGTGGCCTTCACTAGCGGAAAATAAACCCGAACTATAATTTGTCTATTCTAATCAGTGATATCACTGGCTTTATTAGAATAGTTATTCATATTTTTATATTATGAAGATATAGACATTTCTCGTATTTTAATGGTGTGTGAAACTTTATAAATAAGGTTGCTGATCAGGAACATCAGGATATGGATAAAATATTACATGTTGAAGCAATTGTTGTCTTTTTACCGGCACACTAACTTGCCGTTTAAAAATGCATCGTACATTTTTGGGACTGGAAAACCGTTTATCTCATGTCACATTTGTATCCGTTTGAATGGTTTATGATGGTATGCAGTAGGAGTAAATTTGGGATGGTGACCCTGCTTGCCATAGGAGTGTAATCGAGCAATGGTCCTGGCCAGGAAATACCCGCTGGTTTGAAAACTGTTTACTTTTTACAATTCCCTGCGTTCTGTTTGCACAGGAACTGGCTCATGCAACTGGGTGCAATTAAAGCATATAGAGATCAAGCGTTATTTTTCTCTCGTTCAAGCGTTTCACGTTTTTGCTTCACCTTCTTTACCGCTCGTATTTATTTATCGTCGTCCAGCTGGTTGGATATATTTATTTATCATTATAAGCCACAACAATTCGGTTCCTTCGCTTCAACTCTTCTTGCGGGGGTTTTGGATGTCTTATCTGATTGGTGTGTTGCTCTATGAAAATTGAGAGGACTGCTTCTTTTCTTCTTTCGGATATAGAAACCAAACCCAACGCTCTTGGCCGTCATTTATCGTTGGCTAGTATGCATTGTTCAATGCTGATTTATGCTTTTGAGTTTTATGACACTCCTTTGTTGATAACATCGGTCATTGCAATACATGTGACTGCAAGAAAAGTTATGTGTTACTTTGCTGCCGTCCAACAGAAAGTCTGTTGGTTCTGCTTTAGAGGGAATGCAAAGGTTGCTTAACTTAGTTTAACTAGATTACATTTCGATTGACTGACCATTTAGAACATATTCGTTCGTTTGAATTAATGCGATTAGATCCAATTTCATTGGAAAGCTAAAGTGTACATATAGGTGGGATACAATGTGATTTTGTTAACTTTGCCTAAAACATTATAAGAATCTATTTTAGTTAAGTTAAAAATAAATATTTTTCATTTTCATAACCTTGCTTGCCTTCGCTAGAATCCAATGCTATTGCATTGATACTTTGGTTTTATGAAGCATAGTGCAACATAAACTCTGTGAAGCACTACTATTTTATATTTGGTTTAACGATTTCATTTAATGATCTGTTTTACGACTGCATCGAGTGTGAGGTGGTGTCTGCAATTTGATATTTCAATCCCCTTCTTGTATTTGACATCCAATTCAATCATGCTTGAACCGTATTTTTTCTAACTGCTTTGATTGTTGGGAAGCATAAAATCCTACCAAAGCTTTTTTTTAATATAGCTCATGCCCGCATATCATCATCCTACAGCCTATACTTCAGGCTGGTGTGACTATGGTAGGATTAGTTGGTTTGTTCCCTGTTTGAAATAAATGGTCCATTTTTGTTTTAAAAATAACGTTGTGGTTGAAATATGCTGTTTGCCTCCAATGGGTGTAGTTCTATTTCCTAACCGTTCGTTGAGGAAAAGGGAGACACCATTCCCTTCAATTCACGGTAATACAACGCTTTGATAATGTTTGAAATCCACAAAAGTGTGGTTTCCAATAATGGCAAGGGACTTTTTTCATCACAGTTAAACCGATTGTTAAACAACTCTGAAGGTCCAATTTTCCAGAGTCGATGATTTGAAGTCCAACCAAACTGGTTGAGGTTGGACTTCAAACTTTTTGTAATCCTCATAAAGTCTAGTTTCAGTTTATACTTTTTATTAACAAAAGTTATCCATGACACCATGAGAATAGTGATGTGAAAAAAGGTTTGTAGTTTTTTTTATCGCACCACTATACCATAGATAAATGTATAGTTGTGCGTTGTGTGTATTGTATGTATGTTGCTTTTATTTACATTATATCGGTAGAATGATGAAACGGAACAAAAACAGCGATGCACTCGAAACCCCCGTACAATAAGTTCGACCAACAAGTCGTCGAATGTCGTAAGTCGTTGTCGCCGAGTTCATCCATTGCTTACTGCTGGATCAATCCATCAAGTTCTGCACATCTCAATCGGTCGGCGATTGATTGGTACTTGACCCCAATCAGCTGGCTTTTGCCATCAGCGGTCCACTCCATGGGCGAAGTTCAAACAGTTTGAGTTATGTATACATACGATTACTTTGACCGACTCATCCATGAGAGATGCGTTGGCAAGCTGTCTTAGCTAACATACTCGCACTTAGACGTAATTTCATTTTCTTTTGGTGACGTTCCTCAAGTTGTTTGAATTTCATTATGCCAGTCAGTGCTCACAGATGAGTAAATCGTTCTGCGCTTGTATATCTCTTATTACACTTATTAACGCATATAACTTTCTAACTTACTGAACTAGTTTTTTTTTGTATTGATTGATCAAATTGTTAAAATGTGTGAATTTTACTATCAGCCGATAATCCGGCTATCTCAATCCAGTGATGAGGTTAGAGGTGGAACATCACCATCAAATGAATTTGGTAAGACATCTCAAAGAAATTATATAGCTCTCCTCTGTATTACAGATTATTATCGTCGTATAAATATGTTAATAGACCCGGTGACTACGAATATGGAACCTAGTAGCAGGATGAACAAAGTGTGAATTTATTGTGATCATTGTCCAGCGACAGAGGAAGTCCATTCAATGGGCTCTTTGGATGCAACGTGCGAGACACATCCATTATGCAGTCGTATGCAAATTAGAGCTTAATCTGTGAATAACAGTTTTTCGAGTGTACCCACTCACCAGACTCGCTGAGACATGTGCATAATGTGCACTCTGACAGGAGTTTCCACAACGAACCTGAATCGAGTCTTAAATGTAAGTAACAATGCAAGCGAATCAGAACTAACTGTTATAGAGACATTTTGAAAAGGTACGCACGATACCACACGGTGCAACTCGTGTTTGTGGCTAGTGTGGGGATGATAATGCACATACCTTCTGCTAGATCCAGAACTATAGAGTTCATACCTTGACCAACGGCTATGGGTTCCAAAGGTTAGGTTGGGCACGTGCTTTTGTGGCTTCAGAATGTTATCGGCTAATTCAATCAATTTTAATTGAACATAGAATTGATAATAGGCTCACTCTGGAGCATGGTCTGACCAAACTGGGATTATTGCAATTCATGCTGACTTGGTCTCACCACAAAAGGGTTCTCGTTAGGCTTAGACGTCAAGGCTTTGGCCAGTCTCACAAGAGTTCTTTTTTGTCAGAAAGGTCAGCATTTGGTACTTGTTACATTTGATTACTCTGACTGCTGCACGTACATCAACTAGTTTGTATTCGTTGTATTTTTTTAAATTTGATTGATATAGAAGAAAAGGCACGTATATTTAATACGGTTCTCATACGTGAGCAGTATAAGAGAACAGGTTCTTCAGACATAACCCGATTTAAACAAAACACACAAGAACAAATCGACCGCATATTGGGTTACATAACACTATCTCTCAAATGAGCATATAACTACATAATTGAAACTTTAAGTTAAAAAAAACATTAAAATATTTTGACGAGTTATACACAAGCTGAATTTATAATATAATGTTTAATTATTTGGACTTGCTTTGGCGATAAATATAAACTTCGACACCTTCGACAATATAATGATGGAAAAAAGCATATCTAAAACCACTCATGTTAATTGGTTTTATATCACGTGCACTCCTTTGAATGTGTTGATTTACATTTCATGCAGTATAAATACGTGTTTGCACCGTTTTTATTGCATCAGTTAGATCGTAACAGTATGAGTGGCACGAACAGAGTACAGAACAAATAAGTGGAACGGATTGCGGCTCCGTGGTTCTTGCTTTCATTTCCCTCCTTCCCGAAGGTGGTATGCAGTTCCGGTAGAAAGAATAATCACGATTGCAGCACCGTCCCTAGATACCTCACCAAATTTATGTGCTCCTAAGTGAGAATGCCTCGGTATGAGAATGCCTTAAATCAAATTTGTTTAAATCGTTTTAGCGATTGGCCAGCACAGGAAACCATTCCCATTCATTCACATCCGACTGCGGGTGGTCATAGAATGTGGTTTGAATTTTTATTAAACTGTTGCCAAGCCTTACTTTTCCACATCATGCTCAAACTTCCAACACCCGAACGTCGTGGGTGGTTTGGTCCAACCCGCAAACTAAATAAGAGAGGCAATGATTCAATTAATCAAAGTACCGCCAATTCTCGACGAAAACTTGTATTTGTTGACAGCGTACGTGCGTCGGTCGAGCGAAACGGGCCTGGGCAAAAACACGAACCAAACATAGTTATAATTTTGAAACATAAACGAAATGCAGCTGCTGTCCTCCCGAAACGGTTTGGTGCAAACCGGCAGCTGCATTTGAAGGTGCCGATGCAGTCGTGGGCACCATTCACACTCCCAGCCCTGAAGCTGCCATGGCGTTACGAAGCGCGGACCACATGGCGTTTCGTGTGGATAACCCTCGATCGGATGCTATCCCACCACCTTTCGGCGACCTGCTTTATCTCCTCGTGAACGCCCGGTCAGTCGCGTGCATGTCTGAACAAGCGGCAGAGAGATTATCATAAACTATGTTATACCTTGTGTTTTTCTCTCTTTTCGTTCCGAATACGTTCGGTTCTTGCAAGCCTGGCATTCATTTCAGCGCCATGCAGCGGAGCGCGGGTAGGTCGAGAACTTTTTATGAATCCTCCCGCGTCTAGCGTGGTTTTGCCTGACCGATTCTTTCACCACTTTAATCCAACCTACGGGTGGGTACTTTGAATGAACCATATGTGCATGTGTGTGTGTGTGTTTGTGGCGGGAACGTTTCCAGCAATGAAAACAAAACCATAAAAGCATGTTTTTCTCGCTGTCTATGTTCTTTGTACCGTCCCGCAGATGGGTTCGGGATTTCAGGTTTGAATTTCTGTTTTTCACACCCCTTTTTCGCTGAACTCACTGGTACCCTCCATGCATGGTGGCATGGTGGTAGCAATTGTTAGAAATCATCCTTCAATTTTGGTGCACACGCAGCAAAAGCATCATATGCACCGGCATTCGGTGTTCGTTATTCCAGCGATTCCGTTCTCCACACATGCTGACAGCTGACAACTGTTTAACAAACTGCATATGCGTGCTCACGTTGTTGCACCTTCGCTTCGTTCGTGGTACGATGCACAATGGTGCAGCAAAATGCATTTCTTTATTTGTTTGCTTTTTTATCCTTGTGGCATCGTGTGCTGTCTGGTAAAACAGTCACGGAAAGCAGCTTCGTTTGGATGTATTGTGTACTGGTGCTCTTAAATAACTTGTTACAATTATTTTCAGTTGTTCGCTAGTTTTTGAGAGATTGTTTATGAGGCAAAGAACAAATTTCGCTAGTACGCGTTTGATCTGTTCAATATCAAATTATTCCATTCGTCTCGCACATGGTTTCCTTTAATGGCTAACATTGGTTTAATTAAGCTTATGTTACAGGCTGTGGTGTTCGAGAGTTGCACTTCAGTTTGATGAAACAAAATCTGCCCGAACGGGTGTTGTATTACATTCGAAGAATCTACTCGGTTCACTGAATACTTTACCATACCGTCTAATTTCAAATGTGCAAGAAAGGAAAGGCAACACATGGAATACCATTTTCTTTTCGAATCTTTAAGTCTAATTTCACCTCGGTTACGGTTGCTTACGTAAAAGCGAGATCTTGTTTCAGGCTACAATAGTTTCAGGTTACATTTCTCTCGTTGTGCTGGAAATCAAAGCTATTGACTTAATAATAGGTTCCATAACTAAGTAATGAGTTGGGACGGCGCGTATGTCTACATTCCAAATGAAGGTTTTTAAGTTCTGTCCGATATACTGGTTGCGTTACTCGCAATCATGTTTTGAGATCTGGTATAAACTTATCCTCTAATGAGAGAAAGTACCTCTGATGTAGTCTAACGACAATTAGGAGGACCTTCTTTTGAAGATGATTTGTTTCGCAGCACTGAGAAGCATCTGGATGAGCTTCTCTTCAATTGACCACTTTCGGAACCTTATTTGGTATATCTCGTGGTCGTTCTCTGAAGTGTCATTACATTGAGCAATACATTGAGCAATGAGACAGATTTCGGTTGATAGTGGGTGTCATTTGTGCCAAATGTTGAACAAAACATCAGGCATCCTCCCCACTGGGATGGTTGGACTATAACCATCCAAGCGCATTGATCCGAATAAATTCTTCTGTAGGCTTCTTTAAGTTTGCTTCCGGCTCTATCGTACACTAGATAAATTGAACTTCATTCCATGACCTGGCACACAGTATTGGAAATACGATACTCAATACCCTCCCCAACAGAGAGTGACGTAAACGTTTGCGAAACAATTTGCAATGGATGAGTAATTATCGAATTACTTCTGAAAGGTGTAGCACTTCCATAGAGTAGATGATAAACACCATGGAGCAGCGCTTCGGTTCAAGTGCTCGCTCAACACAAGAGGTTCGTACGTCGGCAGAGTGGAATTCGTTTGGGTTGGTCCGCATTTTGGAAGAATTGAACTCTGAGATGGTTTCAAAGTTGATCTAGGGCTCGTTTACCATCACGCCTCTCGAATCGTGCACCATAATACCATGATGCACTGATGGACGGAGCTTGCTGATGCTTGATGTGGCATGTCTTTCTATGGTCCGTTACCTTGTATAGTAAATGTATTGAGTAGGCTTATGAACTGCTTATGGAATGAAATATAAAATGAATAAATGTCGACGAAATATCGACGATAATTGTTGGAAAAAAGTTGACTAAAAAGATGAAGTTTTCCGGATAAATAATGTGTATACAAACTTTTGTTTTCTGTTGATCTTTCGAGATATTAGTAGCATTATGTTACATAGATTTAACTAAATAGAAGATTTAGAAGAAGTAGGAAATCAAACAGTCCTCGTTCAATTGGGAAAGCAACGTTTACCCGTTTTATATTTGTTTTGGAGCACCGTTCTTCATACAGAGTTGTCAAAACGAAAAGATTTACATGATACATTCCTGATACTCAATAAAGTCTTCCAAATAGTAAGCTTGAAAACAATGCTGAATAAATGCTGGAAATACATCTGTCCATGAACTTTTTGTTTGAAATACATGAACATTTTTGTCGGCTCGGTTCTTGATGTTGTACTGCAATGCATATTTTTTGAAACCAAACAAAATAACTTCTGTTGTGTATCTCGGTATCTTTCACTTTGATATCTTCTTTGATATAAAAATGAAACGTTATCTTACCACGCTAGCTATAAACCCAAAGAGAGTGGAGTCTGTATACTTACTGGCCACCGGAAAGCAAACAAATTTATTTTTTGTTTTGTTTTTTTCTAGTTTTTTTGTAGTTTTTTTGTTCGTTCATGTTATTTTCCAATACCTTGTCCAATACCTTGTACTTGTTTTAGACGTATTCTAATTTTACTCTCTTTATTTATCTTCCACAGGTGAGTTAATCCTACAAACAATGTAACCATGCAGTTGATCTCGAGAATTTGTATGTGAGTAATGGGTTTTTAAAGCTGTTCTTTGTAGCAAAGAAAGATAAAATATATATTTAACACTTACGGTCAAATGGACCGAATACTCCTTTCGTGCAAATCATGGTGTCAATTGACACCATGATTTGCACGAAAGGAGTAACAAGTTGTATCTCAGAAATTTACGGATTTTAAAATTTTTAAAAATTCCTAAAAAAAACTTTCTGAAAATATAAGACTTTAGGCGAAAACCGTTTGTCAATATCTCTATCCGTTTTCGAGTTATAGAAGCTCAAAGTTGCAAAAGTGTCAATTGACACCAGATTTGTCCGTTAGTGTTAATAAACGGCCAATTCTTTTGAATGTATTCCCTTATTGAAGAGGTTTTGTTACTGGGCTTAAATGCAACGTTTTCAACCATATGTTGCTGCTAAGTGCTGTTCATCAATTCATTTCTATTGGAGGCCATATTTTACACGCTTATACGCATACACGCGCGTGAAGTCCGTATTGAGTGGAAAATAAAGTCCGAAAATTGTGTATATCACCCGTGGAACTTCGTGGAACGGTGATAAATGGGCGAAAATAAATCTTCCCCTCGTTGTCAAAATACCCAACTAAATGACTAGCTCACGTGCTATATTCGTGCTGGCACGGATCTAGCCATGCTGACGAGAAGTGCATTGCTACGTGAAAACCAATCAGCGCTTCGATTTTAAGAGCACATATGCTGCCCATAAAAAAACACGCACTCAACGATACAGTGACGTGCTGATTGGACCGGAGCATAGGCATAGAGATTTTCGGAAATGATTGATTTCGGTTTCGTCAGCGTTTGTGATGTGTTTTCTTCGGGGGCTGCGCGCTAGCTGAAGCTACGTTCTCTCGCAGAGCAACAACACTCTCAACAGCAGCATGCAGCAGTTGTAACAAATTTGATTTATGTGTGAATTTAGAAGCAATAAAACCTCCCTGCGCCGCCCAAAATTTATGAAGATGTTACTACACATTTGACCTCTTCGCGTCCTATTCGGAACTTCCAACTCACGCTGAATTTGTGTTTGGTCGATGAAATCTGTGCCACACACGCGTGCACGATTTCTTCGGCAACTGAAATGTACCGATCTTGCCGGGTTCTTGTTGCGTAGGTTCCGTTGAGGCCAGCCAGATATTCCAGTTTTTATGCAGCAGCTCTGTAGCTAAAAAAGAAAGTTTCGAATGGTTATTTTAAAACAATTTCGAATGGTTATGACATGCAAGCATGTTGTTGCCAAAATGGCAGTTTTAGCAGTAGCCTTTTTTGTGGCGTGCCACGCTTTTATTACACCAAACTCATCACAACAAAAGCTATTAAATAAAATGCTGCTCAGTAAGCATGTGTTTTACCTTGGAACTTTTCAATTCAATAGGACTCGTACGTATCATTTCCCACTGATGGCCAATAACTTCATATTATAATAACACATGAATAGTGACTTTCGAATATCGAAACTGTTTTTAAACTTATGCTCAGAAAAATTACTTAGAGCTCTGGAAATACCAACATATTCCCGTTTGTGGGATGAATGTTTTCTTGTGATTTAAAATCATACTTCTGCCAAAAACAATTATTGTTTCACGTACTTCAATAATAGCAATTTGTTAAGATCTTGCTTTCATTCAACACAACAACACGACACCATTGTTATACATGTACGCCAAAACGTGGCGTAACAAGCTTTGCGGTTATGTTTATTGCTTGAAAACTATGTCTCTAACTATGTCGACTTGTTCGATGGGTTTTACATTCCCATCCAATGCATGCTACATCGTTGGTCCACCCATGGCTAGCGTGAAAGGGAAGGTACTTTTCTAATAATAAAACTTTTCAAATCGACCGGAACGAAATCGATCGGTATTTATGCGGTGCATACTTCTTCGGGCAATGGGACGGCTGCTGTCGTACGATTGAATAAAGCGCTGCAAACGGTGCGCTAAATGGCCATGTTAGAAGGTGCTAGCGGTCGTAACGACTTTTGTGGTCAATGTTTGTGACGCTCGGGCAGATGGTGAAGTGTAGAAAAAATGGGATCGTGCACCATTCTCTCGCCAAATATACCATTAGCGTCCTGCAGCTGAATTGCTTATGCAGAGAGCAACAGCGAGAGCACCGAATCGGTTGATGGTGTTGGTGCGAAGAGATCGTTATAAACCACACCGAAGATCAATACGTAACGAAGATGACTCGGGGGAGCAATGCACTTGGTATGTTTCTTCTCGTACTTTACGGTCACAGCATTGACCCAGTGCGCGAAGATGAGGAGCCAACAGCACCGACTGTGCCGGGTCGAACATACTTCTCGTGCTCGCTACGTTCTATCCAGTGGCGTTCATTTCGCAATTCTCCTTCTCCTCGAACGAACGCCACGCGACGAAAGCAATTTATGTGATGGGTTTTATGTGCGTTATGATTACGATCTCACACTTGAGCCCGGGCGATGCAAGCAAGCAACGAAGTTGATGCGGGGACAGCAGGAAGAGACCGAGACGTGCCACCGTGGTGATTGTAGATGGGTTTGATCTGATGAAGGCAATATTTTAAGCAGCTTTACGAGTGCTCGAGCATATTTTGTGAATTATTTTTCAAGCAGGAAGTCTTACTTATGATAGTGACTTTAGAAGGGTATGCTACTCAAGACATGCTGCTAATTTGAGTTAATGGGTGTAGAGAGTTGAGTAGATGATTGCCCACATGAAAGAGATTAACGAAATGTTAGTTGACTATGTTAAAGTTAAGGTCGATCTCTTCAATTTCTCGCTGCTTTTCATTTCGTGCGAAAATGGTAGTCATCTTTACCATCTCCCTTCGATTCCCTCGAGTAATGCAATATTATACAGCTGATGCTTGTTTCGGATTTAACGATAGCCGTCGCCAAAGGATAACTAGCATACTTTGTACTCACGAGAAATGATGCATTAATCCTCGATTGCACCGGCGCCAACAACATGTTCACCGAAGTCAATTCAATAATGTGTTGTTTGGCAGAAATGTTGAGCAGGGAACAAATATTCGTTCTCATCACAAGGAGTAATGTCGAGAGTAAGCATAGAGTTTAAACGAGAGCTAAAAATTCGAATTAAACCAAAAAACACTTTTCCTAGCTCCCTTTCTGTCACCTCGTTCGACAATAATCTGCTTGTGGATAAACCGGGAACGGCGGATGTACACGTGGCACGGACGTTCGTGGTCTGTTCATTTCAACGGTTGCTCACTCGCGTATGTACTCCCCTGGGGGAGATTTCTCTTTTTTCATCGGCGGAGTTAATGCTTCCTTTCAAACCGTGCGTGGCTGTTGGCAAGAACGGCAAGGCGTTTCTTCGTAAAAACCATACTGTCCGTGTCCTGGTGCTCGCCGCAGGAGGTTTGCCAAATCTCCCTTATTCTATTCGATTGCACACGTTGAAAAAGGGGTAGATTTTAGGCAACGATATTATACTTGCTGATGGAATTGATTATTCTGTGGATTTCATTACACCGACTGCAGGCGGCGGTGAGAATTGTCGCATGAATATCCAATGCACGCGTGAGCGATTTTCGAAATCTTACAATTGATTTATGTTAAATGCAATCGATTATTATTTATTTCAGAAATGCTAGTTTGGTCAGAATTGGTTAAACTTTGCTAATTTTTATTTAATAAGCTAGTCTGTATTCAACAAACTACTGGGGAAATGCTAGTAAACTATCTTTTGCTGTAGAAGTCGTATATTTGTTTTTCATTCCATTTAGAATAAAAGTAAAGATTATTGGAGATATAGATTTTCCATGCAATTATTATATGTCAATGTCAATGTCAATTAACATTTAATGGGTTATATTTGTTGACTGAGTACTAATCCATGGCGGGCATAGGTGTGAATTACAACTTAACTTTATCTTCTATTCTGACGCTTCGCTGAAAATGCAATAAATATGTAATAAAGCTATTGCGATTCTTCCACGTTCGCACCTAAATTCGTTTAACAGCCATAAATTAATCTCATCAACTCAAGTAGACTGCGGAGGAGTGGTAGCGTATTAACTAAAAATATATCTTTTTTACCTTTTACATACTTGCATCTAGGTTATAATTCTGAAAACCCCAACCTGCTTACATTTCGTTCCTGAACAGAACGAATCAGTGTGCTCAACTAACCGCACTAATAGCAATTGAAATCATCACCATCTTTGCGTTCGCGTCGACGCGTCCGCTGATATCGAAATAATTTTTCGCCCCGGGGTATTTTGCACGAAATTCCATTCCGTGCTTATCGCAGATGCCTCGAAATTGAAATCTCGGGACAATGATGATCTCTTCAACCCCGCTTTTGCTCTCGAATACAGTGTGTTTCGTGTGGGCCAAAGTGCTATCTCCGGTCGTTGTAGACCCGATGTCGGCAAATTATTTGCCTTGCTGTCATCGTTGGGCCCAGATTATCAAGGCAACCACCCACGCAAGTACATTAAGTGAACACTTGCTCTCTGACGTAGTGTATGACCGCCTCGCCCCTATAGGTAGTACTTACACTAATCATCGGTGCCTTCTCGACGAGGTCGACAACGCAATTTATTCTCAATCAGTGAAAATTTGAAGAATTTGTCAAGCCGGAATTTATTAATTTAATAGAGAATTGCAGCTGTACGTGTACGTGTATGTTGTTGGATTCGTCTCTGTTATTTCCACCCAAAAAACCTCGGTACGTTACCACGCAGGTCCCGACGTCGCCCGTTGATGAGAAGCTCGTTCATGCATGCATGGAGATGCTTGAAATTACTTTCACCGTTCACTGAGGGAGCTGTTCAGTTGGCGCTTTCGGTAGGCTGCGTGGCGTTATCAAAATTTTGGAGACTGAACCTATGGAGCAACTAACGAATGGATGATGATTCAGCAGATCTGTCGCCTCAACTTGCCAGTAATTCCGTTTCACAGCATACAACAAGGTACATCCCAGCGCATCTGCTGTCTGGGGATAGGATCGCTTTTCCTCAAAAACATTCGGTTCATTCCAGGCTCCACTTAAGAGCATTGAAAGGGAGGGAGCATTGAAAACGGTGGAGCGAGAGGCAGATATAATATTTCGCCTTAAAACCGTCTTCAACTTATCCTCCATTTACAATGAGCGTTCGCATAAAGGTACGCCAAGCACAGCGGTACAGAACTGGTGCGGTTCAAGTGTATTCTCTTTGGGTTTTCAAAACGCATGAGGTTGGTTTTCGCCTGCTAAGCCACATAGGGGCCACCCCAGCACATTATTGCATCCCAGTCTTGTACGGATTTTCGCAGAAGGGTGTCGTAATGACGCTGATTGTTATTTTAGGGTACGCTGCTGTCGAGGCACCGGATGCCGCCGTATCGAATGTGAGTTTTCCACCTCATGCCGGGACAGAATCCTGTGAGAGGGTTGGGATTCTAGGGCGGGAACATAATTGATCCTGCGGCTGCGAGAAGGTGCTCGACTGTAAAATCTTGGTTTGACCATGGGCAGACCCGTTTGAACCACCTCAAATCGAGAGGAGGACAATTTAAACTGCAGGTCTTGACACCAGCAGACATCCTCCAAATAGTGGGGAAATTTAGTTACTCATTGTTCCATCGCCACTACGGGTAACCACGTGTATCTGAGTCAAGATGACTTCATTTTGCAATATGTGTATCTTTGGTATGTATGCATGTTGGCTACGAGAAACCACTACGTTGATGCAAGAATACTACAAAAAGTTTGTGAAACTGATGATTCCTCTTATTATTTTACATTTCGAGTCATTATCAACCCGTTTTCAGTTGAAATCGTTTATGCTCTTGGGGACTGGTTTCAAATCTTTTGCAAGAGTTTCAAGTATCACATTGTAATCTACCCGTTTGGTCTCCAATCCCCGCAGTTCAGAGATGGCCCAAAGGATATAATGTCAATGTTTGTTCCAACGCAAGCGGTGGAAGTGATTAAGTCCTGGCTATGCACGGAACAAGGACACTTGTACCGTTTGCCGTACAACTTTCAACCCTCCGTATGGTATCTTGTTCTCTTTTCTGATTTCCCCTTCATAGCTAATACCCGTTAGTCTAGATGAAAAATTCTTTAATTTAAATAGTACATGGAGCGAGCGATAATATATTGCAGCATATTTCAACTCCCTCGACCGTACTTCAATTTACCGGATAAGCTTAATGGCAAACACACTCTCTTGGGTTTGGGTCAACGGTATAGAAAACGCCATTCATATTGTCGGACGAGAAGGTCAGGTTACCGTTTATGAAATGCAAATGATCCAAGCAAAAGAACGGTCACCATTGCGGTTACTCTGTTTGACGTGCCCAAACCGTATAAGCTGGATTCTCAAATGCAATGTGCAAAGTGTTGATTGTCTTATTTGATTACGTCTAACCGAAGCGATCTATGTAAACGAATATTGCTCCAAACAGTCATGTATGTGAAATTTTAATGTATGCAAGTAATTTTATTTGAGAGAGATTGTTTGAAAGCAGAGAAACCCATAAAAACTTTGACAAAAAAGTCTTCTAAATAAAAAAAAACACTATGGGACCACCCTCCATCTTTTGTAACTGCTATTCGATCGCATCGCTGTCGGTGTGCATCGTCCCGAGATTGTCGTTTTTAATTTCCGATGTTAATTCAGTTGTTGAAATTGATCAAGAAATTAAATTTTAGCCTGTTCCTGTGCACGGGCACCATAGATGTAGTTACACCCAGGGGCGGTGGTCGTATTTTTTATATCCCTTCTGTAAAACTCATTACCAATCTTCTCTAGCTATCCTTGAAGGGTCACTGATGTACGGGCGGCTGCACGTAGAAGGGGAAGTTTAATGTAATAGTTGCATCGATCCGGAGAAAACCACCACGTGTTTCGCCATCCCTCGTTTGCAGCTGGGCTAGTAAGGAGTGTGTAGCCAATTTTAATGTTAGAGGCTCCCTTTTCGTTGGTAAATAAAAACACGTCACGCCGCAGGGAAGGCAATGATAGCTCACGGAGAAAATGGGAGAAAAGCGTTGATAATACGGCAGGATTACATTGGATATTTCGCCAGTCTTGCGATATTGCTAGAATTATGGGCTGAAATTATAATTGAAATTATAGCTGTAGTAGCTTGAAATCTACTCCTTTTGAAGCATTCCGCTGTCAAGCATCGTTTGACTTATTACTTACCAGTTACAGTTCAATTTGTAAGACAATTTCTGGCTTCCCCTATGATAGAGATGTTTTTTTTTTTATTGAAAAGTGATTACTTTTGCACTAGTTAGGTGTTCGTTGCAGTGTTACTTTGCGCACACATTCCCTTTTTTCTTCCTCATTAATCCGAGTAAAATTCTTATATTGTATCTTCTTTGAAGTAGTTGTTTTATCATCTAAAGCTGTACATCTTATATCCACCAGTTTCTGCTAAACCAATTTTCTTCAATTATATTTGAAGAAAATTTTAGAACATTTAAAACGAATTTTCATTCGTCAAATATGTTCATGGTGCTTACATGATGCTTGCTTTGCTCATCAGCAAAGGGACGCTTCTAAACTTTAAACTTTTAAACTGTTGAGCAAGGAGCAATAAATTCCGACCATTCCCACTTCGTCGACGGGATATAAATGCTTTAATTTATCGCTACGACAGATGGTCACGGCGTGGCACACTCATGCCCTGGGTGTATGAAAACACCATACTGTTGAGCGTGCCCATCCACGTCCTGGCTGCGGTTGAGTGAACCATCGCTGTTGGTCTAATAGTTACAGCAACCACATTACACAATCGTTTCAGAAGGACCGATCAACCTAGGCCTTCAGAACGGAAACGTTCCTGTGTTTCCGTATCCTTTTTATTGGGCAACGAAACTAATGTAATATCTGAGTTCTATTATAATCCAGAGAAAAACTTCACAAAGTATTTAAGTTCGTTAAAGCGATGAAATCTCCATAAAACATCAATTCAATATTTATTCTGTTTACAACCATTCGTGTAATGGTTAACGCCATCATTGTGACTCGCTCTAGCCCAGCTTGCCAAACGACTCATCATCGCCCAATTCTGCCTTTCAGGTACTCGTTTGATCGTTTCGAAATGCATGTCCATTAGTCGCAATTCGAACGGCCGGACACGTCGTTAGCAAACCATGCGCATAGTGTCGTGTGGTAAACTCACTCCAATCCTACGCCAACATCATTCATCATGTACTTTTTTTTTCAAACACCCGTGTTACTTCCTTCAGATAGCAAGAAACTGTGAGGCCCGTCAACCGTAGAAAAGCAAATGCTCGCTGCTGAAATGCGTTCAGCCGATGATTTTCGGCCGCTAGACACATTGGGCCTGAATGCGATGCGATGTAATGTTTTGCCATTCAGGCGTTGCCCAGTAAGAGGATTTTTTCCACGTCGTTGCAAATCGCACCGTCGAATGTTTTACGAACCGATGTCCTTGCCGGGGATGGTGTCCAGCTTGCAGCAGGCTATAATTCACCTTCTCTGATGGACCAAACATCACAAAAGCGTCATGCCGTGTGGATGGATGCGATTTCTGTGCGTTCAACGTTCGTTTATCAGATCGTGCAGGGGTTTTTGCGGCGTGGTATGATAATAATCTTGCTCAGTAGACTGTGATCTGTTTTACAAACATTTTTTTATCTCCAGACTGTGGCTTGTAATCGATGCCGTAAGCTTCCCCTATTTTGCGTACACAATCTCTGAGCCGAGAGATGGCATAATGATTTGAGGGATTTTTATATGGATGTGAGATTCTCAGGCAAAGTGTTCGTTGTTTTGTTATGTTCATAGGTTTCAAAGATTTTTTGTGCTAATATTTTTTTTTAATTTCATAAAGTTGTTATAAAAACCCGCGTCTGGATAACCAACGTTGTTAGAGGCTGCATCAGACCGTAATCGATGGGGAATTACTTCACCATGCACAAAATCCGATACGTTATCGTAAAGGTGCACTCATGTTTTAGGGCCCATCGCCATCGCCTGGCGATGTTATCTCCGACACAGCATCATACACACCGCCCATCCATAACTCTCGGTCTCGTATTCATACCTCGATCACAAAACCTAGGTGGCTCTATCAGCCACAGCCCTTAATCCACCACCCTCACGCCCTATCGCGGGGCCCTATTATCGGCATCGCTTTAACGATTTCGTTGCTGCTGCTGCCGCTTTCCTCAACGGGCAGCGGGAATGTAAACATGGCCGATAAACAGTAATCAAGTATTGTATTTGCGAGCGCTTTAGATGGGGCTAGATCATGAATGGGTAAACACGTCTAGGGGTGCGTCGGTCATTGACGATGTTTTACAGGCGCGGTCGTAACTCCTGTTTTTTCCTACGGTGAGTGAACCAGACTCGTTAGCTCTAGAAGGGAATGATTGACAGCAGCTCGAGAAAAATATTTACATTGATTTAGCGTCGCGCGATGGTTGTTGCGGGTTTGCGAAAGCAAAGAGAGCTCTGTTTGTCATCCCGCAAGGATTTGCAGTGCAGTGTAAAAAACGTTGCTGCCAGCAATGAACGTTTTAATTAACTCCGTCGAGGATTAATACACGCGGAACAGCAAACTTTCCAGCGGTAGAAGCGTATAATGCGGAACTGACATCAGTTTTGTTGCATACATTTTTGTCGCATAGTCCGCCGAATGCACTCAAAGTTTTCTAAGTCTTTTTGCCGAACCAGGTAACGTATGGCACTGCAGTTGAAAACTTCCCGGGTCTTATTATGCATACACACATGACAGGCGAGAGATTTTAAGTGGCTTAAGCACGGAACAACATTATCTGCACTGTGCATAGCACTGAAATGGATGCATGGCATGTGAGCCCTCTTTCACGCCATTGTGATATTTCCTGTGTTTTGGTTCCAAAAGGTTTTCAATTTTTCGTTAATAAACGCAGTTTATATTATTACTCACCCGTACGAGAACGTTATTTTAACGGCTATATTTTCGTTGGATTGAACTGCTGCAAACATTTCTTTTAATTCGTACCGGCAACGCCGGCGACAATGACATAACCTCCGCTTAATCGTTAATAATGTATACCGCGCCGGGCGCATACACCTGTGAAATTGCGATGAATCCCTACGGACAAATCGTCGCAAGTACCACGCGACCGTAAAACGCTTGTAAAGCCGTGGCATTAAGGTTTCATGCAGTACGCGTTCGGGTGTTGTAAACACCTCCGGACGACACTTCACGGTCGTGGGGAGAGTACGTTATGGACGTGTGTGCTTTATGCAAACAATTTTTCGTTCCCAGCCATTAGCCAGCCAGCGGTACCATTACATGGTAACTTACTTTCATCATATCTGCGAAATGTGAAATGCGCTCCTTCGGCTCCTGCCGGTCGGTTGGCGCGGTATCCTAACGAGAACGTTAACAGCATAAGTACCGTTTCGGTGCGATTTGTCGGTACGTACATATATCGGATTACGGCTCGGTTTCGAAATTGCGCTTCCAAAAGATAAGGATTCCAACGAGAAGACAACGCCGAGCTTGTGACTGTTTATTTTTAACATCACAAAAAGGGAATCAGAAAACTAGTGACACGATCGTACGACGGAAAAAACAACAAAATTGTAAAGCTTTTCCTCTGTAATATTAACCTTCTGGTGTACATGGGAGATACGGGCAGAAGAACGAAGGACCTTCTGCAGCGAGTATGCTGGCCTGACGAGGGTAGGAGACGGCTCGACTTTTGATGACGCGTCGTTTAAGGCTCTTCGCGTGCCAGGTAAAGCCGACATTGATGTCGCCATTACCATGCACGTGTGCTCCGAAAATTACCCCTGGTGGCTGTCAGTTGAAGATACAGGTGAGGAGCAAATATTACCGAAGGCAGCAGGAATATCATATGGACTTGAAATGGTTTCTTTTCTTCGGATGAGATTTGGAGGATGTTATTTACCAACTTGCATCATGAATCCGTGCGATGACGATCCTTTTTCCATTCTCTTTTATCCATGCTTAACAATTGACGGAAATAGTAAAAAGAGCGCAGTTGTTTAGTTAGTTATTTAGGCATATGATTTTTTCACGATGGCAAATACTGTCAAAACAAGAAATGTTTCTTTGTCAAATTTTCTTGTGTCAAATTTACAGCAAATTGGGATTTTTTTTTATTATTGTGCCAATGTTTATAAACGTTAAAAAAAATGAATTCTTTTCTTAGTTATGCTATTTGTTATAAAACTCATGCATCACGCCAACTTTGTCGATTAACAAATAAAAGCATAAAAACAACATGTAATCCTTTTTTGCGTTTATTTTACTTTATTTTATTTGAAAGATAATTTTATTTTAATTTTGTTTGGCAGCAATCACATTCTGTCAATTTATAAACATGATCTAGTTAAATATGTGTATGTATGTTTGTGCTACTTTGTACTAAAATAAAGAATGGCTCGGCATTTACATGGCTTGGCAAATATTCATCCAGTTCTTTTCTCGTCATGAGAGTCCGCAAACGTTGAATTCGTATGAAAGGAACCTTAAGTTTTTTTTTAACAAACAGCTCTTGCCTTGGGGGCTTCTAGCAAAAAAACCCTCAACAACACAAGTCAAGTATAGATAAACTGCTCACTTTGGGATGCTTCATGTCTAGAAAAGGATTTACTGTAAAAAAAAATCCTCCTCCCGAGAACGCAGTCACGCAGTCATCAAGTATAATACAACCTCTGGCAGCCCGTTGTACAGATCGACGTTTTTCGTAGCAAAACGAACCTTGTAGGAATCTCTTTTCCAAATTCTTTCAATTTACTGTCATGTTAAAAACCAAACAATTTCTTTCTCTTTCTCCTTCTATGAACTTTTCTTCCGCGGTTTTTACGTTTTCTTTTCAAACGAGACTTTTTATTGCATACCCTATAGCTTAAAAGGTGTAAAATATATAGGCACGTCACACCTTTTTCGTAACGTTATCCTTGTTAACTGTTAAGGCGCATGCTTATTGGAAAAGCCTTCCCCCTACCCTCCTCCTTCAGAGCCTCAGAGCCAAACATCACATTAGGCAATCTGCACACGAGCCGCTGTAACCCGCTTTTGCGTAAATGCTGCAAGTGAGAGCCGAATGAACACAAAGCTGACGCGTG